>OY759154.1:20971795-21032249 GCA_963662125.1 Diplazon laetatorius | reverse complement strand
TTTTCTTTTTCACAAATTATTTTTGTATTCATTTTTTTAGCCCGTCGAGACAGCTTGGGCTATTGCCATGGGCCTGACGGAAGATTGGCAGGCGACTTTCCGGCGGGAACCCCACCTCCCTCCTGGCCCCGAAGAAGAAAGGAGGGCCGAGGTGCGACGTCGTCGCGAAATCCGCCGGCGGTGCTACCGCAACCGGAGAGGTTGGGAGATTTTGTGGGGCAAGGGCGATTTCGTGGATGAGGGGGAACCATATGAAAATTTTGTGGGGCTCCAAAACTTTTTCGAATAGAACATCATCCCCTATAGTGCGTCGGAGCCCCTCTCCTCACCCACTTGAAATTTTTATTGAATAAATTGTATTGTTTTTTTATCTAATGTATTTTAATATTTTTTTGAAAAATAAAAAAAATGTAATCCATTGTTTTTTTATTTGTGTGTATGTGTGCGAGAGAGAGAGAGAGAGAGAGAGAGAGAGAGAGAGAGAGAAATGCTATAGCGATCGATGCGTCGAAAATGTGCGAGCGGGAAAAAATGAAACTCGCGATCGATGCGCCAAAAATATGCAGCGGGAGAAAAAAAATTATATCGATTAGGAAGCTAAATCTTTCATAGGATAATGTAGGACTCGGCGGAAAATCTTTCATAGGATAATGTAGGACTCGGCGGAAAATTATCGACCGGACGGGTCTATGCATCGCAGCATCCGCGTGATCGATGCGCCAAAAATGCGCAGCGGGGAAAATCCCAATGAATGGATAATGCTCGTGTGCTGCGTGGAAAACGCGATCGAAGCGCCGAAAATGCGCGAGCGGGAAAAAAATCAATTATCGATCGAAATGATCGATCTCGCGGCTGGTAAGGTAGCGAATCGAGCCGACAACCGATAAAGTAGCGCTCTACTTTACCGACTGTCTTTCACTTCGTTGTCGTCTTTTTTGCGCGTGTTGCCCTATGGCTCTTATCCGAGCTTCTATGCTGGATAGAGTTTCTCCTTCGTCGCTGAGGTCCCAACCGGCATATTCGGTGGCTACTCTGTTGCTCGCGATAGGGAACAACGACGCGGGTGGTGAGATCATTTCCTCGGTATTTAGACGAACGTCCGGGGCGATCGCGGTAATGTCGAGCGTAACGTTCGGACGATAGTGATATTGAATCTGACTGTTATAATTCCTTACGCCCGTGAGAGTTGTTCCTCTCATGAGTCCCACGCAGTTCGGGCTAATCTGCAATGTTCCCATGCCCGTGAGTTGGATCGGTTTCTCGGGTACCCCTGGACAAACGATCCTCACGGTGACGGTTGTGGCCAACGAGTATAGCCATCCTCCTTGCGTCGGTAGGTGTATCCAATGTTCCTCGTGAGTTGGTCGAACCCGGATATTACATTGTCGCATGGCTTGATCCGACGGGGTGAGCAACATAATTATTTCGCAGGTGTTTGAGGATGCTGCTTCATGTACCGGTACTCCTCCGACGCAAATTTTCCGATGTTCGGAAGTTTGGCAACCTCGAATATATTCGGAATCGGCGAGGAAATATTCCCTGCGGTTCGGGGAAATGGCGAGGTAGGGGGCCGCAGGCTTCACGTACGCCGTGCCAGCGCCGTTGTTGAATGTTTGGGGAACCGGCCACGGGCGTATGCGATATAGGTCGTATACCGTGCGGTCGAGCATGGGTATGTGTGCGACCACTATTATTCTTCCGTTGCGGTAGATAAGGTCAGTGCGTGCCAGCTCGGCCACCGAGGCGGGGTGAAGCGATTGTGCGGGCAGGGGGAACCCTAGGCCTCCGGCATGTCCTTGCGCGTCTTTTGCAATTACGCCAATTTGTTCTACGGTGAGCAGTGTGGCGTCCATCGTTCCGTTTGCTGCAGAGCTAATAGCGTTGATGCAATGTTTCAATGCGTCGCATAAATGCCATAGTTTGTAGTGCATCTGAGTGCCATAGTCCCGCAAGGAATTGTTGTATTGCATTCTGATGGTATGGTCTTTCCAGTCCTGCAAGTTGTTGTGTAGTCTAGCCATCTCGGTTGTAATTGCTTTAGCTATATCGGCTTCCCGTTCCTGTTCGACGTGGAATATTTGTAGTCACGATTTCACGATGTGCATTTGTTTTTCTATCAAATGTGTCAAGTTACTTTGGTCTCGATAAAGACGATCGATTTGCCGCGACACGTGCTCCCTGTCTTCTTCGTCCATTGTTCCAAACAAAGATCTACTAATTGAACCGATTATCCCCAGGGGCGCGGAGCGTCGCTGGAGCGACCGCACCCCCTCGGAGGGTTTCCGCTGCGGCCGGACGGGACTTACGGACGCGTGGATCTCGCGGATGAGGTCATGAGCCTGCGTGATGTAATCTTGAATGGTCTGGTATCGTAGGATCTCCACACATGCGTCCCTGGTGAGCGTGCGGGTGCAGTGAGTGTATGTCAGTTCGATGGATTTTTCGTCAATCGTCAATTTTTCCTGGAGTTGGTCGAAATGGAGATATACGGTGACCGATGGGGTCACGATGTACGAGTTGCCGGGGGTCAGGGTGGCCCGGCACGCCCCGACCAGGGGCAACAACGCCCGTAAGTATCTCAACATTTCGCCGCCGCTGACCGGTCTGGATACTGAAATTCATTCGTGACCGTTTATGATCGCGGTATAACGCGTACGGACCCTTGTTGCATTAGTTACATCGTTGTTATTACATTTGATCGGCGCGAGTTACGTGAAATACATTCAGCTTATTTATACGAATTCGAGTGTTAGCTGCCGGGAATGTTGTATCAAGAACGCACGACAAATACGATCCTTGCCAAAAAAAATTTCACTATTTTTATTATTATTTTTTTTTTTTCTTTGAACGCAGGGGTCGTACATACTTGAGTGGTAAGGGCGGAGGCGCGTTGCCGTGTTCGACGATTAAGTTTAGCTCGATTCGTTCGTAGCATTCTTTTTTTTTTTTTCATTTTGTTTTCGTTGGGTCGACAACGGTGATGCGGTCGTACGCCTCTCCGCCATTACCTCTCGCGTTTCAGGTTGCACGCGCGCTCGCGACAATGTAGCAGGATTTATTTTATTACGGTATTTTTATGCATATATTTTTTTTTATTTGTGTGCGACTTTGAGTTCGCCCACATGTTTCCTAAACGGTTTGCCGTTAGTCGTCTCCAGTATAGCATTGCTCTCGTCAGTCATATACTTTAAAACATAGGGCCCTTTGTAAAAAGAGTCGAGTTTCCCTTTGCGAGGTTCTTTCAACACGTGAACCTCGTCGCCGACCTTTCCTTCGAAGGGTCGGGAGAGCTTATCGTAATAAACCTTAGACCGTTCTTTCGCGGCGACCAAATTGTCGCCTCCAAGACGGTTTATTTCGGATTGTTGCTTTATGAGCTCGGTGAGGAAGAAATTCGAAGTGGGGAGCGGATTATCGGTGGGGTAGTGACTCATGGTTCGAACTACTCGACCGAATACGAATTCGTTTGGCGTGAAATTCGGTGCTTCGTAAACGGTGCAATTGTACGAAGCCTCGGCGAACGATAACATTCGGTCCCAGTTGTCGTGGCTATCGGCAAAGGACCTGACATGATCGATGAGTACTTAATGACTCCTTTCGAGTGCGCCGTTGGTTTGGGGTCGATAACCCGATGTGGTCAGTTGATGGATGTGGCAGATCTTGCAGAGTTCACGGAGTAGCTGATTAACGGAAGCAGTGCCTCGATCAGAGAACAGTGCTCGTGGTATCCCGTAAACATTGAAGAGCCGGCGTATCACCGCTTCGGCGCGCAAGTCCGGTATTGCCTCGGCTAAACAAAATTTCGACAGATGGTCTTGCATTGTAAGGATGAGTTTATTGCCGGTGGGTGTGATTGGCAACGGCCCTACGGTGTCAAGGGAAACCTTGTCAAAGGGGTTCGCGGGGGTGTCGGTTATGAGCATGGGTTCGCGCGTGCGAACACGCACAAGTTTTTTTTCCTGACAGACTTGACATCGGCGAGCGTAATCCTGTACCTCGTTTCTCAATCTCGGCCAATGGAAAAGTTCACGTATCCGTCGGTAAGTTTTCGTCACGCCTTTGTGTCCACCCCAAAAGCTCTCGTGACACTCCGCAATTATTCCGGCTCGATCTTCGGGAGACAGAATAACCGAACGGCCGTAGCAGATGGTAAGGGCGATGTTACATGTCGCGAAAATCTCATGGATTATTTGCAGGAATTTATCCGGTGCTAATCCGTCCGTGAGGTCACCGTACCGTGCGATACGCGCGGAGGAAATTTTTAATGACTCGAGCACTGTTTTGAAGTTATTCAGCGCGGTCTGTATATTGGCAGGTAGGGTTTCGTCGTAATAATCATTCTTTACGACGACGCTAAATATGTGGTGGATACCATTTTTTGTCTCCACGATTTGTCCGACTCAGGGTTTTTTTTATTTAATGGACATATTGTCTATTAGCCCGAGGTCAGACAAGATTTTACTCGTAGGTGTGGTGAACTCTCCGTCGGCAGATATCAGGTGTATATAATTATGATGCTTATGAGTCATACAATCTCGGCTCCCGACAATACCGGGTGGAGCGGTTGGCATAGCTATATTTTGGGGCATTTTTTTATTGTTTATTGCCGTCGCTGAAGGGTGTGCGAGGGCGACGTCAAGTAGGTCGTAGTTGTCGGCATTAGCCCTTTCTCGTTCTTTCTCGCTCGTTTCGGGTGTAGTCGTGCGAGGAGAGAGAGAGAGAGAGAGAGGGAGAGAGAGAGAGTGCTCCTTGGCCGTTTCGGGCGTATCGGTCGTCTTCGTCTCGCCTCTCTCGCTCACACCGCATGGTATACCCGCCTCACTTCCTACCTGGGGCGTCGGCGTGCCGGTAGGAGTGCGTGCGGCCCGGTCGGGGGGCGAGAGGCTTGAGAGCGGCGGTGGAGTAGCACCTCTCGGCTGCTGGCATGGGGACCGCGCGGCCGAGTCAGCTACGGCGGGGGCAGGGGAAGGGTTTCGGGTATGAATCCCTCCCTTGGTTACGTTTCCGTGCAGCGTGGTCTCGTGTAAGACGGTGGAGGCGGCTATCGGCACGTGGGCCAGCTCTCCTTCGTCGTCTGAATCCTCGTCTCCCCCGTGTAACCGAGATTCGTTACGGGTATGGGCGATTCTTTGCAGGAGGGCTTCCTCTGAGAGGCCCCCCTCCCGTTGAGACAGTCTATCAATGCGTAGCGAGAGCTCCGCATCACCCCTCTCGAGATCATACGGGTCCATTTCGCTCAGAATTTTCTGTGCATTTTCTTCGATTTCGTCCTGGTCCGAGATATGATCGGATATGATCGTTTCATCGGACACGGAGGTAGAAGCGAATCTTTCCTGGAGCGTTTGTATGGTTTCATCAAATTTTTGGAAGGATGCTTTCAGATCTGACGGGAGTGTTTTATCGTTATCGTCGACCTCCTCCTCCTGCGTGCTTTCTTCGGAGTCGCCGGGGGGGAGGACTCGCGATAACGATATCGTCGGGTGCCTTGGTCGCGGCGGCCATCGCCGTAGAGGCGGGTGCCGGATCTTCGGCCGATGATTGTTCTTTGACCACCGGGACTTTTGGAGGCGGTATTTTTAATCGCGACGGAGGGACGTGGGGCGTCGGCAGCATGCTACGATGTAACCGTTGTATGGGCCGCGCCTCCTCCTCTTCTGACGTCGTCGGTTCTGCATATCTCGGACTAACTCGTAGGCCTGTTTGCAGTCGTAGGCGCGTCCGAGTGGCTATCGCGCTCCGGTCAAGGGGCGGGGCTAGTTGCGACGACGTCTTGGGTGCCGCAGAATCAGTGGGTCGGTTATGGCCGCCGCGCGTTGTGCGTGCCCCTGAGGACTCGGAACCCAGCTTGGGCCGCCCTCGCTTCACCGGCATTACCTTTTTCACCCCCCCCCCCCTTCGGGCTCCGAATCCGTACTCGTCTCTGAGCTGAAAGAACCGATGGGGTTACGGGACAATGCGTCAGCGTTGACGTTTAAACGCCCGGGCTTATACACGAACTCATAATCGTGGTTTTGCAGGCTTAATCGCCAGCGCACCAATCGTTTACCCGGGTGGTTCATTCCTCCAATCCATTTAAGGGGTTTATGATCACATAACAATTGGAATTTAATACGTTGTCCATTAATCGCTGGAAGGTCGCAGGTGCGTTTTTCAACCGTTCAGGCATGCGCGTATATTCATAGTGACCGTTCGGCATGGAGAATGTAGTTTTCGCGCGGTCACGGGGGTCCATGGGGATTTGTTGAAAGCCGCTCGCCAGATCAAATGTCGAAAAATATTGAGCTTCCCCTAATTGGTCGAGAATATCCAAGATGTTTGGTAGGGGATATGCGTATGAAATTGTTTTTTCATTTAATTTGCGGAAGTCGATGACCATTCGCATTCGCGGTCTACCCTGCGAGTCGGGCTTTTTCGGTACTATCCACACGGGCGAGTTACACGGGGACTGTGATGGAGCTATTATTTCGTCTAGTAATTTTTTTTGCACCTGTGATTCGGCTTCCTCGCGGTGGATAACGGGGAAATGATATTAGCGCGTATTTATGGGTAAATCGTCCACCCTCGGGATGCGATGAGCGACGCGATCGGTGCATGGCAATCGGTCTCCCGCGAGCTCGAACCGCATGGGGTCCTCCTCTACGAGCCTGCACAGGTGTTGGTACTCGAGCTCGTTGAGATGGTCAAGCCGTACCGCGTGCATTCTGGCCGTAACGCGATCCGTCGGGGGCCTGACGCCGTCATCCGAGGATGTCGCAACGTCGCATTCGGGTATCCCGTCTCTCGGTTGGCAATACTCGAATGGGAGCAATTGTTGTGGGCTTATTTCGATGTCGACGTCGCGTTCTAACGTATTTATCGCAAATACATGGCACACGCCCTTACTTTGCTTGACGAGTGCCTCTCCGATGTACATACCATCCGTGGTTTCTATACGAGGGAGATAGCCTATTTCGATATCGGGATCAACGACTTCTATAGGCATGGAAGTGCGGGAACAGGCATGGATAGTAAAAATTGTTGGGTGTCGACCTCCGTCCTCTTGCGAGTCGGCGACGAGAAACGGTTTGGGTCGTATCGGACGGCTTGCCGTCACGAGTGCATTGTGGTGGAAGGAAATTTCGGCTTACTCCCGTCGGAAGTATGGTTTTCCCACCAATCCGTTGCTGTCCGTGGCAAATGTGTCGACCACATGGAACAAGTGAGGGTTACCGTCGATGGTCAGTGTCACCGTCCCGAGTGAGCACGATTTTTCGTTCGAGGGCCCAGTGTATTCCCGTCGGCTGTGGGGGTCATATTTTACGTGTTCGCGGAGAGCGTGTTTTTTCATAAAATTTAATGCCGATCCCGTATCGCAAACAAAATCATCTGTGCCCGCCCCGAGCTCTGGTGCAGACAGTCGGATGACCGGCGTTCCCACGTCGTCGTCGGTGTCGGATATCGATAAGCACGCGGTCGTGATGATTCGGGCGGGTTCGCGTGATTTCATTTCTCCGTCGGGTGGTTGGTCTCGAAGCTCACCGTGGGCTTTTTCATGATGGTTCGTTCCGGGTTTGGGCCCGTCGTCGAGGTGCGACGGGCCATCTGCGAGTTTAAATTCGCCGTATCGGTCGGGGGTCGCGAGACCTCATCGGAGGGGGCAGGAGATGCATTTCGTGGGTTTCGTGCGGCCCGGAGGCCACCCTCCGTCTACAGACAACATCCACAGCCACCATTGCGAGTGCAACAGGATCTCGTGCCGCAGCCTCCGACACGGGGGGTGGACGGATCGGTCCATTCCACCCGCGGGCAGCAAGCACATTCGGCGCCACGGAGGCAACAATATCGCCGGTCACACCCACGACGTTTGTCGCGTGCCGGCTCGGTTCGTGCAGGCGATACAGGACGAGGATGGTCGCGCCGGGGCGAACCGGGGGAACGATCGCGTGGAAAGGGCTCTCGGTTGTCGGGACCTCGGTTACCCGGGGAGAGAGAGCGAGGAGACGCTCAGGTGTAACCGCCCTTAGCGGCTGTTTCGGCCCAACGCTTCTCGCGAGGAGTGTCAGCGCGTCGGGGTACGAGGGCCGATGCGCGTCTGTGTTTATTGTGGTGCCCATCTGCTGAACTTTCTCGGCCAGGTCAAACGCGGCTTTGAGTGTCGCGGGCTTCGCTACCACCATGAGGTTGGAGACTTCCAAGGGCGAGGCGCAGATAAATGCGCTTAGTGCTGCATCGTCGACGTGCGCCGTCGCGGTTTGTTGTCCGTATTCCGCCTTCCACGCGGCTCGACCCACACTGACAAGCGCCCGTGTGCGATTGTACAAACTACGTAGAGTCTCTCCCCGATTAACGCGAAGTCGGATTATATCGAGCAACACATCGCGGGCTTTACGAGGTTTCGCGAGTCCCCTCTTAAGACCATCGATCAGCTGGGCGACGGTTGCAATGTCCCCCCCATCAATGCACGCGCGGGCATCGCCACGCAATCGATTTAAAATTCCGAGTACTAATTCTGCTTCACCGTCGGCCGGGTGAAGGGCTTGGGTATTACGTATTATCTGTAAGAAATCCCGGAGGGGGACATTGCTACCATCGAATTCGGGAACCGCGACCAATCGTGTTTGCAAACTCAATCCGCCGATCATTGCCGTCATCGCCGCCATTGAGTCAGTGAGTGTGGCCGAAAGGTTGAGAGTGAGTTCGGCGAGTGTTCGAGCCTCGTGTTCGGGCGGCATAGTTAAGCTGTGTGGGGTATTGGATTACGGATAATTAATTGCTACTCTATACCGCAAGTGCGCGAGTACGTGACTTCCGTCGCGACTGTCAAACTGGAAACGACCGGCACGGCAATTTGTGAGTGGTTTATGATTTTTGTTTACCGACGTTATGATGATTTAATAGTTATTTTTTTTCTAACTGTTACGTCACTACTTCGGAATGTAAACGGTTATCTGTGTTAATGAATTGTTATCGCTCTGATTTATTGACGTTGCATATATTATGTGCGTATTCTCTCGTTCGAGCCATCAGTCCCCGGACAGGCGGGTGCAACAGCGACTATCCCACCGCTGTCACCAAAACTTGTTACGTACCACCTTAAGGGTGGTACACTCAAGGGAGAAGGTTGGGTTTTGCTGCCACCAGCCGTGCAGAGGGCACGGCACCTATTCGTAGTAAAAAGGAGAGAGAGAAGGGTAGTGTGGAGAGGGGAGGGGGGTCGCTCCGGCCTTTACAGGCCCGGTACCTACCTGCTCGGGGGTGGGTAATGGGCTCTCTCGGATAATGAGAACTGTAAATGCACAATTTAATTAGTTAGAATGGAAAGATTATTTATCTTGTTACATTTTGAAGAGGTTGAATTACCGATTATTACAACGATCATTGACAAAGATAAAATTGATTATGAAAGATAATGATTGATTAAAAACGAAGGTACCGCGATAACAATAAAAGTATCTACGATCATAAAATATGGGGTTAGTAGGGAAACGGATTAAAAGTATGTTAGTATTACGCATGAAATTTAAAGTTCCATCGCGCGCTAGAATTATATTCCGCAAGTTTCTAACGCGCGCTCTGCCGTCGGCAGCGACTCAATTGCTACCGTCGGCTCAACCGCGGTTGAGTCGCGACGGCCAGAGAATTCTATAAATTCAACAACTACTTTTGTACTTACTTGAGCCGCTGCCGTCGGTCGCCCTTAGCCTCCGTCGGGCCTCGGTGGTCGCGCAACTTAATCCTTTAGCGGCCGCCACTTAATCGTTTAATCACTTAATCGTCTCTAAAACTTAACGTCTTTAACTTATTGTCTTTCAATTTATTGTCTTTAATTGTCGGAAAAGTGTAATGTGTTGTGTGTGTGAGAGTGTGTAATTGGTTTGGGTTTCACTATGGCAATCACTGTTCACTTATTGGTTTTGAGGTTTAATTTTGATCGAGTCCTTATTCTGGAGGCACCGACGGTCGCGAATGCGGACGGTCTCCCAGCGTTTCCACTATGTGGACAGTTTAAAACACTTTCGATTTTCCTGCGTCTTACGGTCGCTCCCGACGGTGTACCGAGAAGTCTTTTCTTTTTGGGTTTTGGGTCTACCGGCACGTGTGTTGCCGATGCGGCAGCGCAACGGTGTCTCCGTGTCGTTGCACCCGTCCTGTCTTACACTTCACGGAAATCTTCCACATGCAAAAATCGGGACTGATACAAAAATTCCAAACGCGTCATTAGTCTTGGAGAAAACGTTAATGAAAAATTGATCACACAGACAAACATTTCGCTCAAAATAGGCTGAAATAACCCTAATGACTTCGAAATGTGAAGATCTGCAAAAAAAAAACGACTTTTGGGGTCATTACAATAACTTCGCTACAATCGGAAAGTTAATGAATCATAAGGTTATCGTTTTTTTCTCATTGCTACTGGAAAACATTTTTAGAATAGAGACGTCACTATCCTAGGTTCATTGGCTCGCGTTATTTTTCTACAGCAGTCTGCAAAGATGGTCAATGGCAACTTTTTGGGCCTGTTTCTGTCGACAGCTGGGGCCAATCTAATATTTCTGAAACCGAATTGGTATTCTACGAGGAAAAGTCTCTAATAATAGGGTCTCACTCGTCTTAACTTTTTTTGTTAGCCTGTATTATTGATTAAATAGTTGGATTACTGTTTCTATATCCGAGACCCCGTGCGTTCGGGTCTGGCCCGGTGATCGTAACGCGTCCCAAGAACTGTTGAAACAAATTTAGTTATAAGATTTTTATCGTTTTATCATAGGTTTCGTCAAGAGCTCGAAATATTAAGATAAATATTCAAAATAATAATAAAAAGGGGGTTAAGCCTGGTAGCCGATGTTTCCGTCATAGCCGGACGACCGTCAGGTGAAACCAATCGAATTCTGTAAGTTGTAGAAGTAAATGTGAATTCTAAGAGTAAAATTTGAATAAATCCTAAAGATTGAATGATTTTATGACAAATATGTTTTCTATTCGATCAGGAGTTAGATTGGGTACTCACATGTTGTAACAGCATCGGCCGTTAATGTATGCCGACTCCACGCACTCTACGGTCAATTTCTTTTCTAAAAGTCGATCATGCGGACATTAAAGATTTAACTATTCGTAATTCTGACGCAATATCCAACGTGGACACTCGATCACATAGCATCGAGAATAAGCGTGCACAAGAAAGCACTGGTGGACGAGCTGCATAAGCCCCTTCACCGGAACTATCCTCGATGTCATGTTGACATTCGAGGATTTAATGAGACTTGGCAAGCTGATCTCGTTGATATGTCAGCTTACGCAACCCAAAACAGTAAATACAAATATCTTTGGACAATTATCGATATATTCTCTAAATTTTTGTTGGTCGTGCCAATAAAGAGTAAGACTGGAGATAATACCGCTGCTGCAATAAAGTCTCTCAAGGACTACTCAAGGACGTGTACTATCGAAATTACGCGTTGATAATTGCAAGGAATTTTACAATAAAAATTTTCAATCGCTCATATAGAGATAGAATATTCATATGTACTGCGCATTCAGCAATTCGAAAGCATCAATTTGCAAGCGATTCAATCGTACGTTGAGAAACAAAATGTGGAAACAGTTTAGCTTACGTGGAACTTATAAGTGGACAGATACTTTCGATGATTTAGTGTTATCTTATAACAACACGATTTATCGCACCATCGGCACGAAACCGAAGGACGTTTCGGTTTCATGGCATCGGGAATGCTAAAAGTTTATTGCATCGAGTATACAAAAAAACCTGAAATTAATCATACAAAAGATTATAATGATAAACCGATTGCCGGTAGTTTCTACGAGCCGGAGCTCCTGAGCGCCAAATATTCCGATATTAATTTGATTGAAAAGGTTTTGAAAAAACGATCGAACAAACTGTACGTAAAATGGCTAGGCTTCGATAATTCTCATAATTCCTGGGTCGATGAATCACACTTGTGATTTCCATGTCGATAGAGCTGGTAATTCGTGGAAGTACATTGATAACCAGTGTTTAATCGTTTATTTTTACATGAATCATTCAAGTCGCTCGAGTGGATGACTCTATCCTCGGGTTGGGGTCGAAACCCAGAACGAGCAATGTTTAGAAAGGGCAAAATCCCGAACGCGCAATGCTTCGAATGAAAATGTTCAGAAAGGGCAAAATCCCGAATGAGATTGTAGCGAACGTATTATATGCCGAACGCCTACCAGTCGGCGCGGTTTTCAACATTTCCCGACTTTCGAGCTTTCCCACGCGTAAACTATCAACGTTAGATATATGCCGTCGCGGACTTTTTTATAGGAAATTTAATTCTCTACAACATTGTTTATGTGAACTTTTGGTCTATATAGCGTTGTTTATCCAGCGTTTGGACAGAAACAAAATAAAACGATAAGAAAATCGATGCATTTTTTATCTTCCCGTCAAAACGCTGGTTAAACAACGCTATATAGACCAAAAGTTCACATAAACAATGTTGTAGAGAATTGAATTTCCTATAAAAAAGTCCGCGATGGCATATATCTATCTGTGATAATTTACGAGTGGGAAAGCTCGAAAGTCAGGAAATGTCAAAAACCGCGGCGGATTTTTATTTTTCAAAATTATCTTCAATTTAAAAATTAGCGTAAATTATCACAGTTAGATATATGCCATCATTGACTTTTTTATAGGAAATTCAATTCTCTACAACATTGTTTATGTGAACTTTTGGTCTATATAGCGTTGTTTAAGCAGCGTTTTGACGGGAAGATAAAAAATGCATCGATTTTCTTATCGTTTTATTTTGTTTCTGTCCAAACGCTGGATAAACAACGCTATATAGACCAAAAGTTCACATAAACAATGTTGTAGAGAATTAAATTTCCTATAAAAAAGTCCGCGACGGCATATATCTAACGTTGATAGTTTACGCGTGGGAAAGCTCGAAAGTCGGGAAATGTTGAAAACCGCGCCGACTGGTAGGCGTTCGGCATATAATACGTTCGCTACAATCTCATTCGGGATTTTGCCCTTTCTGAACATTTTCATTCGAAGCATTGCGCGTTCGGGATTTTGCCCTTTCTAAACATTGCTCGTTCTGGGTTTCGACCCCAACCCCTATCCTCATCATCGCTACTGGTGCTGCAGCCATAATTGATAGGTGAATCATGAGCGAATTTTTCATCTTGTCGTCGTTGTTGTTGTTGCTTATCTTTTTCTTCTTCTTTCTCGCCGTGTACTGGAGAAGACGGCGGGCTCGTTCATTTGCTTCTCGCGATACCTCCTCATCATGAATGGCGGCATGGCGCCGACGATTCCGGATGACTCGGATCCAGCCATCCATTGGTGGTGATGATGATAATGATAATGATGATGATTATGATGGTAGTGGTTGTGGTGTTTCCATCAAGTGGGGTTTCAAGAGCGGTATCATGCGACCGTTCATATAAATGAAATTGTTAGCGTTCCTGAAATAAAAAACCGACGCATTCGATTGATGTGAATCATAAGGAAGACTAATCTTCAGATGAATCGGAGTCAATGCCTGCTCCAATATCATGAAAAGAAACAGCTCCATTTTGGATGTTGTGTGGCTCGATGACCGCATCATCCATTTCCGTTCAATCCATGTTTTCATTAGCATGAGGGCTTTGCACCGATTCATCGTTTTGCGAGACAGAGGCTGTCGCATTCGATGTTCCTGCAACAGCTCCATCGACCTGTACGAATTCGTCGACACTTGAGTCGAAGATCGGATTAAATAATCCATCACCGATTTGAATAAATCCATCAGATGGCCGAAAAAGTGCGAAGCTCGGTATGTTTCCATCTTCAGCAGTTTCCCCATCATCCTCATGATTGCGATCGGCGTCAAGTCTTCCCTCGAAGCCTTTTCTGAATCGTTCTGGTGCGGAGAGACGTGCATACCATTTCTCTGAAAAGCGAATATGAAATTTCAAACCATATTGTTTTTGAACAATAGTAATTATCCAACTTATATAAGCAAAATAGCTGCAAAAGCTAATAAATACCAATTACCTTAATAATACCGTTATCAATCAATCTCTCTCTCTCTCTCTGTCTCTCTCTCTTGATTGATAATGAGTAAAAAATAAACGTACCACGTTTGTGATAGACCGCAGCAAAGTCCCAATGGTGGTGCCATTGACGCATCCGAAGTATCCGGACTAAAGTATTGATGAGGTCCAAAGTCCAAAAAATTCCCTCACGGCACGCCTTAAGAATATCGTCACGGGTTGCTGAACATAAAACTCCTCGCAACTTCCACAATATACATTCTCGCGACATTGTTCGCACCATGTCGATATTGAATCTAGGCCATCTTCGATTGAAAGATGAATTGATTTTAAGGAGGTACACTAACAGAACGTAGACAATCTAGTAATTGAATGGCATCTTATCAAAACTCCGGAGACACGTTCGAAAAGAAACGATTAGTCTAATGCGATCGACGAAGAACTGAGAGTAGGAGGGCTGAGCCGCTTCCACATTAAATTATTTACCGACGGAGAAATTATCGACATTGATGGTAAGTGAAAAACAGTCAGTAAGGTAGAGCGCTACTTTATCGGCGGCCGGATAGATTCGCTACCTTATCAGCCGCGAGATCGATCATTTCGATCGATGATTATTTTTTTTCCCGCTGCGCACTTTCGGCGCTTCGATCGCGTTTTCCACCACACACGCAGCACACTGGCATTATCGATTCATTCGGATTTTCCCCGCTGCGCATTTTTGGCGCATCGATTGCGGATCACTCGCATAGCCCCCGATCGATAATTACCCGCCGAGCCCTACGTTATCCTATGAAAGATTTACCCCATGAATCGATATAATTTTTTTTTCCCGCTGCGTATTTTTGGCGCGTCCATCGCGAGTTTCAATTTTTCCCGCCACGCATTTTCGGCGCATCGATCGCATTAGGATTTATCCCTCTCTCTCTCTCTCTCGACTATGTTTTGTTGCGACGCGATAGGCTGGGCAAACGAGGGGGGGGGGGTGTTGGCATGTACGTCCACCGTGACCTCTGTGCTACAACTCTCTCAACGTCACCTGAACAATACTGCCGCGTACCGGAGTTCCTCATCGCCGCAGTGAAGGTACCGGATGCTGCTGCACTCCTCGTCGCAATAGTATATCGCCCACCGAAGATAGGCAATCTTACGCTATTTGAGGACCGATTAGTGGAGATAATGCCAGATTTCAGCCACTCCATTGTGCTCGGCGATTTTAACACCAACATGGATCAGGTCTCCTATGATGCAGGACACCTTCAGGACTTCATTTTAGAAAATGCCCTGTACCTGGTACCTCATCAAGCCACACACCACACTGTCACTTCTAGCGCGCGTATCGATCTATGCATCGTCGATGATGAGGATAAAGTCCTTGACTTTGGGCAGGAACCCGTACCCTTTCTCTCGGCACACGATCTTATACATATTAAGTATGCCGTTAGAACGCCTGCCCGTGAGAAACAAGCATTTAACTGTCGTGGGCTAAACGATGTTGATGAGGTTTTGCTCCGGCGGGATCTCGCTGATAAGGACTGGTCACCTCTCTATCGTGCACGGACTGTGGAGGAGAAAGTGGATTTTTTGAACGAGGCGGTCACCGCTGTGTTTGACAAGCACGCGCCGATTCGCAGTGTCACCATAAAGCGACGTCCTGCTCCGTGGATCACGGCGGAACTTAAAGAATTGATGCGACGAAGGGACCGTCTTCGACGGTCTTTCACGAAAACGGCTTTGCCTCACGTGCATGCACGGTTCGTCACGATGCGCAACGAGGTCAAAGCACGGATGAAGGCAGCGCGAGATGAATATTTTCAAGGTACCTTTCGCGTTGAGGTCGGAAACTCGGAGAGGATGTGGAGAAAGCTCCGTGAGCTGCGACTCATTGCGTCCAAGAAGCCGTTGACTGCACCAGCCTTTCCACTTGATGAGTTGAACAGTCACTTTATATCAGCTGGCTCTGCGTCCCCGCAATTAGATTATCAAAGTGCGTTATCTGCGGACACTGAAAATGCGTTTCGTTTCAGGCTATTTGAGCGAAGGGATATCGAGCGGGCTTTGATGGGGATAACATCAAACGCTGCTGGCGTTGACGGAATCTCGGCGGGTATGCTTCGACTTGCGATGCCAGCGGTGTGCGGTCAGGTCGTGCACGTACTAAATTTCTCGTTAAAAAATTCGGCTTCTCCGACTATCTGGAAAAAAGCGTTAGTGTGTCCCATCCCTAAGGTGGCCTCACCGTCGACACCCGCGGACTACCGACCTATTTCTTTGCTATGCGTGTTGTCTAAAATTCTCGAACGTTTGATTGCGCGGCAGATCTCGGACTATCTGGATGAGGCTGGACTTCGTGATCGGCACCAATTTGCGTACAGGAAGTCTCACAACACACAAACAGCATTGCTAAGAATCATAGATGACGTAAGACTCGCCGTGGATCAACGCAAAATCACCGTTATGATGTTCTTAGATTTTTCGAAAGCGTTCGATTGCGTTCGGCATGACATGCTGTTGAATAGGCTAGTAGATCTTAACTTCTCTGCGTCGTCGGTGCGTTGGATTTCGGCTTACCTTTGCGGTCGAACTCAGTCGGTTTATGATAGTGATGGAAAACGCTCCTCATGGGGCAGACTAAGATCGGGGGTACCACAAGGTTCGGTGCTCGGTCCTCTGCTTTTCACGATTCATCTGGGAGGGTTTGGAAGTGTACTAAAGAGTTGCAATTATAGTTTTTATGCAGATGATCTGCAAATTTATTTGTCATGCGTACCTGCGGAGGTCGGGGAGGGAATTGGGCGTTTAAATGAAGATATTAGAGCGATTGGTCTTTGGGCAGAATCACTCGGTCTGCGGTTAAACGTAACGAAAACGAAAGCGATGGTTCTAGGCTCGGCGCGCTTCGTCAATTCACCGCAGGTAGCTACCCTTCCTGCGATCTATGTTGGACAGGATATCGTATCGCCAACTACCTCGGTAAAATGTCTCGGTGTCACCATCACGAACACCTTGTCGTGGGGTGAGCACATTATGCGTGTATCGCGAAAGATCAATAGTGTCGTGTATCGATTGAAGACCTGCCGTAGTCGCCTACCTCGTAAGGTGCGCAAACTACTAGTACAAACGCTCGTTCTACCTCATGTGGACTATTGCGGCCTCCTTCTCACCGATATAACCATAGAATTAGACCTCAAGTTACAGAGAGCGTTAAACAGGGGTGTGCGTTTTATTTTCGATGTACCTCGCGATGCACATATAACGCCACATTACATAGAATTAGGATGGCTAAAGGTAGCAGATCGTAGGCGGTTCGCCCTTGGATCATTGGTGTTTGCTGTACGCATGAGCGGTGAGCCACGAGACATTTTCCAGCGACTTTTCCAGCCTGTGCCTGCAGTCTTGCATGACACAAGGGCAGCGAGGAACGTAATAGAATGCAACGTTCCCCTTTTTCGCACGGAATGTTACCGGAAATCGTTTGTTGTCGCGGCGTGCAACTTATGGAACTCTCTGCCCAATGACCTGAGGTGCAAGACCTCCTTGCAGGGTTTCAAAGCTGCTTTTCGGTCGAAGTTGCGCGCGGAGATGCATGCATAAGAGCGTCTAGTCATTGCATCTCTGATTATTTATTATTTTCTATTTGTTTTTTTTAATTTTAATTTTATTTATTTTTATTTTGTTTTCCTATTGCACTTAGTTGAAGGCTAAGGTCTTGTATAATTTCGATGTATGATTATGGCACGGTGCTCTCAGGGGGCTTCGGCCCCAGAGCACGAAATAAACAGTTCTCACTCTCTCTCTCTCTCTCTCTCTCTCTCTCTCCCTCTCTCTCTCTCTCGTGCACATACACACAAATAAAAAAACAATGGATTAATTTTTTTTTACACACACACACACACAAACACACAAATAATAAACAATTTATCACAATTTTTTTTCATTCATTAGAAATCAAAAAATACAAAATATTAAAAAAAAAACAATACAAATTATTCATTGAGTAAGCATTTGGAGGAAGGAAATATGAATCATAAAACAATACAAATTATGTGACGAAACTTTTGACGGGGCGAGGGGAGGGGCTCCGACGCACTATTTGGTGGGGTGGGGCGGCTAATCCCTGGGGCGTCGAGGGGGGCTCAGCCGGTCCAAGCCACTTTCGATGCTGCTACCGCTGCTGTTGCTGCTGCTGCGATGGGCACGAGCCCGAACACGTCGCCGCGATCTTCCCCTACGACCCAGAATTGGGGAACGATCACGATCGATCCCTCCATCGTTGTTGCCCCCCTGCGGTAGGGCGCGTGCCGCCCGTATCCATGGCCGCCCAAGTTCCGGCGATGGTGTATCGTGGTGGGGGTTCTCCACCGGATCGAAAAATGCATGCCGAGGAATTATCGGACGATCGTCAAAAATATCGTCGTCACTTTTTATGACTCCGATATTTTCCTCGGATGCAACTGGGTTCGCAGGGCCGGGCTCGCGGAGATTTCCCCCACCAGCGTTCGATGGACCGGGCTGTGGTTCGACAACGGCCTGGACCACAAAGCGATGCGGTTGGATGGGGACTTCCTCATCCTCGTTGTTAACGTCGTTGACCTCTTCGAAAAATTCATCCATAGCCACCTGCATGAAGGCCCGCTGCTCATGGATATCTCCGGCCTCATGCTCGTCAACGATGTCTTCTTCCCTTTCTTCAAACCGCATGGCCCGGAAATCTGCCTGAATCCACTCTTTCCCTTCCGCCTCCGACAATTCCAGCTCATCCCCATGATAGGAATAGTTGGATTGTGCGGAGTGTATGGATCGGGGTGATGCGGGTTGCGTCGGTCGCGGCATGGGTAATACCCGTGCCACGGGTCGATCGTTGCGCGGCACGCGTTTCCACATGGTCAACTTCGGTGTCGGAATTTTTTCTTCTTTTTTGATCAAGTCCTCCCGCCTAGTGGTACGCACTAAGCGGTTGAATGTATTCATGCAATTACGCACATGCTCGACGCGGCCAATCGCAACAAGCTTCCTATCGCAGAAATGACACATATACGCGGTCACGTTCGCGGCGAAGGAAGCGGGAGTACACATTCCCAACCCTCCCACGTATCCGCATCCCCACCACAATACACACAAATCCCTTGAACGAGATGCTTTCTCAACAAATCGTTCATGTGGGAGTTCACCATTTTTCACGTTTTCAAATCATGTGTTTTCAGTGAAACGTTAATTTTCACACTGACTTTGAGGAAAGAATAAGGAAACCCCATCCGCGAAGGGATGCAACGTTGCCTTATTGTTTGAACGATGGTGGGGGGTGGTGGTGGTGGTGGTGGTCGTGGAAGGAGGTTTTTTGACTTTTTCCATTTTTTTCATGCATGTGCGTTTTTCCCTCATGCAGTCGTGTTTTTTCTCCATTTTTTATTACCAAGGCAGTTCGGTACTGCAACTCGTAGTCCGCCACCACCCTCGCCTCCCTCCCACCCATCCATAGGCATTGACCACCGTAAGCACCCAAGCATTTATGACATCCACATGCTTGGTTCATGACGAACAAAGACTCTTGAGGTCTATCCTACCAACACAGTGTGAATCTGAGACGCCTTATTCATACGTTTCCCCCCCCCCCCATACCTCATTCTTTTTTACGAGTTCTCAAGTTGCATACTCTTCTCGAGTATATTGACATTATCCAAAAGTTGCATACTCTTCTCGACTCTGTTGACATTATCGAAAAAATCCGGCGACAAAGCTATTCAGCGTCAATATATTATGATAAGCATTCGAGCACGTACGAGGGGGGTGAGAGAGAGCGTGAAAGGAATGACGTATCGATCGCTAGTATTTATACTAGAAAAAACAGAGCAGTCTTTGAAACACAATTTTTTCTATTCTGTAGTATATATTTCTTAGAAGAAAAAAACATCTACATAATAATTTTCAGTTATCAAATTTTACATTGCACCATCTATTTCTTCAATAATTTAACATTTTCTCCAGCACAATCATTTTCGAATTATGATGTAGCGGTATTGTTTGAGTGGGGGAACTTTGCTGCAGCTTATGTAGCGATGGACAATCGAAGTCTTCAAGGTTGACAATGCGTCGTTGTTCGGTCTCACCAATTAAATTTGCCATCCATAGTTTTTTCTCCGATCCCTTCACATATATTATGCGAGCTCCCGCAAGGGTTTGACAAATAATCGTTTTCGATACTGCGTATGGTATATTTCCCGAGTCCCACGTTAGGCCATGAAAGTTGCAAGTAAGCCACCTATTTATGGACTTGTACTTTGCCGGCAGCCTATTCCAAGCACATGGTGGTTTCAAGATAAATGCCCATACGGGCGATGAATCCTCACGAACGGGGATAGCCGCAAATTCCTTCAACACAAATTGATCGTGCGGAATCAGTGCTGCCAGATTGAGGGGAAGCGAAGTTTTCGAGGTGCCCTCTCCACACGGTTTTCAGCGCAACAGCGTGTGAGGAGAGGCACGCGGCAAAAGGCGCTGCGAAAGCGTCTCGGCCAATCGCGTAACTCTGACACTCCGCCTCTCTCACGTACGCGGCGCGCAATTTGAATCGAAGATTTCGCTTATAAAAGCCCGTTGATTCGACGAGTCACAGATTTTAAATTCTGAAATGCATGATCACTTCACTATTACTTCAAACAATTCTGCTACTTTCATTAGTCAAATTTGTCCTTGTCGAATGGATGGGTCTCATGAACCTAGAGATGATGATTGATTATAGCTACATACCATTGCAGCTGTTTGCAAATAAACGGTGCATTACGTTTCTGTATAGAAAATGATACTTATATTAAGGAAACAAACTGTAATGCACCATTAATTTCGTCAGGTTCATTTTCGATTTTACCGGGTCACTAATTGATTAATAATAACGAATACTACCCGGTTGACAACGATCAAAGCAAAATTTTACGTGTTTCGACGTCTCGCGCGAGCCGACCTAACCGAATGACAATGCCACAATGAGCGCATCTCGCTTTTTCGCACTCGTATTCGGTAGAATCTCAGCAGATATTGTAAGTGTGCGCCCGCGATCCGGGCACATACTTACAATGTATGCTGGAATTCTCGTGGCCATAGCAATTTCACATCGCACCGTCATTTTAATATTAATTTCGTTAATTTATAAAATGATATACCACGTAATTTTCTGAATATTTCACTACAATATGGAATTTTCCAACCATTCATCGATAATTAATTGCTATGACACTATAAAACTCTTGTGATAGTAATCTCGAACTCAACCATCAAATCATACAACATTTATTGGAATAAAGATCCACTTATTTGCAAATAATTGTACATAAATCGTATTTTCACAAGTTCAATCTAAATCATATCTTGCCGCGCGAACGAAACCGGTCGCGAAAAGCAATCCGATTGGCGGATAATCAAGGGGACGCTATTGGCTGCGCCTAGCTGCGGCCGCTGATCGTAGCTCAAGGCCAAGCCGCCTGGCCCGACGTGGTCTGTGGAGAGGGTAGCTAAGCTCCGCCCCTGCAGGACAAATCCTGCAAATCTGGCAGCTCTGTGCGGAATCTTAAATCCTTGCACATCAATTATCCACTCCATTGTGATTTTTATTGTGAAGGATAATACTTGCACGATCAAAAATTTGAGATTAAATAGAATTTCGATCGGTCGAGAGAATTTATACTAATACCCCCACCACCACCACCACCACCCAAATTCATTTGGAAAAAATTCAACGATGGCTTCCATGGAGGAAGATAAATCAACATATCGATCGAAGACAAAGAATTTTTTCCACACGTATGCGCGCACGTATATGCTGTTACAGGGATGGGCATAATGTATTTAAAAAAAATTAAATACAAAATTCTTTTTCACTCAGTATTTATTTTCGATTTAAATAACGAATGAATTTTCACTCATTATTTTGTCGAGTCTAAATACTGAGTGAAAAACCACTCGTTATTTAGATCGAAAATAAATACTGAGTGAAAAAAAAATTTGTATTTATTTCGAAAATAAATACTGAGTGAAAAAGAATTTTGTATTTATTCTGGAAATAAATACTAAATGGAAAAAAATTTTGTATTTATTTCGGAAATAAATACAGAGTGAAAAAGAATTTTGTATTTATTCTGGAAATAAATACTGAATGAAAAAAAAATTTGTATTTATTCCGGAAATCAATACAGAGTGAAAAAGAATTTTGTATTTAAAACGGAAATAAATACAGAGTGAAAAAGAATTTTGTATTTAAATCGGAAATAAATACAAGATACATAACCACTCGGCCGGTGCTTTGTTTACAAATGGTTCGCCACTCGAACCTGTCCGGCAAACGAGTGGAAAACCACTCGGATGTGAGTATTTAAGATACTTTTCCATTTTAAATTCTTTCGAAAATGAATTAATGCCCACTCGAAGTGAGAATCCCGTCGATTATTGCAACAAAAATTTATTTATAAAAATATATATATATATATATATTTTTTTTTTTTTTTTTCATGGACACATGGAAATTATTATTTATATTCTATAAATATGAAATATAAATACAGAAATAGAATATAAATAATAATTTCCATGTGTCCATGAAAAAAAAAAAAAAAAAAAAAAAAAAAAAAAAAAAAATTTAATTAATTTTTATTTTTATAAATAAATTTTTGTTGCAATAATCGACGGGATTCCCACTTCGAGTGGGCATTAATTCATTTTCGAAAGAATTTAAAATAGAAAAGTATCTTAAATACTCACATCCGAGTGGTTTTCCACTCGTTTACCGGACAGGTTCGAGTGGCGAACCATTTGTAAACAAAGCACCGGCCGAGTGGTTATGTATCTTGTATTTATTCCCGATTTAAATACAAAATTCTTTTTCACTCTGTATTTATTTCCGTTTTAAATACAAAATTCTTTTTCACTCTGTATTTATTTCCGAAATAAATACAAATTTTTTTTTCATTCAGTATTTATTTCCAGAATAAATACAAAATTCTTTTTCACTCTGTATTTATTTCCGAAATAAATACAAAATTTTTTTTCATTCAGTATTTATTTCCAGAATAAATACAAAATTCTTTTTCACTCAGTATTTATTTTCGAAATAAATACAAAATTTTTTTTCACTCGGTATTTATTTTCGATTTAAATAACGAGTGGTTTTTCACTCAGTATTTAGACTCGACAAAATAATGAGTGAAAATTCATTCGTTATTTAAATCGAAAATAAATACTGAGTGAAAAAGCATTTTGTATTTAAACCTGTATTTAAATACTTTTTCCACTCAAATGCGCCCATCCCTGATGCTGTAACGCCCTTTTCAGGGACGTATACAAAACGTCTCCTCGGTCGGTAAATTTTGATATTTGATAAAATATATTTGGGCGCCAGCCACGCTTACGGCGTGACCCGACCGGGAAAGAAAAATGAATTTTCAAGATGTTAATTAGAGAGACGTGTGGGGTTTGCCTGGCTAGACCGCAGCCATCACACGGGTAGAGGGGCGGTTCGGGGAAATGTGATTTTTGGCGGGGATTTGAGTGAGATCGGCACAAACGAAAATTATTTCACACACTCACGAATACTCTGAAATTTCAGAGAATTGCCACGGTGAATTTATTTTCACAAAAAAAAAATACAAAAATAAAATAATTCACCTCGCGATTTTCATGGACAACAAGTGACAATTTCCCTGCTGTAATCGGACGCCACTACTCTGTCCGCAGCGCCGATTCCCTATTCGGAACGTTTTAAAAATAAAATACAAAAAAAAAACAAATAAAGAATAAACTACCTCGCGAACGCGGGACTAAAACGCGAATTGCTTCATTCTCGACGCGCCCTACTATCTTATGCTATCGAAAATATCGCACGCGCTTTACAAGTCACACACGACGTAACCCCGGCGATCGGATACAAAAAAAAACTAGAGAGAGACAGGCACCAAAAAATTAAAAAAAAACTTGCGTGATACGGTAACGGAAATTACGAACCACGAAATATAATGACCGAACATCGTTGCCACGGGAAAGATCTCACCCTGATTTTCCAATGGTCTTCGTTGGCCTGGTTCCTGGGTTTATTTCCGGGACTCGTTGCTTTTTAACCGGATACTCTCGTGCAAAACCAAAAACTAAGTCGCCGGGACTAACGATTCGCGAAGATCAAAAATTAACTTGTTGGGACCAACGATTCGCGAAGAAGGCCCCGTAACGACTCCTCGCGTTACGCGGACCGGCTACTTGCCCCCCGCTCTTTTTCTAAAATATTTTCGAAGCCCGGGAGCTGCTGTCGCCTACCGTTCAAAATTCGCATTTAATTACGCCCGGGACTATTACTATATCAATCACGATTCCTCGCCGTTGTGCTCATCCCCGATCATCTCCGATCATTCCTTGTCCGTCGGGGAATATTGACAACTTCCAATCTTCGTTCCTCAAATGGTTCTCGACGGGAAATAAATGGACCGGGAATCATGTCCATTGGTTGTTGCGATAATCGTCTCCGTCTTCCTCGAGATTTCGTCGCCGTTACATAAAAAAAATATATATAAAAATTATGAATAATATTTCTTAATATTTCTCGTTGCCCTGACGAACGTGCTCGATATCTGCCGAGGGGTCGGGGAATTAGCCAGAAAAAGCCGGATATTTAGAGGCATCATTGTAACGCTCAAAATGAGCGTTACAATGCATATGTGTACGAGCCTTCATGTGTGTCTATATATTGAAAAATATTTTTGAGTTTGTGCGGAGTAATAATTAACGTAAAAAGACCAACTTATTAAGCAGTATGGACCCATGTATTACAGTACGTAAAAAAAAATCCCTCATAATATAACAAATCAGATTTCGATTATATGAAAATTATTATAGGTTCGGTTTAATCTCATGGTGGAAATTCATAGAATGATTCAGTAGGATTATGCGTATCGCGCAGCACGCCGAGGACCCTGGGAGAAAATGGCTTGAGCTACAGAACGGTTCAATCGTCGAATATTGAATGTTGAACGAATTATCGAACCCATTCTGACGCACAATCATCGGAACTGCATTTGGCAGACACGCTTCAACATCGATGACAAAATGTAGAAAAAAAGTTTTTCCCTTCGTCTAGACATATGCATATTATTTTTTTTTTCGTGAAAAAAACTTTAAACGTCATAAACGTTCCACTTCTGTGGAAGAGCGGAGAGGCTCGCTTTTTTCGGAATATATATGAAGCATCATAAAGTAATTGTTATCATTTTTATCATGAGCGTAGACGTGTTTGGTCGATCGTTGTCGAACAAAAGAGGGCTGTCAGCCAGTCGCGGTCCTCCGGGTGACGGATTCAAAATTTCCATCGATGGGCAATACGATATGGAGAATAAGAGATTATGCAATCTCGCTGAGCCCGTAAAAGTAAATGATGCTGTCTCGGTAAAAATAATGCAAAATATTTTACACAAAAAATTGCACGGTGCCGTTAAAAATTTACGAAAAGAATTCAATGATAGTAATCAATTATTGATTCAGGGTCTCGAGCAGTTCGTGCAAAATATTTTAAAAACTCTGAAAGTCGATCTTGCGGACATGAAAGATTTAACCATTGGTAATTCCGACGCAATATCCAACGTGGATACTCGATTACACACCATCGAGAATGAGCGTGCACAAAAAAGTACGGGTGGACAATCAGTGAGAATTGGAAGCCTTCGGACGACTCCGCAACTCTGCTAGAAACGACACCATAAGTCGGCACTATGGTGTCGTTTCTAGCAGAGCAAGTCGGCACTAGAAGCCGAGAACTGCATAAAACCATCACAACAACAACAACAACAACAAAAGTATTAATGTTTCATAAAATAAATGGATTGGAAATATTAAATTAGTTTTTTTTTATTGAATCATTTTTTCCTCCTCCCTCACCTCACATTCATGTACATTAGAAAAAAATTCTTATAAAAAATCATTATTTCGAAATTACACTTTTTTTCCATCACATTCATCTAAATCGAAGAAATTCTTCAAATAATTTTTTTTGGAAATATTTGCTTCGATGATTGCGTCTGCGTTGTAGTTGAAATCCGTTGTATCGTATCCATAGTCAACTGGTGGTAGTGGTGGTCGTGGTGGGGATAAGTGTCGTGGTGCCGATGGTTGTGGGTATGATGGGGGCGGGGGCATCGCCGCTGCTGCTACAGCTATAGCTATCGTCGGACGGTACGTGTTGAGATACCACGCCTTCATCGTATACACATTAAAAGCCGCACAATGCAATGTTGACCACATGTATGGGTGATTATTTTACGGATAAGCAATGTTTTCACTCAGTTTCTGCAGTCGTGGACAACCTAAGTCCTCGATGTTAATAGCGTTTGGAATATATTGACGAAGCCATTGCGTCTTCTCCAATCCCTTTATATAAACCTTATCAGCATTTTGTAATAGCATGATAAGAGTTTGATTAGCTTCATCGTAGGGTATGTCTTTGCCGTCCCATGCCATTCCATGGAAATTTTTCGCGAGCCATCGATTTATGCATTTGAATTGTTCGGGTAACCAGCTCCAATGACAAGCCGGCTTAAACATACACCCCGAAGGCACAGAATCTTCTTCCAGAGCAATCACAGCAAGCTCTTTCACTATTATCGATGAATCGCGATTCTTGAAGCCTTGTACGTCCACAACGTATTCCATATTGAATAATAACTAATGTCGAGAACTTTGCAACGATTATCCATAGACGACCAAAATCTCAACCCTTTATACTATTTCCCCCACTTCCATAATTTTATAATTTGTTTGAATGTTAATGAGGAGAACCAATTAGCTCAAAGATTCTGTGTGGGCGTCAATGTGGTATCGATGATCTCAATAGAGTCATTGTTCATAGCAACCAATCATCATCATCTATGTCTAGTTTCGAAAATTTTACGCTACGCCCTCAATCGATATGTAAATCTATACTGAAAGATTTAACTCACGCATTCCACACACGCATTTTAACACACACACACGCATTCCACACACGCATTTTAACACACACGAACACACACACACACACACACACACACACACACACACACACACACACACACACACACACACACACACACACACAAACTAACCAAATCTTTTTTTTTTTCAATATAACAAACTTTTTCAAATACATTTCCTTCGTTTTTTCTACAGATATCGCGGACCAGCACATAGCGAGTGCAATCTTCATTATCAGGATTCGCGGACCATTCCCGTGGTTTTTCGCAACCTCACGGGATATGACTCGCATTTCATTGTGATGGAGATTGTCACGGGATTCCGAGGCCGAGTGGTAATTCTTCCGGAAAACAAGGAGCGACACATCGCATTCATCAAACACATTGCGGCGTGCGATGTAAATTATCGCTTCACCGATTCTTATCGGTTTATGGCATCGTCGTTGGAGAAACTTGCATCATACTTGACCGAACTGAAGATTGTACGAAGCGTATTCAGTGAAATTTCGGTGGAAAAATTCCATCTTCTCCGGAGAAAAGGTGTATTCCCCACGAATACGTCGATTCGTTGGAAAAACTCGATGAAACTGCTTTGTCGGAGAAAAAGGATTTTCATATTTCACTCACCAATAGTGACATCATCGACGCGGACTACGAGCACGCGAAGCAAGTGTGGCGCGAGTTTGATATAAAAACCCTCGGACAATATTCCGATTTATATTTAAAAACGGATGTGCTTTTGTAGAGTGATGTTTTTGAAAACTTTCGCGATAATTGTTTCCAATCGATATGCCCAGGCGAATAATAAATACATGAGAAATTTTGATTTATCGCGAGAATCAAAATATCTCATGTACTTTGATGTCAATAATTTATACGGCTGGGCAATGATTCAATCGCTACCCTACGGCGGTTTCAAATGGGTGGAAAAATGTGGGGACATTGACGACGTCGCGGATCCCGATGATTCATCGGTGGGATATATATTGGAAGTCGATATTGACTATCCGACACATCTCCACGATGATCACAAAGATTTACCGCTTTGTCCAGAACACAAATGTGCACCGGGATCGAAGCAAAAAAAAACTTTTGACCACATTGAATTCGAAAAATCGTTACGTTTTGCACTATCGAAGCCTGAAGCAAGCTTTGAAATATGGTTTGGTGTTGGAAAACATTCATAGAGTTTTACAGTTCCAACAAAAACCGTGGCTCAAATCATATATCGATCTCAATAGTGAAATGCGACAACGTACAACCAATGATTTCGAAAAGAATTCATTCAAATTAATGAATAATGCAGTTTTCGGAAAAATAATGGTAAATGTTCGGAAGCGCATTGATGTGAAGCTCGTATCGCGCTGGGATGGGCCATATGGAGCCGAAGCATTAATCGCAAAACCGAATTATCATAGCTCAACAATTTTGTGTGAAAATCTTGTGGCCATACAAATGCGAAGAATTGAGGTTCAATTGAATAAACCGATATACGCAGGGTTATGTGTGCTCGATTTGACAAAGATTCTCGTGTATGATTTTCATTATGATTACATGATTCCGCAATTCACGAGAGATCGAACTCTTGTATACCGATACCGATAGTCTCGTATACGAAATCCAATGTGCGGACGTTTATGAAATCATGAAACGCGATATTGATAAGTTCGACACATCGGATTATCCGCAAAATAATCAATTTTCAATGCCACGAGTTAATAAAAAAGTGGTTGGATTGATGAAGGATGAGTGTAATGGAGAAATCATGACGGAATTTGTGGGTTTGCGCAGTAAAATGTATAGCATACGAGTCAACGTCGTAGATCATTTGAAGAAGGTGAAAGGAGTGAAGACGAGTGTTGTGAAAGACACAATCATATTTGATGATTTTGTGGAGTGTCTACAACACAATACTAGCCAAACGCGAGAACAACGAGTCATTCGTTCGCGTTTACATCGGGTATATACGGAGAAGCAAGTTAAAATTGCGCTCAGTCCGCATGACGACAAACGCTTCATTCCGGAAAATAGTACCGATACACTCCCGTGAGGCCATTACCAGATTCCCCCCACGCACAACCACGCTACCGGCGATGCTACTGCTGCTGCTGCTAACGAAGGAGGGGATATGGATCTGGAATGATCCATCCAATCAGCTCCATGTATTTGATCGAATTATAATGATGGAGGGAGGCGGCTGCTGTTGTATATAAGCCGAGGATTGGATATTTCTCATCAGACGTGACAAAAAATTCGACCCCGGCAACTGAACCGAAGACATTTCTCATCGATCGAAAACATACGAACACGCAGAAACGAACAATGGATATCGAGCTGCTCAGCGAAATCGGACGAGCCGATAATTTTCTTCCATTGAAGAAAATGAAAGAAGTTCGGACCAATCAGCTGTATACAATTACGGACTTGAAGCAAATAAACACGAAATTTGGACTCAACACTTTGGCCGGTCTGGACAACAGCTTCCAAGTTTTGCTACCGAAGCGCATCTCAGTGGCATTTGAAGAAGACTCGGCATTGTTTAATCGTGTGTATGAAATGGTTGAAAATGGAAAATTGTCGTTGAAAAAGTTTGTCGAAGGTGGAGAAAAGAAACATGTAAGAATTGAATTTGTACCCGAATGATGGAATTTTGTTTATTGATAAAGTTTGTCGTAGAAGGAGATTAAGAAAGAATGTAAAAATTGAATTCGTATCTGAATGATATGATTTTATTTGAATAAACCATTTTTTACATTTTGTAAATACACATACAAAAAAGAATATTGTTTTTATTTATGAATCATCCTTATTTATCCAGATATTATG
Organism: Diplazon laetatorius; assembly: GCA_963662125.1. Classification (NCBI taxonomy): domain Eukaryota; kingdom Metazoa; phylum Arthropoda; class Insecta; order Hymenoptera; family Ichneumonidae; genus Diplazon; species Diplazon laetatorius. Next base: position 21,002,451 of record OY759154.1, on the reverse strand, counting down.
CGAATTATCAAATCCCAACCTTTTAACATAAGCTTGATTTCCACGTTTTTCAATTACTTTTTCCACAATATATACATCGGGGTATTGGGCTTTCTGCAGCTCTTCTCGATAAAAACCGCCAGCGATGGGTTGATCTCGATAATCCATGAGTTGATACGTCGTGGGATTGGCAAGTATGACTCGATGAATCGTAAAAATCTCCGTCGTCCAATTTGGAGTGTAGCCTTTCTCGAAAACGTGTTTATTCTTGCTCACTCGTACTTTATCGCCGACTTTGAATTTTGGTATTTTGCGCTCACTGCAATGATTGTGCGGAAAACGTTTTCATAACGTTTTATAGTTCGTTGTTGTAACATCTTTCGGCTTCATGGCGATTGTTCGATGTTTGGTGTGGTTATATGTTACGATGAGATCGGGTAAAATATCCAACCATTTATAACTTCCACGCAAACTAGATTGTATCCACATTTTATTTTTGAGTGTGCGATTGAAACGTTCAACAATAGATGCCTTGAGATTGCTATACGTAGAATAATGATTAACATTATATTTTGTCATGAGATTTTGAAAGTTTGAATTGTAAAACTCTTTGCCATGATTAATTTGTAGATTTTTCGGGACTCGGCCTTTTTCGAAAATAAATTTCATAGCTGTGGAAACATCTCTTGCGGTTTTCCGTGATATGGGTATGGCCCGAGCGAACTTTGAGAGCACATCAGTGACCGTTAGCATATATCGAAAGTTTTTGTTTTCTCGAGCATACCGTTGCATCTCCACAAAATCGGCTTGCCATGTTTCATCTAAGCCTCGTACGAGAAATTTTCGTCGTGGATAATTGCGTCGTGCGGGTTTATGCAACTCTTTCACTAATCTTCGTCGCTCCATACTGTTGCTGCTGCTGCTGATTATTTCTTGGTAAAATTAACGTCCCATGCGCGCACATTGACGCTCATTATTAGACTGAACATATTCATTTATCGTGGTATTAATAAATCAGTCGATCTTCACGCAATTCTTCAATTATTGAGACAATTTCATTTGTATGACTGGGATTACCTACGGATTTTTCCGCAAGCAATAAACGCAATCGATCGTCCAATTCATTCATCCCAGTACACGTAATCTATTTTAGTATTTGTTCGAGCAATTTTGAAACGCGGTAGTGCTCCACCGGTTGATTTATGCTTTCGCCCTGACTTATCCGCAATATATGGAGCTATATAGTTTTTGAATTCTTTACTATTTTGCGTTCGCACACTTTCAACAGCATTATAATGTTTCGCATATGCATTTGTATTATTAAAAATTTTCGTATAATTATTTTGATCTTCGGTTCTCATGAGATTTCCATTGGGTTCTTTTCTGAATAATGATTCGAGCAGTCCGGCGGTTCTATGATATTTATCATGACCCACTAATATATACTCATTGTTGAAATTAATAGGTGAATTTCCAATCATAAGTGTACCATTGGATAATTTTCTAACTTCATGTATCAAATCGAGAAACTTTTTTCGATTTTTATGCAATAAATTGAGATATTTGTTCATCATTGATTGTTCTTTAGTTTTTTCCGAAAATTGTTCATAATCATCACTATCATCATCATCATCATCATCATCATATTCATCTGCGGTTATGTATGATGCATCATGATCTCGATTAAACGGAGCATCCTTCTCCTCCTCCTCCTCCTCCTCCTGCTTCTTCTCCTCTTGCTTCATCTCCTCTTGCTTCATCTCTTTTTTCGTTTGCGGTAACCAGTTTTTCATTTTATTTTTAATCTTACGGGGTTTTTTTATCGGTAACGTTAATGCGTTTTTCCAATGGTTTGACTATTGGCATGAACGTTTCATCCAATGCTTGCTCCATATTCTGCTTATTCGCTTTTAAAAGTTTGTATTTTTGTTTAACCGCAGCTCTCGCTTTTTCCAATTGAGAAAGTATTTTTTTCTCACGACGGAACTCTTCAGCAGCCATGTCTTATCACTTCAATTGATCACCGCGTACTATATGGTTTCACGGTCTCGCACATCTATTTATGATGAAAAAAGCAATCTAATCCCTTTCTATAGCGTCCATTATCGAGACCCCGACGATCTTTATCAATCACCAAAAATCCATAATTATCATCATTCCAACACTTTGAGCACAAATCTTTGAATTGTGGATATGGCATATCCGTATTTACATGATCATCGTAAATGTGTTTAAGATTTATTTCATCCTGACGAAAAATTGCCAACATATTGACATTATCACGAACCAAATGTTTCGAAATTTGCGCATAAGACTGACATAGGTAGAAACAATCGATATTTTTATGTCGTCTCATGCAATAAAACGCTCTCACATTATCTTGTTTCTCACACGCAACATCATCGAATATCATGATGGAATTACGATGTGCATCTGCAGGCGATACAACCTGGTCGTGCTCACCAAAAGCAAAACATCCAATACCCCGCACTGATCTCAACAATTTTTTCAAAAATTTATATTTCGGTTGATTCAAAGACTTTGAATATATATAAATGTTTTCAAATCTCAATCTATTTGGGTGTGTAATAAGAGCGAGTATAGCATTTGTTTTACCACAATTTGACGGACCGCAAAATACCGCACGAATACTATTGGGCAGTAATTTCCCATGCCGAGTGCGGGTGACACGACTGTTTAACCGCGGACAAAATAACCGCGACAAAATAACCGCGTTTACAAAATAACCGCGACGACAAAATAACCAGACGGCGAAATAACCGCGACAAAATAACTGCGACCAAATTACCGTAGAAAAAACAACCGGACGACAAAATAACTGGACAAAGATAACCACAAGATGAAATGAAATCAGATAACCGCGACTAAATGTCCGACGACAAAATAACCGGACGTCAGAATAAACGAAAATATATAAAATAACCTAAAGTATTTTTTATTTCCCGTGATTCGACTAGTGGTCCATCTCATGCTTTTGTGTGTGCGCGCGTGTGTGTGTGCGCAAAATCTCTCAGTTTTACTTGCACTCGTTCAGCTCAGCACACACAGGTATTCTTCAAGCTGTTGGGTTTTCTAAGTTTGTTAATGGGTTTTTTGTTTTTCGTTTTATTTTTTTTAAATCACTTTACGTAGGTAATGTTATCGGAGAGAATCCTGTACACGATCATGCAGCCGATGCTACATTCGCTGTAGCTGTCGAGGTTAGGCGTCAAGTGAAGAGACGAGCTTTGTGTAGCGATGACGCTCCAAGTGCTGTTGTCGCAAGCGCTGTTGCCTCGGTATCAGCTTCTGTCGGTGCGCGACTCCCAAAAACTTCACCGATGGTGCGAAATGTTCAGCGTAGCCGTAGAGCGCAGAATGGGCCAATTGTTGAGCCTGCGTCTCGCGAAGAACTAGGTCTTAGTGAAAGTCTTACGAAGACGGCGAAAGGAGATGATTTCTTATTTCATGATAGCGGAGGCAACAGATCTCGCATACTAATATTCGCCACAGAAGATAACCTCAATGAACTAGCTCGCTGTGAGAAGTGGTGCGGCGATGGAACTTTTTCTATTGTCCCTAGTATATTTTGTAAGTTGTACACTCTTCATGGTGTCAAAAGTGGCAAAGTTCTTTCGCTGGTATATGCATTGCTGCCGTCCAAATCCGAAAAAATATATTTTGAACTTCTGTCGGTACTGAAGAAACAGAAGCTTCAATTGAATCCCAGATGCGCATGTTTCGGGGTGTTTATTCCACTTTGGACAGTGTTTGTGGCGTAAGGTGCAGTCTGTGGGATTGCAGCAATTGTATAACACCAACGTTGATTTTGCTTTAAATGTGCGTATGTTAATAGCACTTGCTTTTGTTCCTGAGGACGACGTCGTACAGGCATTTCAAGAGCTTGTGAAATTCCCAGCGTTTGTTGATTGTGAGGAGTCATTGAATAAGCTTATATGTTATTTCGCAGTAAATTGGGTAGGCTTAGTATCACGCAGCGGTAAGCATCGGCGTCAGCCGCTGTTCAAGATATCGTTGTGGAATTGTCACGATGCGGTTACGAATGATACAATGCGCACCAACAACGCTGTTGAAAGATGGCATAATTCCTTTACTGGTAAAGTTCGCGTAAACCATGCCTCCGTTACAACATTTTTACAAGTAATCGTCGCCGAGCAAGGATCAACCCAGTTGATAATTACCCAGATAAACACCGGTTTAAGTGTTATTAAGAAACGCCGACAGGCATTACGTGATACTGATGAAAGAATAAGTCGGGTGGTCAATGATTATACGGCCGACAATATTCTGGATTATTTTTAAAATATTGCCTGCGTTTCAAAATTATAAATTATTCTTTGTCGATGCCTTTTTGAAATCGTAAATTGTAAAATATTATTATTGATTAATGTCAATTTGTTGTTGAAATTAATTTATTATTCAATGTTGCACTGTGTTACGAATTGCGTTTTGAAATTGTTAATTATAATTTCTCGATGATAACGTATTATTGTTATTAATTAGCAAATTATTGTTATTTATTATTAATTCGATATTGCAAAATATTGTAGAATGCGTTGCGAAATTTGAAATTATTATGTCATTGTTATTCATAAATGATTCGATAATTATTAATAAACTTAATCGATGTCAATTTATCGTTGTTATTCATTATCACTTCGCAATATTATATGAAAATAAATTATTTTTTACGATATTTGATTCTAATAATTAATTTTTATTTTAGGTTTTCTGCGGTTATTTTTCTTTTTATTATTATTCTTTTGGTTGTTTAGTCTCCCGGTCGTTTAATCGTTTGGTTATTTTGTCTTCCGGTTTTGGTTATTGTGTCGCGGTTATTTTGTCGCGGTTATTTTGCCCCCGGTTGAACAGTTAGGGAACCCCGACTGCGTACGCTACGCTGCTGCGCAAAGTAGATAGGCTAGGCCGGTTCGAGCACAATTTCGGTATAGTAGGGCGCTGCAATTACCGACTGGTCGGTAAATAGTTTGCAATCTTCTTTACCGACCGTGGTTAATCGATCGGTAGTTCGGCGATCGGTAAGTCCGATCTTCCTTACCGGCCATTGATTGTCGGTTCGGTGATCGGTAAGTCCGATCTTCTTTACCGGCCATTGATTGGCCGTTCGACGATCGGTAAGTTTGTTATTAATACCTAGTGATTTTTGATGTAACGGGGCGCCACTAAATTATTCACCCCAACCCGTATAATCATGATCGAAATTTTTTTTTTGGTACAACAGTTTTGGGTCCTTCTATTTTACCATACCGATAGTTAGCGTAAGATGGCGCCACTGAATTATCGGGCCCTGCATTAAAATTTTTTTTTCCATACAGCAGATTTGGGTCTCTTCTATCCTATTTTACTATACCGACTTTGGGTCCTTCTATTTCACCCCAATCTTCCTTACCAACCATTGATTGGCAGTTTGACGATCGATAAGTTTGTAATTAGCTGGCGCCACTAAATGATCTACCCCAACCCGTGTAATCATGATCGAAACTTTTATTTTGGTACAACAGTTTTGGGTCCTCCTATTTTACCATACCGATGGTTAGCGTAAGGTGGCGCCACTAAATTATCCATCCTACCGACCTAGGTTTCGATTTTTTTCACCCCCTTCGCGATAGATGGCGATGCTTTACTGATCGATCGATATGTCATCCTTCGAAAGTTGATTATCTTACTATCTTCCAGCGATCGATGCATCACCTCCCACAGCCTATTATCTTATGTGTATGATGGAGGTTGGGATTAATAAATTCTCATAAAATATATATATATATTTTTTTTTATTCAATTAAAAAAAAATTATATATAATTATAATAATCAATACATTATATGGGCTTTCTCACATCGCCGCTTACAGGATTATAGTTCATAATACGATCATGCAATATTAAGCAGTACGCTGTTGTTCCTGGTGTAAAATTTGTTTTTGTCTCTAGCTCGAGACGAACATCAACCAGAGCATGTTTGAGTGAATCATTTTGTTTCGAGCAATCGATGACAATCAATGGAGCACGCAAAAGAAAATTTTTCTTCTCAAGGAAAGGTTCCACATCCTTGCCGCAGTACGTTTTGCGGAAATTCGCATACATATCATACAACAGTGCGTATTATTTAGAATCGATATCGATATTAAGGTTACCATATGGATAACATTGAGAGTTGAGAAAGAGCTTCACGTTCATGATATTACAATGATCAAAGTGGCTGGCATTCAAATTTTTCACTAATTTTCGATTTGTTTGAAATGCCAGAATGATAAAACGAGGTTTTTCCAATTGATTGGCCGTTTTTACTGTCCAGAAAAGTTTCATTGTTTGTGGAAGCATTGGATATTCGTATAATTCCCATGTTTGATAACTCATGTTTATTTCCTTGTCCATATGCCCAAGCAGTTGTATCTTACTTTTATCCGATGGTGTTACGTATAGCATTAGCCACTCAATTTTTCTCAGATGAATCTTAACTTTTTCAAAGGATGCATCCTCCAGCGGTGTTGATATAATTGCATTCACATCGCTTCTCGATCTTGTCAGAATTAGCTCATGTTTCACATTCATAATTATTTTTCGATAGTCCTCTGCAAAACCGCGAATCATCGAGAGTGGAATGCATACATCAAAGTGTCCCAAGTCATCCGCTAACTGTTTCGTTTCTTCTTCCACATCGAGCCAGCCGGCGTTTTCAATGATTGCGCTTTGACTCGGACTCAGCGATACATAACCTTTCATGAGACTTGTCAACCCAACGTTCTTGCATCTATCAATCTCTGTGGCATTGATCTCGTAACGAATTTCTTCAAATGAATGTAGGATTGCGTTGTTTACTAATTTCGTTAATGTGACGAGTTCTCCATCTGATCTCGTCAATCTTCCATGTATGCGTATAGAACTTTGCGATGGTAAAAGACTCAAATCCTGATGTTGAATAGCTATGCGAATTTCATCGCTATTATTAAACGATGATGTTGTATATGGTTGATGTGCATGGATCTCATAATGTTTTACGGATTCGTCGAACACAACGGGCGATCGTACGCGCAGGGATTCTTCCATTGTAGAAACAGCAAAATATCCAACACGTTACTTTTTTCCACCAACGACTCGGTATCCTCGACTTCTCAGGAACTGAATGTTGCGACGTGTGAGCGGCTTGATAACACGATGATGACTACTGATACGTCGGCATATTGGCTGCCTCTTATAGTCTTGATTAATTTTACCATGAAATACGATGCCCATATTCACTTGCCGACTTGCTTAATATGCAATCGCACCGTAATAACTTCACGACGAAAATGTATGGGTTTGTTATTTTGATCGACTATGCGTATCTGCAAATGATCAATGGTCTTCACGGCGACCGGAAGGTAAATGATGTGAGATGGTACCTCGATAATCTTATATCCCGATGGTACTGTGGGGAAAAATTCGTGTATGGTGTGAACCTTTTGCTCGTTAATGTATGCTCCTGATACGATATTACACTCAATTCTCAATGCATCAATATGCAGAATGCGTATGGGTAATTCTGAAGGGTGTACTGTGTCAGCTGATAATACACGATGAGAAAATCCCAATAGACGAGCAATAGAATCGTATGGTCGAAAATTGGCGTCTTCACTACACTTTATCACACTATGTAGCGTATTATTATTGGCTTTGATATCTATTGAAATCCCTTTAGGTTCGAGTTTTTCTTTCAAATACTTATTAATATCTTCTTCATAGTTCTTATCAGATAAAAGTTCGATTGGTGGAAAATATTGCGTTTCCAATGTAGACAACGTGCCGGATAGACTCAACGTTAATGAATCAACCATGGTAGCTCAGCATCGACTGATTCAATTTCCATGCTCTACAGGCTTTTATACAAAAATTTTAAACACAAATGACCGCATATATATGTGTTATATTCTTGATATCTCGTATGATTATATTTGATTTCATTGTTAACTCCGAGATAATCCATTAGATCTCGAGGCGGTTGTAAATCTCCAAAACTGTCGAAGTTGGAGGGCTGGGCCGCTTCCAGACTATTTTCTTTACCGACGGAGGAATTACCGACCTCGATGGTAAGTCAATGTCAGTCGGTAAGGTAGAGCGCTACCTTATCGACTGCTAGATAGATCCGCTACCTTATCAGCCGCGAGATCTTTTCGATCGATAATTTCGGTCGATAATTATTTTTTTCCCCGCTACGCCTATCTGGCGCCTCGATCGCTGATCCTCATTTAAGTATCAACCCACCAAGATTCGAACGTTCACAAATTGTTTCCCGCTAATCGTTCCAACATATTCTATTTGATTATTGTTACGAATCCACTACGATCGACATTCAATCGAACAATAGATGAAAATTAGTTCATTCAAAACAAGAGGCCCAACTCTTCGAAAAAGCAAATTATCTCGACACGAAAAAAAACGAACAAAAGAACAAAAAAAAAAGAAATGGACGTATTTAATATACATTTCAGTGAGTTATTTTGTGATGCACCAACATCGATTGACCGTATTTGCATATAATACAATAACCCAATCACACTGCACGTATTCCGAATAAAAATCACGTCAGTTCTACAACTCACTGCCATATCTTGTAACACTGACGACGTATGTGCTGTTCACTCACACACATGCACAAACACGTACAAGTTTCTCCCACGATCTCCCACGAGATTTTCTCAAAGGTGTGTTAAGACTCATGGATACTTTTTTCCAATTAGATTCTTCACGCGACAATTTTTCTCGCTTCGTAAACCCAAGATTTCTAATCACTTTATTATTCTCGTCCGTCTCGCGTTTCGTGAATCACAACGAGAGACGTTAAACGCTTTTGAAAGTCTAACGAAAAATCATCATTCTATAATCCAATATAAATACATATATATATTAGGGTGGTCCTTAGCGAGGGTAATTTTTTTATTAAAATTCTGTAAACTTCCACATAGGTTCTTAATCATTTTTTAAAAATGCTTGCGAAGTCCCTCCAACCGATCTCATGACAATTTTAATTTTTTGCAATTATATGCCATGAAATGTTTATCGAGTTTATTTGTCACAGCTAAAATATCAACGTGAGAAAAATTTGCTCAATATGCTTTCTTCATCAGCAAGATGCGTAATTCACTTAATAAAATGGCGGCGACATTAGTAGCGAAATTTTGTTTTCAGAGATTAACATGTTTTCAAAGTAAAGTACGCATCTTTCTGATAATGAAAGCACATTGAGCAAATTCTTCTTATCTTGATATTTCAGCTATGATAAATAAACTCGATAAACATTTGATGGTATATAATTTCAAAAAATAAAACTTCCATGGGTAAATATTGAGATCGGTTGGAGGGACTTCAGGAAAAAATTTGCAACATTATTTAGAACCTACGTGGGAGTTTGTGCAATTTTAATTCAAAAATGACCCTTGCTGAAGACCACTCTAGTATCTGTATACATATATATTTATACATATATACATTGCACAAAATTAAATCGCTGACACACTGTAGGACCACGTTTCAACGAATCTATCGTCAATTCGTCGCCTCATCGACGTGACGTTTTGGCTGATTTTTTTTCCGAATTGTTGAACTCTATATCTCACTTCCAGCCTACACGCATTCTCGCGTTTTTTGCACTACGAGAAGACTCGTTCGTCGTTGAAAAAAAATTTACTAAATTGAAAAAAAAAAAAATTAAAAAATTTTATAAAACGAAAATTATACATACATATAATATAAATAAATGTTACGCGCCTCGCTACTCAACGTTAATCCGTCGAGACTGTAAACTCGATGGAAACTAGTGCGAGTAGTCCGTGTTAGACGCAGTCGGAAGAGCATCGCATCACAATCTCGCTAGCACTCGCGAAAAAAAATATAAAAGAAAAAAAACAATTTACGAGTTACCATCCAAAAAAAAAAAACAATTTTTTCATCGACGGTCAGAGAGATTATCTCATCGTGAAAGTTAAGTTCAAAGCTTCGTTATCGAATGTGTTGTTATTTTTTCGTTTTTTTTTTTTCAATAATTTTATGTCGATTGTTTTTTCCTCTTTTTTATTTATTTATTTATTCATCGAACATTGGGTACACGTTGATGATCACAGCGTTATGACAATTCTTATGAGAATCTCCGGGAGCTAAGTTTAGTCGTTAATTTTTTTTTATTTAACGTTAAGCCGAGTGATATTTTTAATGTTTAACAAAATGGTGTGTACAACTTTATAAATAATGTTACGATATTGTGTAAAAAAAAATACGAAAAACAAAAAACAAAAGAAAATGTTTTTTATTTTTTCGTCAGCGTTAAGTGTTACGTATTGCGCCCCCTTACTTCGAGAGCACTTGTATGATGGAGACGAAGAAAGAAAATCAACGACTTGTGTTTAAAAAACAAAAAAAAGAAATGAAAAAAAGATTTAACAAAAAATTAGCAGACCTCGCGTGTTATGGTGCCAATTCCTATGATTACCGTTTCACCACGCACAACTGAATGGAATTGCTGTTTTCATCGTTTCGGAAAATAGCGAAAAGCTGAAAAAAAAAACAAAAAAAAAGTTAAAGTATAAAAATGGCTGACGAGCGAACGATACCGAGTGCCGGACATGTGCTTATCGATATGAATTATGAAGAAGTCAAAAAAAATAGGAAAAAAATATAAACAAACAAAAAAAAAACGAAAGCTTCCACGTTATAAAGTTCCGATCCCCTCCACGACGATATAATTATTAATTATTCCCCCTCCCCCCGCTCCGCCCGCCCCCCCAAGACTTTTTTAGGAATTGTCGGGTGGGTCTCGAAGCTTCGAATTTTAATGTTTCGAAAGCTCATAGGTTCGAATTTTTTTTATTCGAATCTTAATTTATCGAAAAATAGAATCTCCGAATTTTTTTATTTCGACTGGCCATGTAACAGAATTAAAAAAATTCGAACGATCAAATATCCGACCGGTCAACATATCGAAATCTCAACGATTCGAAAATAAATGTTTCGACTCACCAATGTTTCGAACGGGCAATCCTTCGACGGATCAAAAGTTCGAAACGTATATATAGGTATAGTGGCGTAGCACCTCGTTCAACCGCTTGAAGATTGCAGCGCTTGCAATCTTTACTCCACTATACCTATATATACGTTTCGAACTTTTGGTCCGTCGAAACATTGAATCGTCGAAACATTGGCGAGTCGAATCCGTGACCCGTCGAAAAATTGCGCTTTCGATACATTGCATTTCGAATTTTTTTTTTTCGAAACTCTGACCGCTCGAATCTTTGTTCATTCGGATCCATGGACTTTCGATACCGTGATCGGTCTAAACATTTAAATTCGAATAAAAAAAATTCGAAACTTTGGACCTTCGAAACATGGAAATTCGAAACTTCGAGACCCACCCGAATTGTCAAAGAGTTTTGTAAATATATAGGTAATGTGTGATTGTGTATTATACATTAATGGTTTTGCGTTTGTCAGAATGTTCTTTTTTTGTCGTTGCGCTGTTCCTACGAGCTTTTTAACGTACACCTAATTATTAATTATTAATTAATTGATTAATTAATTAATTATTATTAATGTTAATTAGATAATCGAATTATTGTTATTCAAGAGACGTTGTCATATATACGTATAGTTTGGAACGACGAGACTACCGGATATTCGGACAAGTCGACGGTGTATTATCATTGAATACGAATTAATTGTTAATCATTCCGATTCGTCAACGACGTTTGTTCATCAACGGCGGTATAAGCGACTCGTTATCACGATCGTACGTCCGATAAATGCGGCCGGTTCTCGTCCGTCTTATCTCTCTGTCGAAAGATCGTCCGAATTAACGTGTTCGAACAATTTCTTTCGGCCTCGAATTTTACGAAATCACTTTCTGTATATGAGGTGTTCCACCCCATTTCGAACGGTCAAAAAGTTTTGCATTCCCGAAAAAATTGAAATTTGGTCAAATTATTCAATTAGACGAAAAAAAGTAGTGTGAATTTTTTCAGATTTTTTGGATCGCATTTTTTTGAGTTTTTCAACATTTCAAAATTTTCTAAATAACGTTATATATTGAAAGCATACGATTAAACAGAAAAATGTTTCAGACAAAAAAGTTGCAGTTTTCCATAAACTTTGTGAAAACATTTTTCTTGGAATTTTTCGAGTTCAAAAAATGACCATTTTCATCAAAAATATACGAAAATAATTTTTTTCGGTCGGTATGTCACCTTCGATTTATCTCAAAAAATTCCTGAAAATACTCTGAAATGTGTAAAATACACACGTATTTTTTTTGTCATGGCTCGATTAGTTGTTCCTAAGCTATGCTTTGGTTTATTAATAATATTTATTAAAGTTTTTTTAGAAAAATCCATTATTATGGAAAATCATAATCTCCCGAATTGTTTTTCTCAAATTCACAGATGAGAGAACATTTGTCTGAAACATTTTTCTGTTTAATCGTATGCTTTCAATATATAACGTTATTTAGAAAATTTTGAAATGTTGAAAAACTCAAAAAAATGCGATCCAAAAAATCTGAAAAAATTCACACTACTTTTTTTCGTCTAATTGAATAATTTGACCAAATTTCAATTTTTTCGGGAGTGCAAAACTTTTTGACCGTTCGAAATGGGGTGGAATACCTCATATACATGAAATAAAAAAAAATTCATAAGTATTTAATCATCGATTTTTCTTCATGATTTCGTCGGAAATGCAACTGAAGTACTTTTTTCCTGGAGGCAGACCTACGATTGTCATTTTTTTTTCATCGACACGGAATTCACATCGATCGAGACTGGCATCCGATGAAAGAAAAAAAAATAAAGAAAATATGACTCGAACCACAAAAATCTGAAAACATTTGAAATAAGCCGAAAAAAAATGTCATTTTATTGATAAAAATGGATAAATGCACTCGGATGCTGGAGGTTATTGTATGAAAATTCTCATTGGTAAGAATTTCGAGATGCCAGACGAAGATTACAATGCGAGGGACTCGAAGAGTATCAGAGTGTACGTCAGGATTTTGCCACTTCTGAAACGTTGTGACAATTGCATGAAAATCAGTCCCGACAAAAAGGTAAAACCAAAAGTCAGCGATGGGCAAAATGTATTTTAAAGAAAAATAATAATTACAACATTTTTTAACACTCACTCTCAAAAAACACTCGGTATTTAATTTTCAATTGAAATAAATTTTTAAGAAATTTTAATTGAATAACATTTTTTATAAATTACTTATGACGAGTTTAAATACAGAGTGAAAAACCAACGCGTTATTTATTTCGACTCGAAATAAATAACGAGTGATTATTCACTCTGTATTCAAACTCGACGAAATAATTCATAAAAATTCATTCATCATTTAAATAAAAAATAAATATAGAGTGAAAACAAAAAACAATTGTTGTATTGAAACATGTATTTAAATAATTTTTCCACTCAAATGTGCTCGTCCCCGAAACCACAAATGGATTTCGTGGATTCGTGATATCGTCGAATCAAAATCCTCGTCAGACAATTTTCGTGAGATGCTTGCGAAACACGATGCAAGAACGCAATCCACTTTACTGGAGCTTCAAGACCGATGGAATTTTTTACGACTGTTCCCAAACAGAGATTCATGAAGCGACGACTGACGGCCTAATTAACAAGTGAATATTTAACGAAACGTTGATTTATAAATTATAGTTCGTCTAAAATTAAGTTGACGAAGGGTTTTGGACGGTGCTAATTGCGCGGTGATAAGCTGCGGACAGACGGGAACGGGAAATAGTTTCACCACGAGCGGTTTGCGAAACAATTGGGAGGTAAAAGCATTCGCGATCGTGTCATTTCCGTTTCGGGGGCTTGTGCAACGTCGAATACATATATTATTCAACGTTTAATTCCATTCAGCACAGAGGTCTCGCACCCCGAATCCTGACGGATTTGCTGCTGGCTAAGGAAAGGAAAAAGCGAACCAACGAAATTCATTGCAGCTTGAGCTTCGTGGAATTTCGAGGAAGACATTTCAGGGATTTGTTAAATCCTCGTTTTGAGGATTCTGATAATAGTGAGAAAATTGAATCGTTTAAGGTATTTCCAGTCTTTATCGTGCCTTATGTGCTGAAGATATATATATATATATATATATATATATATATGTATGTTGTTTTTTTTCTTTTTTTTTTTTTTCAAAGTCAGACATTTAGTTTTTTGTTTATTTCAACTAACACATGAGAAAAAAAAACAAATAGAAATTATTTACGAATTATGTTTGACTATTATTCATTTTTCTACTTAATTTCGTTTCATTTTTTATTTCAACGATATTGCATTATGAATTTTGAGTTAATCGTAATTATTTATTCCAGTGAATCGCAATAATTCATTCAAGCGATCGCAAATGATTTGTTTTTCAATTATTTTTTTTTGTTTTATTTGTATTTCATTGATATTGCATTACAGATTTCAAGTAAATTTGAATTATTCATTTAATTGAATCGCAATTAATTTTTCAATTATTTTGTATTATTTTCATTTCATCGATGTTGCATTACTGATTCGAAGTTGCAAGTATTAATTTACGTGATCATTAATAATTTATTCTTCTATTCTATTATTTTTATTTCTTTCTTTTGTTTTTTTTAAGTTTTCCTTTCTTGTTTCCATCGTGTATTGACTACTTAAAAATCTTGAATAGAAGACAACAACTATTGGATTATTTGGAAAACATGTTAAATCGAAGTCTGGCGCAATTTTTAAGTCGACACATTAAAAACAACGCAGATGGGATCGGTTTTTGTGAGCGGGGTTCGCTGGACCCCATGTTAACCGACACGTTATTATTCGGAGGTGTGACCGCGACGGGTTAACCAATACACACATACCAGCTGATCATAGGAGTTATTTAATGAGTTTCAGACGGGCCAATTGCAGAACGTCACGAGATTGAGTTTGAAGAGTGAAACCGATGGTCTGCGATACATGTTTCGGGGCGAAGGACGAAGAACCTTGGCCGATAGATCGATGTATCCCGCTTGCCACTTGGCCACGTCGGTGATTACTTTTCACGTACGAAACACAAGCTTGATTACATCGTGGGCGGTGATGAACGAGGCCGCGGTACGTTATACACAGCTCGGGGAGCGCTTTAAAATTCAATTAGCTCGTGATTGAGGAAACTCGGTAGTTTCGTGAAACACACGAAAAGCTTGTACGTATATATTCGATGCAGATACACGTGGTTGAAATGGCCGGTATCGATACACCCGGAAAAATTGGATGTTTGAAAAATTCTCGTGACGTCATTGTCGCAAATTCCATGAAATTGGAGATGGAACATTTTTTCACGAATCTCGATGGATCCGGAAAAATTGGCAGTCCGTTTGGACGAACGAGCGGTTTCGTCAATTATTTGGGAAATTCACTGAGTCGCAGTTCTGTCATACGGTTCGTGAATTTATTATTTATGGTGTAATAATTTTTATACATATTCCTATTTTATTTGAAAAATAAAATCGGACTAGGAAAGAATTTTATTCCGTTCTGTTGACTCTTTTGAGACTGCTACAGCTTTGTGTTTTTTTTTGCTAATTTGGTTTTAGGTTTCGTGAAAATGATTTTGAAATGAATAACGAAGCTTATCAATTATTTGGATATTTTTAACTATTTGCAGTTTTTTATTTTCATTTTTTTAATATCAATGAGTCACGATAAGCACACGTTTTTATGTTCACATTATTATGTTGGTATTTCAGTTTTGCATATTTATTTTTTTGTTGTGATGAAAATTTGTCACACGATTTAATTCGAAAATTAAAAAACGTAATTCGTTCTGTTAACTTTATTAAGACGACAATAGGTTTATATTTTTTGCTACTTTGGTTTTGGGTTTCGTAAAATCAATTTATGTCACGCGGTCCGTAAAAGTGCGGTTTTACGGACCTTGTGACATAAAAATTCGTACGACACTCGTACGAAAAACGTTTTCTGGACTCGTGTGATTGCAATACTCGCCTTCGGCTCGTTCTGCAAACTCACACTCGTCAGAAAAAGTTTTTTCGTACTAGTGTCATAATATACTATTTTTAAACAAAAGGAGAAGCTTAAACATTTCTTCAGTATTTTTAATTATTTAGCAGTGTATTTTTTTTAATATTAATAATTTATTATAATCACACATTTTATGTTGACGTTATTATGTGATTCATTCAACAAAATGAAATCAAGGACAAGCTATTTAAAAGTCGTATTGATTTATTTATAATTTTTTTTTTTCGAAACCACAGCCTTTTGTTAAAACAAAATAGTTTTTGTTTGAGTTCTGATGTATCTGCAGATTTATTGCTCACGTTCGAGTGACGAGAGAGGATATCGATATCGCGTTATCGACTCTACGATTAACCGCGAAAATTGGTCAACTTCGGCCACTGAAGATAATTTATAACACAAAACCCCATGACACTGTGACGATGGAAAAATTGTACGAGGAGATAGCACGTTTGAAGAGAGAATTGGACGTCAATGAAATTTTATACGGTCAGGAAGCTATTGCGAACGTTTCGAAGAGTCGAGTCGAGCAGATTGAACATGATTTTTTAAGCTACTTAAATGGTAACATTTCCGACGTGAAACTTGTGAGTCTCTCGCAAGCGCAAGTTTTGACCAAGATGATGAAGGATCTCTACGCAAAGTCTGTTATCAATCGATTCATCAATTTAATTTATTAGAAATGAAAAGAAAGTGAATAAATTTTTTTAACTTACTTTACGATTCTCAGACTCATTTCCGATAAACAAGAAGCCCTGAAAAATGTGGAAATGGATATGAGATCGCAATGAAAAATAATGCCAGAAGTGCGAAAACGAGCGATCGAGGATCTGCAAAGGTTCTCATTATTTATTATCGACTTTTGTTGAATGATACGAAAACTATTATTATTAACATCATCATTCAGTGCGATTGAATGTAATATAACATATTAATGTGTAATATACATATATATTCAACAATATATTCAACATTTATACACTCCTCAAAGAAATTAGAGGATAATTTTCAAACAGCCAAAATTTGTCGAAAGTTCAGACAGGTATATCTCTGCGAAAAATGGTTGGATTCAGATGATCTACCGCTCATTCAAAAGCTTGTACTTTCTAATTTTCGAATCGGAAGCTCAAACATTCAAGATTCCGCCATTTTTCACAAAATTGCGGCCAGATTACTGAATAATGACAAAATCCATTTTTTTACGTTTCAAAAAATGAAAATTATAGGAGGAAAAAACGTTTTTTTTTTTTTTTTTTGCAAAATCGCATGTGAGCATTTGAAAGAGGATAATTTAAGATCGCCAGTGATGTCGATCTGATCGTTGGGCGATCATTGTTTCCGGTGATACGGGAGTTTAAAGTAAAAAAATGTCTTTTTTTTTCTTTCACAGTAAATAACTCGGTCGAAAAAAAATCGCACAGGAAAAAAAACAAAAAGCATTTTCAAGTGAAACGAACAAGGTTTCGAACGCTCGATTTGAATTTGTTATTAAAATTTTTCTGCACTTTCGAATTAGCGGCGGATCATCTATCTACTCTGCAAAAACCAGTTTTTGCAGAGATATAACTATCTAAGCTTTTGTCAAATGTTGGCTCTTTAAAAATAATCCTTCATTTTTTTTGAGGACGAGATAATAATATAATATAGATTCTATATCAGCATCAGATCACGCATTTGTAAATGATTTCAGAATCAATTTGATCAGTTGTGAATATTTTGTTTCTTGTAAAATCAATAGTCGTTGTTGCAGGATCTGCGTGAAAAAAATTACCAATTCGAAGGACCGACTCCCTGTGCCAAATGCTGGAGCCTCGATAGAAATCGAGATGAACAAAACTGGAACATTGTACGATAGTGGTGCGTTTCATAATGCTTTCGAAATCTCGTTAAATTAACACATATGCAAAGTCCTTCAGCTAAAAGTTTATCATGAACGTATCATCTGTATTACATGTCCGAAAGGAATCACCCTGGGCCCCGGTCTTATCGAAATTCCCGCAAGCTCAACATTAAGAGCGTCAAACGCGTTTGCAACATCGAAAGCTCAATCCAGAGAACAGCGCAAAAAAATGCAAAATGACAAAATTGAAAGGAAAGAATCACAACCAAATATGAGATTAGTGTTTGAAGTCATGCAAAAAAATCTTGCACGATCTGTATAAGTAAATATCTTTAGATTAATTTTTTAAAAAAATACTATTAAACGAAGAAATATATAGAGTCCTGTAAAATATGCATCGTAAGAAAAAATTGAAACTTGACTGAATTTGTAGGCTGGACCTGGACGGAGAAAGCGTTGGAACACTTCAACAGCATTTCCAGGAACAACCTGACATATTAACATTTGAAAGTAATAATCGAATTAATATTAGAAAAATTGCACTTCGACATGCAATTCAAGTAAGTTTATGATAAAAGCCAGACAATATTAAATAAATATCTTATCACATCTTGGAAGTCCTAAAACGACAAAGTGATTTTACTGACGATCGTAACTTTCGGTCCTGCAATGTACCTTTTTTCCACCCAACCTCAGTGCATTTCGTTGAAAAAACAAAAAGGTTCTCCACAATATCCGTCCACAATGTATTTATTCAGATCTATAAATTTGTTGAAAAAAAAAAATTTCAATACAATTTCGAATTTTCAAAATTTATTGCTCCGTATCTATAGATTGTAAAGAAAAATGTTATGCGAGTTTTCAAATTTTTTTCAAGACTTTGGTCTAGTTTTGCATGGTGGTAATGGGAAGAGGCAGGAACGACCCAACCACCACACCGGGTCAGTAGGTCAAGTCAAGCCGAGCATCAGCTGAGCCGGTCGTTTGTTTACGTTACGATCGTCGGATTCGATCCGAGCCAATCTGAGCTTGGCTTCTAAGCTAGTTGCTGAGTGTGTTCGAGAACGTCTATCTAGATGGCGCTGGGATGAAAAGTCCAATAATATTCGAACGGGGATAATAAATAACAAGTCTTTAAAAAATGGTTCGAATGAAAGAAAGAAAAAAAAGTATTCCTATGGTGTCCAGTAAAAATTCGTGCCATTGTTTTAATAATCGTTTTTGTTTACGTTGGAATCAGTTTTAAAAAAAACTAATCAGTATGCACGAATGTATATAATATAATTCTCAGCGAAACTGACGGATGGACATTTTTGTAGAATTATTTCTCATAATATACGTTTTCAAAGAAACTCCAATTGACCGGAAATAAAAAATTCAAGGACATTAAGTGAAATTCGAGGACATTTCTAGGACTTTTTCAAAGATAGCTCCAGGACTTCAAGGACCACTGGACACCATGATCCCAAATACTTTTCTCATTGAATTTCCAAACAATCAATACAAATGAAAATCCCTTTTAATATTTATTTAAAATAATTATTTTATTTATTTATATTATTCAAACGTAAAAAAATTATTCGAATGCATTTTTTCTATTTCACTAAAATCGCTGCAAGACTTTTTTTTCATTCCTGCAACGATCTTTCGGCATCGACAATATTTTATTGTTGCGCCCTAGGGTTATCCATCGATTTTTGCAATATCACATCGAGTTCGTTCCTGTTTTGACCGATAATTCGATAAAATTGATCGAAAAATTGTTTCATGCGTTCGGCAACGAATTCGAATCTTCGTGTTACGGCTCGAAATTTTTCTTGCGCCTCGGCAAGTTCTTTGGTCGCGGTTTCAACGTCCGGCACAGATTGTCGCAAATCCGCGATTTCCTTTTCAATTCTCATTATATCGCCTCTCAGTTCGGTTTTCATTTTTTTCGTATCCCGTTCGATTTCTTGCGTCGAACGTTTGCAATCTTCGGCCATCGTGCGGTAATCTTGATTGGATTTACGAAAAATTCTAAGATTCTCTTCCAACAAAATCAATTCGTTGTTATTCGTTGCGATCGCGGTTTCCGTGTCGCACAATTTTTCTCTAATAGTTTATTTGACATTGATCATGGCCGTTGATTTAGTTCTCAACGTATCCATAAAATCCGCACTGAGAAGATTCGTTTCCGGAATTTTCAAACTTTCAAGATCTATACCCAAATCGCCGCGCAAATTAACAATTATGTCTTTGTTGTAAGCGAATATGGTTTTTTCAAGAGATTTCTGATTTCAATTCGCAAATTTGAGATCCAACGCGTATATTTCATGTTGCATGTCTTCTATGCACTTGGTCAACTGACGTATGTGATTGTCCAACGACGAACATTCCTTGCTTATTTCATCGCGTCTTTCAACCGTCATCGGTTGTTTCTCAATCATCGTGATCATTTTTCTTTGTTGATCGGTTTCCAATTTCAATTGTTCCACAATTGCGTTACAAATTTCATCGGAATTTTTCGTTTCTATTATCACACGTTTTTCGCTTTCTTCGATCGCAATTATTTCTTCGGCTTCCATGGTTTCGGCCAGTTTGATATTCTCCAAAATTATTTTGCAACCGTTGGACGCCTCGTCCATCTCAATTTCCTGATCGTTCATAAGCTTCGAGCTTTCGCGTTCCTTGTTCAGCAACGACTGTTCTTCCTCCAACAATTTTTCGGTATCGCCGTTGGACATTATCAACTCTCCCACGCGTTTTTCCATCAACGCCGCTTCGTCGTCCAGCCTCTCGTCGTTCCAAGCTCGATAACTGCTGAACAGAACCAAAATAGTGCCCCTGTGAGTTTCCTCGTCCGGATCGCAAGCGACGAACGGTATTTTGTCTACGCTGAACACCACTTTGGCTTTTTCCTTGGCTTCGCAAACTTCGGCGAGCCAGCTGAACCATCCCAAAACCTGAGGCCACGAATGCATCGCATTAGTCGTTTTCAACCACGATTTAGCCACGACGCCCGGATAATGCAGCTTCTTGGCGACCTTTGGCAATTCGTCGATGTAATTCGCGATTGTCAGATCTTGCTTGACGTTCAACACAGTTTAATCAGACAATTTGTCGCTTCGACGAATATTTTCAAGGTTATGGGTTTCAAACTGCCGCTGGGATTGAGCAAATTCGTCTGTTGAATCTCGTAGAAGTATTGATCGATCGTCGTGAGCATGGACTTTTGGTAGGATTTGTCGGCCAGCGGACGAGAGTCCTTGCGAGGTGCCGACACTCCGAACGGGCTGGCTCGATCCGCCGACGGCGATCTGTGACGAGATCCGGACGGCAGATCCAGGTGGGGACGAGCCGAACTCACTCTGGGAGTGACGGCGGTATGGAGCGGAGTAGTAGCATTGGAGACTCGCATCGGCTTAACGGAATGATGCGTTCTACCTGCGTGGGATAAAAAATTTGTTCGACATCTCGTGCGAATTCTACAAATTATAACCTGAGAAGCAAAAAAAAAATCATATCTCGACTCGATTTTTGAAAAAAAATTAGCATTGTCATTTTGTTTTACCGAGTGGTTTCAAATTCGATCGTCTGATGCTGCTACGATCGCTCGATGATGATCGTATTCTCGGTCTCGGTATGTGCGAGCTGTCGACTTGAGTCGATCCCTTGGATTTCAAGATTTGGGTTCTTCTCGGATCATTGCGACTCGAACTTTTTTCCTCGCGTTCGTAAGCCGACACTCTCACCGGGTTCAGCGATGACGAACGTCGTTTCAACGAATTTTTATGCATTTTTCAAGGTTATGCGTCGTTAGTTTTTTTCGGAGCGAATGTCTATCAAAATCCTGTGATAGATCGAAATAAATAACTGTGTTTACTCCAACTCGTGGACTCGTGATGTGCGACTAGATCCGTTTGTCTGGATTTGAATCCAACGGTCGGCTACGAACCGCGTATGCCGGCAAGAGTACGATAACTGTGGCGCCGTGATTTGATGCACTATTTTTATAGAAGACCCCGAAACATGACGAAAATGAAGAATAACATTTTTTGATATCTCGCTTAGATTTTGAGTTATTGAATTTTTTGTTTTATTTTGACGATTGGACAAATACGCGATCCGCCATGCTACCGGATACAAATTCATTAGTTTCCGGTACAAGGAGCCCCCCCCCCCCCAAAAAAAAGAACATGGAGACAAAAGAGCCTTACCCCGCGACGGACCCAAAGAACCAAAAGAACCGAAAGAACCTAACCCCGAAGAACCCACCCCCCCCAACCCAAAAAAAAAAAGGAACGTGGAGACAAAAGAGCCTAACCCCGCGACGGACCCAAAAGAACCGAAAGAACCTAACCCCGAAGAACCCACCCCCCCAAACCCAAAAAAAAAGGAACGTGGAGACAAAAGAGCCTAACCCCGCGACGGACCCAAAGAACCAAAAGAACCGAAAGAATATAACCACGAAGAGCCCACCCCCCCGCCAACCCAAAAAAAAAAAGAACATGGAGACAAAAAAGCCTAACCCCGCGACGGACCCAAAGAACCAAAAGAACCGAAAGAACCTAACCCCGAAGAACCCACCCCCCCAACCCAACAAAAAAAAGGAACGTGGAGACAAAAGAGCCTAACCCCGCGACGGACCCAAAGAACCAAAAGAACCGAAAGAACCTAACCCCGAAGAACCCACCCCCCCAAACCCAAAAAAAAAAAAAGGAACGTGGAGACAAAAGAGCCTAACCCCGCGACGGACCCAAAGAACCAAAAGAACCGAAAGAACCTAACCCCGAAGAACCCACCCCCCCAAACCCAAAAAAAAAAAAAAGGAACGTGGAGACAAAAGAGCCTAACCCCGCGACGGACCCAAAGAACCAAAAGAACCGAAAGAACATAACCACGAAGAGCCCACCCCCCCGCCAACCCAAAAAAAAAAAGAACATGGAGACAAAAAAGCCTAACCCCGCGACGGACCCAAAGAACCAAAAGAACCAAAAGAACCTAACCCCGAAAAGCCCCCCCCCCCCAACCCAAAAAAAAAAGAACATGGAGACAAAAAAGCCTAACCCCGCGACGGACCCAAAGAACCAAAAGAACCAAAAGAACCTAACCCCGAAAAGCCCCCCCCCCCAACCCAAAAAAAAAAGAACATGGAGACAAAAGTGCCTAACCCCGCGACGAACCCACGGTTTTCGAAGCCTCCCCGTTCACATGGTCGCCGCGCTCAGTAGTCGCGCCGCCCAACGATCGCGGAATTGAGAAAAATAATAAAAAATTAAAAAATCGATATCTTGAAAACTAAGCGTGATATCGAAAAATTTTATTCTTGTTTTTCTTTTTTTTTTGGGGTGGAGAACAAGAAAAGACCATCAAATCGCGGCGCCACAGTTATCGTACTCTCCCCCGTATGCCACACGCGCAGAACGCCTAGCACGCCTCTCCCGTCAGTGCTGCGAGTTGCCTGATTGAGGGGAGGGGAAGTTTCGCAGCGACCCCCACCAAGTCCCCAAAGGCACTTGAGGAGCGGCAGCCAATGAAAATGTAGCTAGACTATTGCCATCTATTGTCGACCTGGAACGCTCACTGCCGTGGTGGGGGTAAATGGGGATAAATAATTCAAAGCCACAAACCTTACTACATAGACTTTATTCATTGTTTTACGCGAAAAAAAAACCCAATATGATTTTTTCGCCTTTCCCGCCTTATTATTTAACGTAGGTGGAATATGAGGACTCGCAAAATTGCGAACGTTAGCGACAACGCCATTTGTTGAAAAATTTGCAAACGCTTTTGAATTCGAGCGACTAAACTGATTATAACGAAAATTCCAAATGATTGAGAGATAATATAGCTTCACATGTGTGCAAAACTTGAAGGCTATATAGATCAAACCGTTCCTGAGTTGTAGACGATTGAATTTAGTTGGGTCCTTACACGAACACACATTTATGTACATACGACACAGGAAAACAATTCTCAAACCCAAAAAGTAATAAAACTATGAAACATTACCGAGAAATGTTTTTAAAAAATATTTTCATCATTACTTTCACAACTATCCCTCCTGATTCTTCAACACTCTTGAAAAAGAAAGACAAGAAAATGTGTAAGTTCGGAAAAGAGTGCATAGTTCTCTTTATCACACCCTGTACAATGTTGCATGACCTTTTTCAATCGCTGATCACTTATAATTAGCAATATTTGTGATTTTCCGCGATGAATTTTTGGCTGAGATTGTGCCTTGACTTCAATTGTTTCCTCAGCCAGATGATCGAAAAACTACAATGTAGGCTAATTTTTTAAATTTATATTTTTGGTGCGTTTTCCGAAAACCAGCCAGTCGGGAAACGTTGTTTCAACATATGTTGAACTATTGTTTAACATATTCAGCAGTCATTAGTCATCATATAAGCTCTATCAATAGCCAACAATTATTAACAGGCAAATAATAATAATAATAATGTCCGTGAAATATCATTTGCATTTGTATTGAGCTTCTTCTTTGCTCCATCACAATCTTGGCCGATGGTCGAAGTAGCTCGCGTAACAAATGTTGAAATTGTCCGCGGCTACCGGGCAAGCAGGAACGAAAAGAAAGTATCGCGAGTAATCGTTCCCGCGCAACTGCGCGCGCAGCCGATACTCCGAAGTAGAGATTCTCACCGGAGCCAATAACAAACAGATATAAGAAGAAAAAGAAGTAGGAGGGCTTCTCCCTCCCCAGAGACTCTTCTTCTTCTTCTTCTTCACTTCGGCTGGTAACCACCGGCGCCACAGCTTCACAGGCGTTTTTCCGGGGTACCAGCCTGGCCACTGGTAGATTACCGCGCCGGCCAATGGTCGATCCCCAGAGACTCATTCATCGGCGATGGTCGAAGTACAGGGAGACTAGAGTAAAGGAGTCCGATCACAGTGTTAAAAAAATGGTCGGAAAAAGCGAGGACAGATCCTCGCCCAAGATTGCACCGCCAGGCGGCGCCACTTCTGCTCGGGATCACCGGCCCGCCCACAGTTCGCGCGAGCGCAAGACCACTCTAACAGTCCCCGCCCATCCAAGGACCCATTTTTAACGCACGGCGTCGCTAGTATACGTGACCTTGGGGCCACGAGCCAATCAAATGTCTCTCTCGGGTCCGCTACTTGCGTGCCAGCGCACATGGCGTCGCTAGTATCGGTGACTCCTATGGGCGCCAAAAAACGAATTAAAAGTTCAACCAAATTAACGATCTGTTATCACAAAATCATTTTTAATTATTCAAACATCATAAGATTGCAAATTATAACCTTATTATTTGCCATGATTACTGCGGCTTGAGTGAGATTTTAGCTTGAGGCAATCTGGTTTGTCGTTAAATATGATTCATCTGTTGCTGTACAACTGGGCCGCGTGGCGAAAATCGACCTGTGTTAGTATGCATATAGCATATCGTCAATTATAGTTCTACATATGTTATGCATACCAAAACCGGATGGTAGGTATATTTTTGAGACAGTCACTTTGACACAGAAATCGCGGGATAAATTTAATCAGCTGGGGCGGGCGAAATGAGTGAACAAAGATTTGATCGTTCTTTAGTGAGTGATTTTAATTGTCGTAATCAATTAAGGTATTAAAAGTGAAAGTGACGGTGAATCTGGCGGATCAGGGTGATCAACCAAGTGGAGAGCACGGCGATCAGCTCGGGTTAGTGTGTGTTAGTTTAGATTTACTATTTCATTTAAATTTTCAAAAGTTGGCGCGCATCGAGGTTACGTCACATGCAGCACAAGATGTGTCTATATGTCCGCTCACCTCATTTCATCACCAACGCTAAACTTCACAGTAGCTCCGAACGACAAGAGCGCTCACCGCGGCTCAATTGGAACTAACATCGTGCCTCGCTTTTTCGGGTCAGGTTTGGGACGACTCCGCCATAAGGGATCGGACTCCTTTACTCTAGTCTCCCTGGTCGAAGTAGCTCGCGGAATCGTCCGCGGACTAACAGGTAACCAGGAAATGCGGGGATGGACTACATCGCCCAGTACGAAAGAGAAAGCGCTATCGGCACACGATGCGGAGAAAGAGAGAACGAGAAAATGTATGTACTCCATCACCTCAGGGTGATGTGCTAGTGCTCGGTCGGTAACACAAAACTGTAAACCATTGTTCTCGGCCACGATCGAACCTTGCGATGTGACTCGAGAACGATTGACTGCCTCTGAAAATTCATCAGTCAACCGTTCTCATTTTTAACTCCCGATTGCCCACCGGGCAAAAAACGGGAGATTGTGTTTCACCGCCTGCCCGCGAAATAGCTGAATTTTTAGGCTGAAGTGTTTGGCCAAACGGTATATCCCCCCCTGACAGATTTTGGCACATCAAATCTGTGGGTCACGGAGAAGGTCTTTTTTTCATAATATTTATGATCGGAAGCAAACTCGTAAAGATATTCAATGTTTAAAATATCGACAAATTCAAAGGAGGGACATATCGCATTTGTGATATGTCCCCTGAATTTATCGCCGTTCCCCGTTCGCCGTTCAGTACTCGCTTCAGACGGTAGACTACGCGGACTGTTTCTTTTTTCTCTCTCGCTCCGCAGCGAGGGCCGATGAATGTTGTCTCTCTCGGATTCGTGGATGTAGTCCATCGCCTTCAGACCCCTCGCGATTGGTTGTTCGAAGGAGGGGTGACATCGTCGGCGATGTGACTTCACATATACCTATCTATCTATATATATATATAGTTGAAAACCGTACGTCGTTATTTATTTTTTTTATTATTTATTTAATATTAATTCCCGGTTAATTGATTTAACCAAGTTATTGAAAAAAAATTAATTCATTGTTCGCGGTATCCATCGGTTTCGGCATCTGACAGTGTGCTCTTGCTGCGATAAGGAAAAAATAATCTCCATCAGTTGACATTGATGATTTTGTGGAGTGTTTACAACAAAAAACGAGCCAAAGCGTGAACAACGAGTCATTCGGTCGCGCTTACACCGGGTATATACGGAGAAGCAAGTTAAAATTGCACTCAGCCCGCATGATGACAAACGCTTCATTCCGGAAAATAGTACCGATACACTCCCGTGGGGACATTACCGAATTACCCCCACGCACAACCACACTACCAACGATGCTGCTACTGCTGCTGCTGCTGCTGCTGCTGCTAACGAAGGAGGGGATATGGATCTCGAATGATCCATCCAATTAGCTCCACATATTACATCGAGTTAATGATGATGGAGGGGGGTGGCTGCTGCTGTATACAAGCCGAGGATTGAATATTTCTCATCAGACGTGACAAAAATTCGTCATCGGCAACTGAACCGAAGAAATCTCTCATCAACCGAGAACACACACACGCACACAAACGAACAATGGATATTGAGCTGCTCGACAGAATCGGACGAGTGAATAATTTTCGTCCATTGAAGAAAATTAAAGAAGTTCAGACCAATCAGCTTTATAAAATTACGGAGTTGAAGCAAATCAATACGAAATTTGGTCTCAGCACCTTGGTCGGTCTGGACGACAGCTTCCAAGTTTTCCTACCGAAGCGCATCTCCGCGACGTTTGAAAAAGACTCGGCATTGTTTAATCGTGTGTGTGATATGGTTGAAAATAGACAATTGTCGTTGAAAAAGTTTGTCGAAGATGGAAATAAGAAATATGTACGAATTGAATTTGTGTCTGAATGATGAAATTGTTTTTTCATTGAAAACACTTGTCGAAGAAGGAGATGAAGGAAAAAATGTAAAAATTGAGTTTGTATCTGATAGATTTTTTTAAATTTTAATAAACGGTTTTTTTTACATTTTGTAATTACACATATATGAAACTATTGTTTTTATTTATAAATTATTCTTATTTATCCAGATATTATGCGAATTATCGAATCCCAACCATTTAACATAAGCTTGATTTCCGCATTTTTTAATTACTTTTTCCACGAGATATACATCGGGGTATTGGGCTTTCTGCAGCTCTTCTTGATAAAAACCGCCAGCGATGGGTTGATCTCGATAATCCATGAGTTGATACGTCGTGGGATTGGTAAGTATGACTCGATGAATCGTAAAAATCTCCGTCGTCCAATTTGGAGTGTAGCCTTTCTCGAAAACGTGTTTATTCTTGCTCACTCGTACTTTATCGCCTACTTTGAATTTTGGTATTTTGCGTTCATCGCAATGATTGTGTGAAAAACGTTTTAATAACGTTTTAAAATTCATTGTTGTAACATTTTTCGGCTTCATGGCGATTGTTCGATGTTTGGTGTCGTTATAAGTTGCGATGAGATCGGGTAAAATATGCAGCCATTTATAACTTCCACGCAAACTAAATTTTATCCACATTTTATTTTTAAGTGTGCGATTGAAACGTTCAACAATAGATGCCTTGAGATTACTATACGTAGAATAATGATTAACATTATATTTTTTCATGAGATTTTGAAAATTTGAATTGTAAAACTCTTTGCCATGATCGGTTTGTAAATTTTTCGGGACTCGTCCTTTTTCGAAAATAAGTTTCATAGCTGTGGTAACATTTTTTGCAGTTTTCCGTGATATGGGTATGGCCCAAGCGAACTTTGATAGCACATCAATAACCGTTAACACATATCGAAAGTCTTTGTTTTCTCGAGCATATGGTTGCATCTCCACAAGATCGGCTTGCCATGTTTCATCTAAGCCTCGTACAAGAAATTTTCGTCGTGGATAATTGCGTCTCGCGGGTTTATGTAATTCTTCCACTAATCTTCGTCGCTCCATACTGTTGCTGCTGCTGCTGCTGCTGATTATTTCTTGGATAACGTCTCATGCGCGCACATCGAGGCTCATTATTAGACTGAACATATTCATTTATCATGGCATTAATAAATCATTCGAGCTTCACGTAATTCTTCAATTATTGAGACAATTTCATTCGTAAGACTGGGATTACCTGCGGATTTTTCTTGTGGAGATGCAACCATATGCTCGAGAAAACCGTAGCGGGGGAAAAAAATATATCCATTCAAATGCTTGATTTTCCCATAGGATAATGTAGGACTCTTTGGGTTCTTTGGGGGGAGGGGTTTTCAAAAATATTATCGACCGGGGAATGCATGTGACCCGCGATCGATGCGCCCAAAATCGCGTAGCGTGGAAAAGAAAAACTATCATGGATATGTCGAAAATGCCAGTACGGCGGGAAAATGAGGATCAGCGATCGAGGCGCCAGATAGGCGTAGCGGGAAAAAAAATAATTATCGATCGAAAAGATCTCGCGGCTGATAAGGTAGCGGATCTATCCATCGAGGTCGGTAATTCCTCCGTCGGTAAAGAAAATAGTCTGGGAGCGGCCCAGCCCTCCTACTTGTCGAAATAAGTTACTTCACTACCATTTTTTCGATCGGCCACCCAGTGTGTACCTGGACCATCTTTATCATCAAGATTAATTATTGCAGATTCGCAATAATACGCTCCACCCCGGGGTAAGGCATTTCTCATAAATACGCCACAAAAATGTGGATTTTTCAGAACGTGTGCATATTTAACCAGGTCGGCATCGGTAAGAGCTCGCTGCGGCAATCTCATATTGAAGATTTTTTTGAAGTGAATACTTCTTAAACGACACAGGATCGGCTCGCCAGCCGGCGCGTTGTAGGACGGGACAAGAGAATGAAGGAATGAAAGAAGAGAGAGAGGGGACGAGAATGATGCGTGAGCTGTGGGTATGCGAGTGAGAGCGGCCGAGTCAATGCAGAGAGGGGGCAGGATCGCGTGCCTCGTCATCGGCAGTATACCTGGAGTATACGTGTGATAGTACGGACAGACCTCGTGCGAGAGAGATAGCGCCATGGGCGCTCGCGGCGGAGCGAGATAGAACGTGGATCTCAAGAGGATCCCGAACGTTTGGGCCACCTTCTCTCTCGCTCCGCCGCGAGCGCCCATGGCGCTATCTCTCTCGCACTTGTTGCGGACGCGAAACGTTTGGAATCCTCTCAAATGGCGGGTAAGGGCTGGAGCGTAAGAAAAAACACTTCTGCGATTTTTTTCATAACTAAATAAATAGAGATAATTCATTCAAACCTTTTACCCATCATTAAGTTTCATTTCGATAACATTCTGTGATTGTTTCATGCGAAAATATCGAAGAACAAGCCGGTGACAAAGCTTTTCCAACAATGTCTTTGGATAAAAACTATTTGCGGTAATAACTGTATCTCAGCTGAAAATTATCTCAAATCAACGATCATCGAAATTTAGTCGAAGTATCATCAAATCCTCCCCTTTACGGTCTCTGATTTTTTTTTCATTCTTAAATTTTCGGTGGTCATTTAAAGTGAAAATTTCGTGGTCATTTTTCATGAAAAATAGCAGTTCTCACTTTCAATGACCACAAACAATTTGAAAATTAAAAAATAATAATCAGAGAACGTAGGGGGGAGGATTTCATGATATTTGACTACATTTAAATGGTCTTTGATTTTAGATGATTTTCAGCTGAGATATAGTCAACACTGCAAATCGTTTTTTTTCCAAAGACGTTTTTGGAAAAGCTTTGTCACCGGCTTGTTCGTCGATATTTTCTTATTAAAAGATTACAGGATGTTATCGAAATAATACTTAATAATGTTCAAAAGATTTGGGTAAATTTGCTCTATCCATATTTATAAAAAAAGACGTCTACCCTCCAGCCCTTATGCCCCCCCCCCCTCCCCGTTAATAAATAAAAAACATTTTCGAAAACACAAATATCAACGTGCAGGCTACTTTCGACTTCCTTGTTAATTCATAATTCGATCACTGACTCTTCCTCTCCTCCCCTTCTC
>OY759154.1:20864248-20971595 GCA_963662125.1 Diplazon laetatorius | reverse complement strand
GAAATCAGGTAAGCAGACAATTTGCTTTTGAAAACTAGCAGGGACTGAGCTGCCGTGATATCAGGTGGTAACGAGTGCCAGAAATAGATGGCTGTCAGGTGAAATGAGCCTCGGTACGTTGCGGTACGGTGGAAAGGTATGTGGAAGATAGCCGATGGGTTTGGATTTCGTATGGGACGGTGGGGGTTTTGCCGTGACGGGAGGAAGGATTCTTCTAAGTATGATGGGGCAGCATGATTGACTATGCGGTGAGTCTGTATGCCCAGAAAATATAGCCGTCGACTACGCACGGACATTTAACCGAGTTTGATTCTATATGGCGTTATATGCTCGTCTCTTCTCAGGTTGAAAATGAACCGAATTCCATAATTGACAAGCCTCTGCAGTTTGGTGTCGAGTTCACCGGTCAAGTCGTTATATACTACACAGCAGTAGTCGATGTGAGGGAACACCAAAGTACGAATCAGTATGGATCGCAGTTGTTGATTGAGCGAGTTTTTATGGAACTTCAATTTGTGCAATGTGCCGTGTATTTTTTGCGATATAGAGGCGACGTGGTTTTTCCATGACAAGTTGGACTGCAGTGTGACCCCTAGGTTTCTGGCTGAATCCGTGTATGGAATCACTGTTCGATTTACAATCACTGGTGGTAAGTTTGTGGTGTGTAGTGATTTTACATATGCGGAGCTGCCTAGAATCATCACTTTCGATTTCGATGAATTAAGGGTCAGGTTGTTGCATGCTGCCCAATCGAACACCGCTCTTGCATCAGCGTTGATTTTTTCAAGGCCTTGATGAAGTTGGCTGGGTAGGCAGTGCAGATATATTTGGGTGTCGTCGGCGAAGATCATGTGCTTGCTGTATGTGAGGCAGGATGCGATGTCGTTGATAAAAATCGAGAAGAGTGAGGGTCCAAGGACTGACCCTTGCGGAACACCTGCCGACGTCGATTTCCAGTTGGAGCGGGTACCATGAACGTCGATGACTGATTGGAACCTGCCGGTCAGATACGAATGGAACCACTTTAGCGTCGCTGCCGAGGTGCCCATTGCCTGACGCTTAGTCAAGAGCAGACTATGACTCACGGTGTCGAAAGCTTTGCTAAAGTCGAATAGTATTAGGATGGTGATTAACCGTTCGTCTACAGCTCTTCGTATGTCAACTCCTATGCGGAGAAGCGCCGTCTGAGTGCTGTAATTCGTCCTGTATCCCGATTGGTAAGGGTCGAGTGTAGCATGGGCATTCATGTAGTCGGTTAGTTGTTCAAGTACAATTCTTTCGAATAACTTTGAGACTTCGTCAAGGTTGGCGATGGGTTTTGTGTCTGACGGTGATGACGGCGTTCTAATTTTCAAAAGTGGTCGGATGAGGGTTCTTTTCCACGACGAGGGGTAGTACGATTGGTCTATTGACTTGTTAAATGCAGAAGCAAGACGACTGGTTAGGAGCGGAGACGCCATTTTCAGTACAAGTAGAGGAATTCCGTCTGGACCAGTAGAGTGAGATTTGATCGGCAAGGAGTTGATGAGGTTAGAAATGTTGCCAGAGGTGGTATGAGTTAATGAAAAAGACGAGCTTTGGTGGGGTCGATTGTGGAGTATTATTTCGAGGTCGCTATGTGAGCAGGGAGGTGCGAGAGACGAGGTCGATGCATAGTGGGTGTTCAGTTCATCAGCGGAAAAGAAGTTCAGAGGGGAAGAAAGGTTTGTGCGTACCAGTCCAAGAGCGGCGAGTTCCTTCCACATATTCGATGGGTCCATCGGTTTCGATAGTCGTTCGAGATAGTAGTTATGTTTCACGTCCTTTATTTCTGCGGTGAGAGCGTTTCGAAACGATCTGTAGATTTCATAATCAAGTAGAGAGTTTGAGCGCATCGCCTGTTTATGGAGCGAGCTGCGTCGACGTATTTTTTCCTTGAGTTCGACTGTAGCCCAGGGTGTGGGTGGCCTCTTGGTTGTGAACGATCGAATAGGTGCTGTCGAGTCAAGAGCAGTTAGAACACTTACTGTTAGTGTCTCGATAAGCGAATCAATGACCATGCTCGGCTCATCCTCAGTCTCAGAGGTCGGTTTCTGCAGTTCTTCCTGAAGAGTGGCTACAAAGGTTGCGGCGTCAATCGCTTTGTAGTTGCGCCTTGTTAGAGTTCTGGTTTCCCTTTCTAGTATTTGAAGCGAGTATGATAGGTCAAGAAGATCGTGTCCTGCGATGAACGGTTCGTCTGTTTTAGAAAACGAAGAAACTTTGTTGATGTCATCAACGATCATTACGTCGAGCAGTGAATCACAAGACGCGGTATGAAATGTTGCATCGGACGAGAGAATGGTCAACGACAGAGACGAGGCTAGGTCCGTGAGATGTTGAGCTTCATGGCAAGGACGCAGCAGGTTGCAATTTAGATCGCCGGTGACAATTACGTTGTTGTATGCATGGGAGAGACGTTGGTGAACGAGAAAGAAATCGTCGAGCCAAAGACCTTTTGGTCTGCGATAGACTACTGAGAGTAGAAGAGTTTGTGTAGTAGTGCCGCGAATTTCGATGATCATGAACTCAGGAGAGTTCGAGAAAGTTCCCGGGGACATCTCGAGCACTTTTACCTTGAGAGACGAATGGATGTAGCAAGCTACTCCTCCACCTCGCTTCCCCTCTCGATCATTCCTAATTAAAATGTAGTTTTTTAACGCGATTAAGTCGTCGGAGATTTGAGCATGCAGCCACGTCTCCGATACAGCGATCGCGTGGTAAGAAAGAGGCTGGAAATGCAAGCGAACGAAGTCGATATGACCTAGAAGGGAGTTAGCGTTGAAGTGAGCAATTTTGAAGCGGTCAGTTGAGTTGCGGTCGGTCGTGGGATGGTTTTCAGATTGCAGTCAGATCATTTTCTCGAGATCTGTCTCGTTGCAGATGGTTATAGTTGGGTGACCATTGTCTCGCTTGGCATGGATGGTGCCCGACTTTACCCACACATACTTGTAGGCTGAGCCCTTAGCCTTCGCCTTTGCACGACGATACAAGTTGTAAGTTTCCGATGATAGAAGTTCGTTTACATAAATTAGGCCTGACTGGTTATTTGGCGAAGACTTCGTGCACTGTCAAGTTCCGCTTTGCTCTTTTTTTGTCGATGATATATTCGCAGGTGTATGGAGACTTTAGTTTTATTACGAATGATTTTGTGCCTGTCATGCGCGAAGAATCTTGATTAGCTGCGCCAGTCAATGACTGCGGACGAGTGTCAGTGGATGATTTCGTCTTCATCTGTCGCGAAGTAAGGATGTCATTGGTTAAATCAGCGACTCCTAGCGCTGTTAGAACTTTCCGTGCGATATCGTCGGGCAATTCAGAGATGTCATTCGTTACGCCGGCAATGATGAGTTCGTTAGATGAAGAGTGCGGGGGCATCGAGAGCACCGCTGAATTAGTAGAATCGCGAGGGCTATTTTTTATATGTTCTTCAAGATTAGCAATTCTCGTTTCGTGGTTTTCAACTTTTTCAATAAGTTCGGGCAGTCTACGGATAGCGTTGGAGATTTCGCCGTTGGAAGTGATTTGTTTCTCAATAAAAGCCGTGAGTTTCGAGTCTATTTCGTTGTGCTTTTCCATAAAAGCCGTTAGTTTTGAATCAGTATTGTTTTGTTTCTCGATGAAAGCTGTAAGGGTCGAGAAAATGTTCGACAATTGCACGCTGGTAGATTCATCGGGTAGGACGCACGGGCTGACGACAGATGAGTTCGGCCTAGGGGCGTGACTAGACGAGGGGGGCGGAGTCCGAGGTGTGAGGGACGATTTATCACAGATATATCCGTCAGACCTCACCGGTGTGAGACACGGAGTATCGGTTTCGTTCATTAGGTTATCGATACAACACGCACGAGCTGATTTGCTTCCGATGTAAGCTCTGCCACAGCCTGGGTGGTATCGAGTTTCGCACGTTTGACACGACGAAATTTCGCCTGCTATTCGTTTCGAGCATTTGCCGCAGATTTGAGACATAGTGGGGAGGGGAGCGTTAAGCAGTGGGCGTGGTATGCGTGTGGCAAGCAGACGGCGGATTGTGATCGATCGAAGCGGTCGATAGTGGTGAGTCGGTTTCGACGCGTAGGTACAAAGCTCACCGCTGGGAACTGTTTTCGGGCTACGGCGCGCGCACGCTAGCTTCGTAGGATTTCCGATAGGTCGGTATAGTCGAAGTTGAGCTGGAAGCAATTGGTCCTGC
Source organism: Diplazon laetatorius (assembly GCA_963662125.1). NCBI lineage: Eukaryota > Metazoa > Arthropoda > Insecta > Hymenoptera > Ichneumonidae > Diplazon > Diplazon laetatorius. Next base: position 20,967,385 of record OY759154.1, on the reverse strand, counting down.
GCTTGCGCGGCGTTGAAGGCCGAGTAAGCTTCGTAGAGTAACCGGTGGGTCAGCACAGTCAAGGCTGGACCGTTAGTAAAATGCGCGTGCGCGACGATGAAGGACAAGTCAGCTAGACGGTGACGCATGCGTATTGACGATAATTTTGGCGGCAACCACGGTGACAGCCGAGCAGTAAGAAGTGAGGTTAGAGCGTTGGCGAGATCTTTTTTGAGAAAGATCTTTTTTTAGAGAGAGAGAAAAAGAGAGAGAGAGAGACAGAGAGAGAGAGAGAGAGAGAGAGAGAGAGAGAGAGAGAGAGAGAGAGAGAGAGAGAGAGAGAGAGAGAGAGAGAGAGAGAGAGAGAGAGAGAGAGAGAGAGAGAGAGAGAGAGAGAGAGAGAGAGAGAGAGAGAGAGAGAAAGAGAGAGAGAGAAAGAGTAAGAAAAAAAGAGAGAGAGAGAAAGAGTAAGAAAAAAAGAGAGGAGGGGGAAAGCGGCGAGTCGGATCCGAGAGAATTTCTGCGACGAGATCGCAGAAATTGAGGGGGCAATGTAACGGTAGCCGTTACACCGAGCCCCGAAGCCCCACCCCAAATCGCAAAGGCGAGGGAAGACCACGCGCAGGCGTACGAGGCTCGGCATCCTGCTCAGCATCTATCAGCAAACAGCGACACCTGAAACGAAAAAGAGGAAGCATGATCCTGCAGGTGGCGGGAAAAAACATAAATAAAGGACCAATGATGGAGGAGAGCGGTGTCGTCAATCCACCCGAGCCAATCACTGCTCGTGCTGGTGGCATCACTCTGAAAAAGCAAAAGAGAGGGAAGCTCCCGGCAGGGTATAAAAAACCACGACCGGAGGAGCCGATCATCAGAATTTCTCTGTCCACAGCCCCAGGATCTCCAGCCAGCAACCAGCAGCCGCCGACCAAGAAAAACAGAGGAGGAACGAAGAGAAAAGCATTGGGGTTCGACGAGCAACGGCGCACGAGTATCCAGAGAACGAACGGAGACACGAGAAGCCGAGGGGCCGAGAGAGATCCACCGGAGCCACACGCATGCCGGACGAAGTCCGAGTTTCTTTTTCTGATTCGTATTTTTCAGAATAAGCGAAACGAGAAACCGTGGGCAACGGGAAGGAAAGTCCACAACACGACGCGACGGTGACCCGAGAGCGATCAAAAGAAAACGAGACAGCCACCGGCCGTTGACGGACCGAAACGACGAGCTGTCACTTTGGGGTCCACCGCGCAGGCGCAGACTGGGAAGGACGATAATCTTTCGTTTGTGGAGCCCCGGAACCCCAACAAACGTCGAGATAAGAGTTACCGACGAAGAGGGACGCGGAGAAGCCCGAGCGACCGAAGAAACATCCAAAGAGGGGTGCGAAACGACGAGAAAACACGAACTTCCGGGGTGGAAGCACCAGCGACGCGGATCCGACCCGACGTAGTCCCCGCCATATTGGCGACTGTCAAATCTGCTCGTCACCCACGGGCAGTTACCACGACGCCGACGTCCCGTATCACAACGAAAGCGCCCCGCGTCACGCGTGACACGCCGCGCAAGCTCTCGCGAGGATGGGAGAGCCATCAAAATCGACCACGATCGAGTGATTGATCGACGAGGTGCCTGAGGGTCGCACCGTACGGCGTCGAGAGCACGCGCGCGCAAGCTCCGCCGAGCGTACAGAGGGACATCTCTGGGGGGCGTACGAACCCAAGTGAGCGCGCGACGATATAGCGAGAGTAAGCGCGAAAAGCCCGTGTGAGCGAAGCACGGCAAATTGTACGCGAAAAATATCGGATAGAGAGCGCGACGATCTGTCAAATTTCCACGGCGTAACGCATAAATGCGAGGAGAACGAGAATAATTGTCTGTAATTTCATCTGTTGAGAGAAAATAAACCCTACTTTTACCTATTGCCCGTGTAAAAACATTGCTTTGCTTGCTCAAGACTCTATAAAAAAATTAAGTAACTAAGAAATATCGTTACAATATATTGTGACAGGACGGATTTTGTCAGAATTGTTTCGACGTATACGCTCTGTCGATTCGTCCTGTCGATAACATCTGTGTCTGTTATCTCTACAACATGCGAGCGCGTGCGCGAATATTTTAACCGCCCCTCCAACGTGACTATGCCACGGGCCCGCGGTCCGTTTGGGCCGCGACACTTCGAGTCCAGCGTGCGACCGTTTCGCTTGTCGAAACGCACTATATAGACCAGATTAACTATGGACTGGTATAACATTGTATAGAAAACCGAATAATAACCGACGATCGTACCCAAAGGAAAATTGTCTGCAAAGGAGATCTAATATATTGTCAAAGAGGAATTATTGTATCCGAGGAAACTTGTCAATTATAACCTGGAATAAATCGTCTAACTGTAAGTACATTTGAATTTATTGGCACTGCCGAACTGTCCTTGCTTGTCATGAGATTTTCGCTATTTGTACGAATCAGGGTCACCCAATCGAGCCTCCCCTGCATTGTCGTCTCGTTGCTTAAAAGTAATTAATATTTGACTGATTGAATTTGCTAGTGAAGACTAGCTGGCGCCCAACAAATTATATACATTAACATATTTGAAATAATTAATACATTTGTCATACGTCACTTGAGCCCTGGCAGCCACCGACCCGGGCCGCGCCAGGTGTAGAACGCGTTTCGCGGGAAAATTGGTTGAGAACCGCGATAGAAAAAAGTTCTGTCTCAATTGGCGCCCAACGTGGGGCAAGTTGGGAAAATTTTGCGTAAAAATTTTGTATAACATTTTTATATAAAATAGTTTGTATAAATAATTGTGAAAATTTGTCAAATTAATTGTTGAATTAATTATTAAAATTTTTGGGAAAATCACAGTGGAAATTATTTGTAAAAATATTTTTGTGGAAATAATTGTCGAATTATTTATCGCATCAATTATCATAATTATGTCAAATTTCTGAACGGAAATTTTGTTGAAATTATAAATTTTGTTGAAATTATACATTTTGTTGAAATTATAAATTTTGTTGAAATTATAAATTTTCCTGAAATTAAAAATCGTTGAAATTGTTACAAATATTATTTCGAGTTGAGAATTTTCGAACATAGTTTTGTCTTTGCGTGCGTATCGCTCGGCGACCATGAGCGCGAACTAAGGGCCAGTGCGAGCCCGAATGTAAACAAACAGAGTATTGGAAGACCTTGTTCTTCACTCTGACTGTATTGCTTGGTTGTATTAATAATGTATCGTTGAATATGATCGAAAATTTTGTAACCGTGACTATCTCGATGATTTATTAAATTTAACATGGAAATAGGTCGAGCGATTTGAATCTCGCTTCGATTGCTCGACTAAGGTTTTTTGGAATTTGAAATGAAATTTAAAATTGGTCACATTGATGCGACTGAATCTTACTTCGTCGTCGTCGATGTATTGGGTACGATCGATAAGTCAAATGTATTGGTTAGGGAAATTAAATTGTTATATCGTCGCGACCGAATCTTGCTTCGTCGTTGACAGTAAATCCCGCGCGTTTAATTGTGTCAAATGCTTGCATTGACTAATTGAGTAAATCGCGAAACTTTTCGTTGAGACTTAGAGCTTGCTTCGGTCTTGACGAAACGAATAAATCTTGTTGACAGTTTAAGAGGCTTGCCACTTGTCGAACAATTTAATGGAAAGGTATTTTGTTATTGTTGTATATTGTCACGATTGAATCTCGCTTCGTTGTTGGCAATAATTTGGTCAAATGTGACGAATATTTGAGTCGTTAATTCAAAAATATAGCAAATTGAGATTTCGTCGTGATTCGAATCTTGCTTCGGTCACGGCAGATTGAATTGAGTTATCGGATATTTGACAGATTAATATTGAAAAAAAAGAGAGAAAATCATTGTCGTGGTTTGAATCTCGCTTCGACCACGGTGATTAAAATCAACTTATTATTATTGAATATTTCTGGTTGTTCGATTAATTATTTATTATACTGTAACTTATTTGCCGATACGATCAGAATCTTGCTTCGGTCAAAACGGTATGGAGAGAACAGAATTATAATTGGAGATTTCTGTACATTAATTATTTATTTATCTAGTATTTAAACTTTATTTCTGTAGGTGGATTATCCGATTCTTATTAATTGTTTTGAGCTTATTTAGTTATTGTTGACTCGTCCTTACATTATTTGCTTCGAACTTTGCATATATAATTATTCATTTAATTCTTCTTAATCAACATCTGTTGCCACATATCAATTTAACTATTATTATTGAAATAATTTTGTTTCCAATTATACCATTGAGTCCTGTCTCGATTCTTCCTGATCAAAGTCAGAAAAGAATAGAGTCGAGTTCTCTCTTCTTTCCCATTGCCCAATTACTTCCGTAGAAACTTTAGGGAACATTATTATTAGACGAGATATGACTATAGGTTAGACTTAATGTATCGTTTGGTTAATAATTAAGGGTTATACGGTTGACAAATTAAAAAAAAAAAAAATCTGTTGACATATATCGAATTTAAGACCTCATCCGCAATCAGTTTCGAACATGACTACACCAAAGAAAAGTAAACGAAGACAAAAAGTCAATCAGGCAAATGTTGACACATTGGATCAGACGGTTGACATAGATCCAATGCGCGACGTCGCTGGGGGAGGTAACGCGAATGAACAAAATGCGACGAGTTCCGAACATATTCCACCACTCGGTCGAAATGAATCTACGTACGCACCAACGGAAAATAATCGGGCTTCAGGAACATTGACCCCAACGTCACCTGGCTTAACGAACAACATCATTCAAGTTTCGCTCGATAATACTACCCGCGTTTTGCCTAATAGCGGTCCAATTGTCAATCTCCAATGCAGTGGGGTGGCGGGAAACGTGAATCACTCGGATGGAGATAATACCACCTATACTCCGTCAGTTGACAATCGTCTTCGAGTACTTGATCATGAGAACAGTCTACTTTGGCGACAACTTGATATTACAGCTGCCGAAGTCGCTGCGTTGAAATTAGAATTCAGGCCGCGCACCAAATCCATCTCCAGGGGAGCTGTCCCAACGTCGTCAACGAACCAAGGGCCTGAGAGGGGAGGACATGTGTCAGAATCAGATTCTGATGACACCATACCTCGCCAGTTTGACGAATCACGAGACACCACCGAGCAACATCGTCGGGGCATCCAGCTTAACAATGGATACGTGATCCCCGATCCTACACAGATATACCGCAGAATTCTAACAACGCGTGTCTTGTCAAATGGACAAACGACCACTGTGGAGAATTTTGTGACTGACGAGGAACTTCAACAGATGCAAAATTCGAGCGGTAACCGAGCTCACTCCGATCGTATACACGAAGCTGACCGATCAACTTACCCTTGCCGATCCTCAGCAAGAGCTCGTGGTAATAACCAATTACCATCAAGTGCTTGTCGATATAACAGAAGAACACCAATTACTGCGAGACGTGGTTGTATCTCCTGGCGTACAAGTGACTCTGAAGATGACGAGTTGCCGTACAATTCGACGAGACCTGAGAACACGTTGCTGCGGTCAAAAACCTGTCAACCATCGGCAATTGAAGTCGGTAAAATCGTCAGTTCATGGGAAATCTCTTTTCCAGAAACCGAAAAAGATCCCGAACAATTCCTCTTAATTCTGAAGGACCTTCTGTCAGCAAGTGGCATCCGGAAGGATTTGTTCGTGCCTTGTCTGTCAAGAATATTTGGAGGTGCTTATCGATCATGGTACCTGGTTAACAAAAAATCCTGGCACACGTGGAAAGACTTCGCTCGTTCCTGTCGCCACGACTGGGGAGTAAAGTTGGAGGACGCAGATCTTCTTTATAATGTCCGCGACTTGAAAATTGACAAAGGTGAAACGCTTGCCGAGTACGCGTGTCGAGCAAGGCTACTCTTCGAGCGTATGCAGCGGCCACCACGTTTCGAAGAACAGCTTCGCCTGATTTTGCGGAAATTCTCCCCTCAACTGATGATCGAAATATCAAACATGGGTCTTCAGAATTACTCCGAGTTCCTTCATTATGTCAACCAGAGGGCGTATTTGTACCGGCAGTATGAGGCCCTGAAATCTCGTTCCAGAGAAAATTCGCGGAAAACGTCGAGCACGAAACAGCACCGGCTATCGGACTTGGGAAGCGATAGTGATCACACGGACATGGATGTAAGAAGGCGTGAGCAAGGCACCATCTCAAAAACTGCCCAAGCCAGAGTCACACGCTATCCCAATCAGAATCCAAAGTCATCCACCACACAACGGTTGGGTAGCAACCCACAACGATTTGGGAATGCTCATGGATACGAACATAACCATCGAAGTTTCAACAATGACCAGGTCTACAGTTCTAACGATCGACGAGTCAGACTACCTTTCGACCCCAGTAAACTATTTTGTCAAAATTGCGGCCAAACCGGTCACACGGGCCGGTATTGCAACAACGTCCGCCAATTGGTTTGTCATAAGTGTCGTAAAACTGGTCATGAAACACGAGCGTGTCTTACAGATCAGGGGACTTCAAACAACAGTACATGTCATTGAGAAGATTATCACTTAGTCGGTTAAATTTCTGTCCTCTGTCATAACGTGCGTCGCGTCTAATCATCGCCCGTGCTCAGCTTAATTTCTGTAATTCGAGCAAACGAAAATCTCATGACTAACCTGTTTCTTTTCTTAGGAGCAGGACTTTTCGAGCTGTGCTGAGAATTCAGTTGTACCAGGTAACGGCAGCATGCATTGTCAATCAGTCGGCTATTTTGGTCTCTAGTCAAAATACAAATTGTACCGAATCTCTTCCACTATACGTCAAAATTCGAGAGGGGAGAGTGTGACAGGACGGATTTTGTCAGAATTGTTTCGACGTATACGCTCTGTCGATTCGTCCTGTCGATAACATCTGTGTCTGTTATCTCTACAACATGCGAGCGCGTGCGCGAATATTTTAACCGCCCCTCCAACGTGACTATGCCACGGGCCCGCGGTCCGTTTGGGCCGCGACACTTCGAGTCCAGCGTGCGACCGTTTCGCTTGTCGAAACGCACTATATAGACCAGATTAACTATGGACTGGTATAACATTGTATAGAAAACCGAATAATAACCGACGATCGTACCCAAAGGAAAATTGTCTGCAAAGGAGATCTAATATATTGTCAAAGAGGAATTATTGTATCCGAGGAAACTTGTCAATTATAACCTGGAATAAATCGTCTAACTGTAAGTACATTTGAATTTATTGGCACTGCCGAACTGTCCTTGCTTGTCATGAGATTTTCGCTATTTGTACGAATCAGGGTCACCCAATCGAGCCTCCCCTGCATTGTCGTCTCGTTGCTTAAAAGTAATTAATATTTGACTGATTGAATTTGCTAGTGAAGACTAGCTGGCGCCCAACAAATTATATACATTAACATATTTGAAATAATTAATACATTTGTCATACGTCACTTGAGCCCTGGCAGCCACCGACCCGGGCCGCGCCAGGTGTAGAACGCGTTTCGCGGGAAAATTGGTTGAGAACCGCGATAGAAAAAAGTTCTGTCTCAATATATATATATATATATATATATATATATATATATATATATTGAGACAGAACGTTTTTTTACGGTCGCGGTTCTCAACCAATTTTCCCGCGAAACGCGTTCTACACCTGGCGCGGCCCGGGTCGGTGGCTGCCAGGGCTCAAGTGACGTATGACAAATTTATTAATTATTTCAAATATGTTGGGCGCCAGCTAGTATCTCTAGCAATATTTTAATAATTCAATTTATTCACGAGCAAAAGACAAAAGACTCGGGGAGGCTCGATTGGGTGACCCTTGCAATACAAGCGAGCGAAGATATGCAGACGGCGAAGCAGATCGACACAAAACGAATTCAAAAGTACTTACAGTTTTGACGAGTTTATTTCTGTAGTCGTTATAATTTCTTTTACAGTCCTTGACAATTTAATTTTTGGTTTCCTTATTTGACAGTCCTTGTTTGATATAAATCCTTCCGCAATTTCCTTCCACAGTGTAATTCCTCGATTTACAATACAGTTCGATCGAATTGGGTACGATATTGATCCTCTAGCAATCTTGACAAAATTACTATTACACGTTGAGGATCAGACGATAAGTATGAATTGTCTAATAAATTACGATCACTCCTTATGAGTGCCGGACGTTAAGTGACGCGCTCTCGTCGATCCGCGGGGCCCTTCGCATGACGCGTTGGGCGGGGAGCGGCCAAAATTTCGGCGCCTGCGCACGCACGGATGGTAGTTCGATCATCGGTCGATAAGTAAATCGACAGAAGGCAACGGCAAAATCTCCATGTCAAAACTGTCCTGTCACACCCTCCCCTTTCGAACTTTGACGTGTACTGATGGAGATTTAGCAAAGAAAATTGGGTTTTGGCTTGTGACAGAAAAAGCGTGATAGATTGACAATAGATGTTGCTGTCACCTTGTACCTCTGAATTCGCGGTGTCTCGTCGAGGTCTGCTCCTGGATGGAAGAAACAGGTTAGTCATGACATATTCGCTCGCTTGAACTGCGTAGACAAAGCTAAGTAAAAGGGTGGTTTTGACGTAACGTACGCAACGACAAGGAACGGGCATTAGTTCGCCTCGACGGAGCAATGTTCTTCGTTGGTTATTAATTATATAGGGAGAGAACATTTTAATTTGCCACAGGGCACTGTCGTACTTCGTGACCCATCTTTCGACATTTTAAACAAACTAACTGGCGGCCATTGGTGCAAAACCGTCCACTATGACCCGTCTGGCCACAATTTGGACAAAACAATGTTCTAGGATCAAAAAGCTTATTCGGTCGACCGTTTGTAGTATAAGGCTGGCGGTTATTCTGACTGCAAGCGATCGGGTTGTCTTTATGCACTTTATCCCACCGTTGGAAGTCCTTTCCCAGGCGTCGTTTTTTCAAAGACTCCAGACCGTGATTTGAGATTCTCATGACTTTACTTCCATCAGTTCTTGGAATGGTAGCTTGTTTCTTCTTTCGAGGTTTTGCTACGTCTACTTCGGTGTTCTCGCTGTCACTTCCCATGTCCGAACGTTCATGTATGCGTTTGAGGTTAGATGTTTTGTGACGTTTTGAAAGAGGTGATTGGGCCTTACATTGCTTGTATAGATACGCCCTTCTGTTGACGTAATGGAGGAATTCGGTGTAGTTCCTGTGACCCAAGTTCAATATTTCAAACATCAGACAAGGGGGAAATTTTTTTAGAATTTGACGTAATTGTTCTTCGAAAGGTGGCGGTCGTTCCATGCGCTCGAAGATCATTCTTGCTCGACATGCGTATTCAGCAAGCGTTTCATTCTTGTCAATGTTGAGGTCACGGACTGCGTAAAGAAGATCTGCGTCTTCTATCTTGACTCCCCAATCGTAGCGAAAAGCTCGGACAAATTCTTTCCACGTTTGCCACGATTTTTTGTTGACGAGGTACCAGGAACGGTACGGACCTGCGAATATTTTGGATAAACATGGGACAAACAAATCCTTTTGAATACCGCTTGACGACAGGAGGTCCTTTAAGATTAGTAGAAATTCTTCAGGGTCTCTTGCGGTTTCTGGGAAAGAGATTTCCCAAGAACTCACGATTTGACCAACTTTAATTGCCGATGGTTTGTTGATCCTCGATCGCGACGATGTGTTTTCGGATCTTGTCGGGTCGTATTGCAGTTCGTCATCACTGGAATCACTTGTACGCCAGGAGAGACAACCGTGTCTCGTGGCAGTTGACAGTCTTCTGTTATTTAGAGGTCGACTCGATGGCGATAGATTGTTGTTGCCACGAGGGTTTGACGAAGCTCGGCAAGGACAAGTTGATCGGTCAATTTCGTCTTCGCGATTGTAGCGTTCCTGATTGCTACTCGAATCTAACATCTGTCGTGCTTGCTCGTCAGTCACGAAGCTGCATAGACTGACGATCTGTCCATTTGACAAGACTTGCGTTGTTGAAACTTTGCGATATACTTGCGTCAAGTCGGGGATCGCGTTACCAATATCGGCCTGAGCGCTTTGACAACGATTCGGATTGTTACTACTGTTGTTATTCCGCCCCTCCGTCTCATAGCGATGTTGGTTCATGGTTTCGAACAAGTGGTCGCGACGACGAGGTATATCGTCATCAGAGTCTGAATTTGACAAACATCCTCCCCTTTCAGGCCTTCTGTTTGTCGACGATGTTGGAATAGCTCCGCTGGAGATCGATCTGGATTGTGTTCTGAGTGCTAGTTCCAACTTGGTGACTTCAGCTATCATGCAGTCTAGATCGTCCCGGAGTTGCATGTTCTCATCATTGAGCGCTTGAAGACGATCATCAACTGACGCAATCTGAGTAGGATTATCTAACGGGTTATGATTGACAATATTCAAAAGACCAGGTGGAACAGGACTCCTATCCCTGACTATGCCTGATGGAACATTTGCAGGTTCGCACACAAGAGGTGGAATTATATTCGTTGGTTCTAAACTGATCGCGAAATCCCTGCTCGCGTTATCTTCTTGTGCAGCGTCACGAAGTGGGTCGATGTCCACCACCTGATGGAGTTTGTCAATATTCATGTTGCTAGGTTTTGATTTCCTTTTGTTCTTCTTGGAAGGCGAATGCGGCGTCATGATCGGGGTTGTTTGGAGACTCGCTTTTATAGTGAACTATGAATGACAAGGTTTCGGTTTCGTGAACTCTTAATCAATCGACAAGACAAAAGAAGGTGTTTTGAGTTAGCTAATCGTTCTACTTTATGAATGACGCTTCCTTATTTAAATGACGATCAACGACGATTGACGATTTATGACTTAAATGACGATTTCTAAAGTCTTAATAACTATAGTCAATAAATTGTTGAATTAGGGGAAGCCCAATTCAATTTTTAACGAATATTCTTTCGAGAGATTACTACATTATCAAGCAAATGGATAAATATCAAACAACAAGTAAGTTTAATAAATCAATAATCTCAAGAGATAGACAATTCCACAACGATTAGATTCAAGAATGAATGACTTCAAACGACAAATAAATTATAGTGCAATAAATAATTAATCAAACAGAAATAAACAAATAAATAAATCAATAAATAATTGAACAGCTAAATGAATCAATAATTAATTAAATAATCAGATACGCAACCGACAAAAATAATGACAATTTAATAATTCGAGACCAAAAATTCACGGACAAATAACCGATTGGATAAATTCAAAAATTAATAATGAACGGAAATAATGAGAAGTAAATGGGTAACCAAAAAAAAATAATTAATGAATGAATGATTTGACAAGAATAATAGATTACGATTCAATAAATAATTAACAACTACAACAACAAATTACTGAATACTAAATGAATAAATAATTAATTTACAGGAATCTCCAATTCCAATTTTATTTTCTCCATACCGGTTCGACCGAAGCGAGATTCTGATTGAAACGGACAAATTCAATAAATAAGTGCCAAATAATTCCGATCACCGTGATCGAAGCAAGATTTAAATCACGACAGTAAATTCACTGTAACTTTTTTTTACCAATGGTATTACCAAATAATCTCTCTTGATCAATCCAATGTACAATAACACAATTTAATCTGCCGTAACCGAAGCAAGATTCAACTCACGACAAAATCTCAATTTACTATATATTCAATATTTTTAAATTTCAATATTTAAAATTCCCAAATCTCAATCCACTTTATTCTTGAATTAACGACTCAAATATTCGTCACATTTGACAAAATTATTGCCAACAACGATGCAAGATTCAATCGTGACAATATACGATAACAAAATACCTTTCAATTAAATTGTTCGACAAGTGGCAAGCCTCTTTAACCGTCGACAATATTCGCTTACTACGTCTTGGCTGAAGCGAGCTTCAAGCTCCGACAAAAATTTACGATTCACTAGATTTGTGGATGCAAGCATTTGACACAATCTCACGTACTAATTCTTTCCTAGTTCTACTTGTTCGACAAGTGTGGCAAGCCTCTTAAACTGTCGACAAGATTTATTCATTCCGTCAAGACCGAAGCAAGCTTTAAGTCTCAACGAAAATTTTCGCGATTTACTCAATTAGTCAATGCAAGCATTTGACATAATTGAACGCACGGGATTTACTGTCAACGACGAAGCAAGATTCGGTCGCGACAATATAACAATTTAATTCCCCTAACCAATACATTTGACTTATCGATCGTACCCAATACATCGACGACGACGAAGCAAGATTCAGTCGCATCAATGTGACCAATTTTCTAATTTCATTTCAAATTCCAAAAAACTTTAGTCGAACAATCGAAGCGAGATTCAAATCGCTCGACCTATTTCCATGTTAAATTTAATAAATCATCGAAATAGTAACGGTTACAAAATTTTTAATCATATTCAACGATATATTATTGATACAACCAAGCAATACAGTCAGAGTGAAGAACAAGGTCTTCCAATACTGTTTGTTTACATTCGGGCTCGCGCTGGCCCTTTGTCCGCGCTCACGGTCGCCTAGCGATACGCACGCAAAGACAAAACTATGTTCGAAAATTCTCAACTCGAAATAATATTTGTTTCTCCAAATAATATTTGTAACAATTTCAACGATTTATAATTTCAACAAAATTTATAATTTCAACAAAATTTATAATTCCAACAAAATTTATAATTTCAACAAAATTTATAATTTCAACAAAATGTATAATTTCAACAAAATTTATAATTTCAACAAAATTTTCGTTAAGAAACTTGACATAATTATGATAATTGATGCGATAAATAATTCGACAATTATATCCACAAAAATATTTTTACAAATAATTTCCACTGTGATTTTCCCAAAAATTTCAATAATTAATTCAACAATTAATTTGACAAATTTTCACAATTATTTATACAAACTGTTTTATATAAAAATGTTATACAAAATTTTTACGCAAAATTTTCCCAACTTGCCCCACGTTGGGCGCCAATTGAGACAGAACGTTTTTTTACGGTCGCGGTTCTCAACCAATTTTCCCGCGAAACGCGTTCTACACCTGGCGCGGCCCGGGTCGGTGGCTGCCAGGGCTCAAGTGACGTATGACAAATTTATTAATTATTTCAAATATGTTGGGCGCCAGCTAGTATCTCTAGCAATATTTTAATAATTCAATTTATTCACGAGCAAAAGACAAAAGACTCGGGGAGGCTCGATTGGGTGACCCTTGCAATACAAGCGAGCGAAGATATGCAGACGGCGAAGCAGATCGACACAAAACGAATTCAAAAGTACTTACAGTTTTGACGAGTTTATTTCTGTAGTCGTTATAATTTCTTTTACAGTCCTTGACAATTTAATTTTTGGTTTCCTTATTTGACAGTCCTTGTTTGATATAAATCCTTCCGCAATTTCCTTCCACAGTGTAATTCCTCGATTTACAATACAGTTCGATCGAATTGGGTACGATATTGATCCTCTAGCAATCTTGACAAAATTACTATTACACGTTGAGGATCAGACGATAAGTATGAATTGTCTAATAAATTACGATCACTCCTTATGAGTGCCGGACGTTAAGTGACGCGCTCTCGTCGATCCGCGGGGCCCTTCGCATGACGCGTTGGGCGGGGAGCGGCCAAAATTTCGGCGCCTGCGCACGCACGGATGGTAGTTCGATCATCGGTCGATAAGTAAATCGACAGAAGGCAACGGCAAAATCTCCATGTCAAAACTGTCCTGTCACAATATATATATATATATATATCGTAACGAGAAATAATTTTGATTGAAAATTAAACAAATCGCTCCCGCTACTCTCGCCGCGACGACACCGGCAAGTCCACGGTCATTATAGGGAAACTAGGAAATTTATCAATTAAATTGTTTTTTTATTTTTTTTCATGTCTAATTGTAATCGTCTCGAGCGGGACGATTTGTCCACGCCCGTATATATTCCTCGGGAGGCCCCGAATGCGCGACGGAGAAAGGAATAGAGAGAGAGAGGGAGAGTTGCCCGCCCGCCAGCGACGTAAGGACCCCTCAAAACAACATTCCGCGGGGGAAAACTTCTCCGCCGGGAAGGCGTTACGAATTGCGAATAACGTATGCGAGGACCCACGAAGATAGGTGTCGAGGGGGGGTCAGAGTTGGTCGCCTTTTACCCCTCCTGACCGCGTGACCTAAGACGGTAGGGGTATGAGGCACGAGCCACCGGTTACCGAAAAATTCGTGGCTGTACCGGGAGAGTCGTTGCGCCGAGTAGATCGGGAGAGAGAGAGAATTTTGAATACCGTACCGGAGAGAACGTTGTGGAGAGGGGAAGAAAAGTTTTCCGAAGAAAGCGGAAAAGAAAAGAACGGATAAATAGAAGGAAGGTGAGTGAAGAAGGAAATGTCGATCGGTTGTGCGGGTGAGTCTCGTGCACTTGCGATTCCCGTCTCGGGACGAATTTTCTTAAAATTATTGTCTTTTTTTTATTGTTACCGTTGCGACGACCGTTCGACCGTGTGGTTGAACGTACCGAGAATTTCCGCGGACGCGTGGGCTTGTCGGTTATGAAACTTCCCGTACAGTCAATTTAACATCACGAATTACCGTTTCTTTTTTTGTGAGTCGAGTCGATGGGATTATTAATATAATAAATAATTTTGTGAATCCGGCACCGAAGTGGTTGAGGATCACGTTTTGTTCTTTTTAGTAAATTCTCTTTCTTTAATAAATTATTTTGTGAATCCGGCACCAAAGGGGTTGAGGATCACGTTTTGTTTTTTTTTGCAAATTCTTTTTCTTCGATAAATTCCGTGACACCGGCACCGAAGTGGTTGAGGGCACGTTTTGTTTCTTTTTTCTTGATAAACCCATCGTTACTCGACTCTCGCGACGCCGGCACCGAATCGGTCGCGGGTCGCGCCGTAGTTTGACTTATTATTTATTATTATTTATTTATTGACTTGGTAATTGCGTATTTATTTTATCGAAACACGAGATTTCCGGGATTGCGCGGGGAAGACGGACGGTCCGCGTGAGTGTGTGTGTGTGCGACACGCGGGTAAATTATTTATTCTTTTTTTTGGTCATTTGTATTTCTCTTAACGCGGTGGACCGAGTAGCCGCAATCGGTGTGGGGGTGTGAGTCGCGGTTCTCTTTGTATTTTTTTTGTTAACTTTGTTCCGGAAGAGTGTTGGTGAGTGAGAGAGAGTGTGAGGGCCGTCCGGCTTGTACCGCGGGTGCGAGCGAGAGCGAGAACGAGTGAGAGAGAGAGTGTGAACGAGCGAGCGTAATGGTTTTCACTAGTGTTTTATTTTATTTCATTTTGTGATATTCTTTTTTCTCTTGTATAATAAAACTGATCCCGGTCAGAGTGTGGCCTGGAGAAGTTGACGTTTGGGGACATAATCTACCGGGACTGTGTTCTTTCCGGTAGATAATTAAAAGTGATGCTAAATTCAAAACCATAATAACTTTCGTTTGTTTTTTTTTAAATAAATCCACACGACACCGAATCACGCCACTCTGCCGAGAGCAAGGCTGCGGTTGGCCGGGGCAAATCAGCTTGACTCCTCGATATTTTCTCCGGTGAACATGCACCTGGCGCCCATTAAAATAAAAGGAGAAAATATTAAGGGGTTTTAGCTTTGTAGTCGGGAGAAGGAAAATTCCGTTACAATATATATCCCAGAGCTGACTGAGAAAACCTGATTCATATGTAAACGTTCATTTAAATTGTTGATTTGAAAAACACAACGTTTCCGCAGTTATTGGATTGAAGTCCAAATTATGATATCGTTCGAAAAGATCCAAATATGAAATGATCACGTTAAGCGTATCCTACAACGATATGCAGACATCACAAAGTGCAAGAATATGTGAACGATTACCACATTTCTTGAAAGAAAGTATAGCGTAATTAGATTTATCTTATAAGCAACAGGAAACAATACGTAGATAATCGCAATTGTGTAGACGTAGTATAACTATAATATCATATCCATTATGAGCTTATAACCGCACGGAACATTCGTTTAGCAATTTTCATGTCATTTTATCACATAACAATAGGAAAATATAAAAAATGAAATAATAAGCGGCCAATAACCACGCTTCTCGAACGTAAGTATAATGTACTCAAATTATCACGGAGTCAACAATTATAAAAATGTCGCAAACGAAAAATTACGTGTCTGGGATATTCTTGTGTCGTTCTCAGGTAAATATATGCAATGAGATTATATCCTCGAAACAACTATGAAACGATTACATGTCAAAATAATACTTTCACGACTTTTCTTTTTTAGGTCATGTCTTGATGCACACCAGAAGTCAATCTTTCTTGTTTCAACGAATTAGATTAATTTTTGGATCCAAATGCCAGACGCATATAAATATAATGGGCTCGAAACATGTAGTCGTACGGATAATATATATTCTTTTCTAAACATAAAAGAAAATAAACATTGATGTCGATTCAATAAAGTATATATTATTATTATTGTAGCCCCCGACGCGAAAATGCTCATCGGCGAGTTTTGGCAACGATGGTTTAACAAACAAATATGCAATAGACATGTCATTTACGAATAGGAGAATGTTTATCGACACACTATTTCAGGGTAATTGAGAAGCAAACGACGATGATACGAATCTCATCTCCGGATAATGGAATGATCATCGAAACACTCTGTTCATGGCATTAGAATACACGACGGTGGATATGAATTTTGGTTTCCGAGTTATTAAATGTTCATCGGTGCATTGTTCAAATGTCAATTCACTGCTCGATGAACCGAGACGAATAGGTTTCCATAGGGGACATTGTTCATCGGTTCTTTATTTAAACGAAATTGAAAAGCACACGACGGTAATACCGGTTTCATTTCCGGGTTATCAAATGTTCATCGATGCACTTTTTAAATGTCTAATACTTTTTAAATGTCACAGCTCGCTAAAGCGAGACGAATTGTTCTCATGAGAGAAAATGTTTAATCACGTATTTTTTTAAGTCGAATTCACTTCATGCGACGGCAATACGAATCTTATTCTCACAAGAGAAAATGTTCAAATACGTATTCTTTCAATTTCTTTTTGTTTTGAACCTTGCACATTGCTTCCTCATAGTTTTGTACCGTTTTTAAATTATTGAGATGTTCATCGGTGCACTTTTTAACTGTCTATTCACAGCTCGATGATGCGATACGAATTGGTTCCCATAGGGAAGAATGTTCATCGGAACTTTATTTAAACGGAATTGAAAAGCACACGACGGTGATACCGATTTCATTTCCGGGTTATCAAATGTTCATCGATGCACTTTTTAAATGTCTAATACTTTTTAAATGTCACAGCTCGCTAAAGCGAGACGAATTGTTCTCATGAGAGAAAATGTTTAATCACGTATTTTTTTAAGTCGAATTCACTTCATGCGACGGCAATACGAATCTTATTCTCACAAGAGAAAATGTTCAAATACGTATTCTTTCAATTTCTTTTTGTTTTGAACCTTGCACATTGCTTCCTCATAGTTTTGTACCGTTTTTAAATTATTGAGATGTAAAGTAGAACCTTGCTCATGGCTTCATCATCTTCTTACACATTTGCCAAAGCTTCCTCTATGAGGAAGCCAAAATTGATCGACACATGGTTCCTCATAGACGAAGCTTTGGCAAATGTGTAAAAAGATAATGAAGCCATGAGCAAGGTTCTACTTTACATCTCAATAATTTAAAAACGGTACAAAACTATGAGGAAGCAATGTGCAAGGTTCTACTTTACACCCTTTTGCTTCCTCATAGAGGAAGCTTTGTTTTCGTGAATTTTTTTTTTCGAGATGTTCATGAAAACGTGTTCAGTATGTCTCAAAACATCTAAAAAACACATTTAGAAAGAATGTCCGGATGTGTGTGTGTGTGTGTGCGTGTGTGTGTGTGTGTGTGTGTGTATGTGTGTAACATTGGTTGAACGCTCACAACTTGAGAACGGCTCGAGATATCAAGCTGAAATTTGTCACACTTGTGGAGGGTTTACGGCGGATAGCACAATTTAATTTTTGGAAAAATCTATCAAGTTCGTTGGTTTTTACAGCATTTTTTGAAAATTCAAAAATTTATTTTCGGTCTCCAGCTCCCACAATTTTAGAGATATCGAGCTCAAATTCAGTATAATATTGTACGAGTACAGGGAGATGATCGATACCGGATTTGGAAAAAATCCACGCATTGCTTTTGTTTTAAAGCATTTTTAAATGTGAAAAAAACGGCCTTTACACTCTAGCTGGCGCAATTTCTGAGATATCGGACTTAAATTTGGTACAAAGTTGCGCTATTATCCGAAGAGATACCCGATTGAATTTGGGCGAAATCCACCAAGCCATTCATATTTTATGGCGTTTTGAAAATTTTCCAAAAATCAATGTAAGTGCTCTAGCTTCCATAATTTTTATAATATCCGGCTGAAATTTAGTAAGATGTTGCACTTTCATCAAAAGAGGTTTCGTATTGAATTTGGACAAAATCGAACAAGACGTTCAGATTTTACGGGAATTACAATTTTTCAAATTTCACATGAATTGCCCCATGTATATTGATTTCGACTTACATCACACTCACAAGGAGCCCTCAACGTCACAAAAGTAAACGAGGTTGCAAAGTAGAACCTTGCACATTGCTTCCTCATGAATGTGTACCGTTTTTAAATTATTGGGATGTAAAGTAGAACCTTGATCATGGCTTCCTTATCATTTTACACATTTGTCAAAGCTTCCTCTATGAGGAAGCCAAAATTGATCGACACATAGTTCCTCATAGAGGAATCTTTGGCAATTGTGTAAAATGATAAGGAAGCCATGATCAAGATTCTACTTTACATCTCAATAATTTAAAAACGGTACAAATTTATGAGGAAGCAATGTGCAAGGTTCTACTTTGCAACCTTTTTCTTATATATGATATGATTTCAATGTACTCGACGACGGGACAAACTTTAATTTTATTTCGACGAGGCTTTTATTATATCGATTGCTTTTCAAACCGATGCATACCGGGCACGTGGTACCAATGAGGTTATGTCGGATAAGTGTTTGCCACCGTTTTGAAAATGTTCGTGGATGCCTTTTTCTTTATATATTGTAACGCTTATTTCGAGCGTTACAATGATGCCTCTAAATATCCGGCTTTTTTGGCTATTTCTCCGACTCCCTCGGCAAATATCGAGCACGTTCGTCAGGGCAACGTGAAATATTAAGAAATATTATTCATAATTTTTTAAATATATTTTTTTTATGTAACGGGAAACAAAAATCACGAGGAAAACGGAGACGATTATCGCAACAATCAATGGACATGATTCCTGGTCCATCTATCCCCGTCAAAGACCAATCAAAGAACGAGGATTGGAAGTTGCCAATATTCCCCGACGGACCGGATAATCAAGGATGAGAACAACGGCGATCGATAGCGATCGATATAGTAATAGTCCCCGGGGGGAAATAAATGTGAATTTTGAACGATAGGCGACAGCAGCGTACGGTACCTTCGAAAATATTTTAGAAAGAATTAATATTGAAATGAAAATCACGATTATAAACAAATTTATCAACAAATTAATATTGAAATAAAAATCATGATTATAAACAAATTTATCGACAAATTAATATTGAAATAAAAATCACGATTATAAACAAATTTATCAAAAATTGTTCAGAGATAAATCTCATACATCGATTTCCAACATTAGAGTAACTAATATAAATCAATATCATGAATTAATTCTTCAATAATTCTTTAAGCAAAACAAAAAAACGTATAAAAATGAATTTATCAATTTTCAACAATATCAATCTTGATTAACCCTCCGGTCACGACCATTCTTCGGCACCCAGCTAAATTGTACGGGGCTATGAGTCACTGGTGACCCATGTGTTGACCCGAGGGTTAATTCAAATTGATATTGGAATAAAAATCACGTTTATAAACAAATTTATCAAATAAATAATAAATTCAAAATTCAAAAAAACTCCCGATTGCTAAAAAAACCTCGGACGCAAAAAATGATAAAAAATTTAATTAAAAATTAAAAAAACTCCTCACTAAAAAAAACCTGGGACATATGAATAAAAAGGATGGAATAATCCAAGCTATCATCTTAGTCTATTCATCGTTTGAATTATGATCGGTGCAGTCAATATTTCGAATTATAGTAATCTTGTTACTCCCCTCTATGCAGTCGGGAGACGTCCTTTTCCGCATCCTCGAACAATTAATGACGTCTCCCGACTGCAAAGAGGGGAGTAACAAGATTAATATAATTCGAAATATTGACTGCACCGATCATAATTCAAACGATGAATAAACTAAGATGATAGCTTGGATTATTTTATCCTTTTTATTTATATGTCCCAGGTTTTTTTTAGTCAGGAGTGTTTAAAATTTTAAATTAAATTTTTTATTATTTTTTGCGTCCGAGGTTTTTTTAGCAATCGGGAGTTTTTTTAAATTTTAAATTTAATATTTATTTGATAAATTTGTTTATAAACGGGATTTTTATTTTAATATCAATTTGAATTAACCCTCGGGTCAAAACCTGGGTCACCAGTGACTCATAGCCCCGTACAATTTAGCTGGGTGCCGAAGAATGGTCGTGACCGGAGGGCTAATCAAGTTTGATATTGTTGAAAATTGATAAATTCATTTTTATACGTTTTTCTGTTTTGAGTAAAGAATTATTGAAGAATTTATTCATGAAATTGATTTATAATAGTTACTCTAATGTTGGAAATCGATGTATGAGATTTATCTCTGAACAATTTTTGATGAATTTGTTCATAATCGTGATTTTTATTTAAATATTAATTTGTCGATAAATTTGTTTATAATCATGATTTTTATTTCAGTATTAATTTGTTGATAGATTTGTTTATAATCGTGATTTTCATTTCAATATTAATTTTTTAACTCCCGATTGCCCACGGGGCAAAAAACGGGATTCACGGCCTGCCCGCGAAATAGCTGAATTTTTAGGCTGAAGTGTTTGGGCGAACGGCTTATCCCCTCCTGACAGATTTTGGCACATCAATTCTGTGGGTCACAGAGAAGCTCTTTTTTTCATAATATTTATGATCGGAAGCAAACTCGTAAAGATATTCAATGTTTAAAATATCGACAAATTTAAAGGAGGGACATATCGCATTCTGCGATATGTCCCCTGAACTTATCGCCGTTCCCCGTTCGCCGTTCAGTACTCGCTTCAGACGGTAGACTACGCGGACTGTTTCTTTCTCTCTCGCTCCGCAGCGAGGGCCGATAGTGTTGTCTCTCTCGGATTCGTGGATGTAGTCCATCGCCTTCAGACCCCTCGCGATTGGTTGTTCGAAGGATGGGTGACATCGTCGGCGATGTGACTTCACATACACCTATCTATCTATATATATGAGCGATTCCACGTGACTTCAGCCACTCAAAAAAAAAAATTTTCCACAAATAATTTTAAAAAATTGAGCTATTTTTTTGCAATATATTCACCGAGTGCCGATTTTTTTTTAAATTTTTTTGACGGTTTTATCGATAATTAACGTTTTTTTGTATTTTTCCATTCAAATGGCCGTATCTTTGGCAGGATTTGACGTATTTACATTTGTAAAAAACGAAAATGTGCGTCTTTTTAAGGCCTTTCAGGAAAAAATTACTTTAGATCCTATTGAGCAAGTTGCACGTCCGTTTCAGGGCAAAATATGCAAAAATAATTTTTTTCTCAAAAAATGCATTTTTAATTTTTTTTTCAAAATTTCCCCAAATTCTGAATACGAAAAAAGAATTTTTGGTATTTTTTATATCGTGGGACCGGCAACAGGTAATGCGTAATTTTACCGATTTCATTAATAGATTTTTTACAGTTCGATTTTTTCGCTTTACGCGATTCAACGAGCATTGATTATCATTAATTTCTCTTTCAAGGAGACTTCTGATTTCGCGTAAAGCGATTGGAGCACATGAAAAAAAAAAAAATCAAACTGAAAAAAATCTATTAATGAAATCGGTAAAATTACGCATTACCGATTGCCGGTCCCACGATATAAAAAATACCAAAAATTATTTTTTTGTATTCAGAATTTGGGGAAACTTTGAAAAAAAAAATTAAAAATGTATTTTTGAGAAAAAAAATATTTTTGCATATTTTGCCCTGAAACGGACGTACAACTTGCTCAATAGGATCTGAAGTAATTTTTTTCTGAAAGGTCTTAAAAAGACGCACATTTTCGTTTTTTACAAATGTAAATACGTCAAATCCTGCCAAAGATACAGCCATTTGAATGGAAAAATACATAAAAACGTTAATTATCGATAAAACCGTCAAAAAAATTTTTTAAAAATCGGCACTCGGTGAATATATTGCAAAAAAGTAGCTCAATTTTTTAAAATTATTTGTGGAAAAATTTTTTTTTGAGTAGCTGAAGTCACGTGGAATCGCTCATATATAGTTGAAAACCGTACGTCGTTATTTATTTTTTATTCATTTAATATTAACTCCCGGTTGATTGATTTAACCAAGTTATTGAAAAAAAAATTAATTCATTGTTCGCGGTATCCATCGGTTTCGGCATCTGACAGTGTGCTCTTGCTGCGATAAGGAAAAAAATTAATCTCCATCAGTTGACATAACGGCAAACATAACCTACAAGGTGTCTAGCCGGCTTTACGGTAAGCATAACCTATAAGGTTTTTTTCTTCATATTAATTTATTCAATCAGAATTCTAAGTTTGAAGCT
The DNA here is from genome assembly GCA_963662125.1 of Diplazon laetatorius. Taxonomy (NCBI): domain Eukaryota; kingdom Metazoa; phylum Arthropoda; class Insecta; order Hymenoptera; family Ichneumonidae; genus Diplazon; species Diplazon laetatorius. Next base: position 20,944,653 of record OY759154.1, on the reverse strand, counting down.
TCGTCTTCAAATCTCATCCTTAATAGTGAAATAAGTATTTCGAATTTACATGCATGGAGAATAGCTGAATTCTAATCAATTCCTAATTAACGCTGTCAGTCATCCTTATCGATAAGGTTTATTCAGTCAACAATCTTCATTCGATGTTCACTCTGATTGAAAACTCGGATAACCCTTGCTCTTCTGTATAATAATTTTTCTTCTCTGATATTGTTTAATCAGAATTCTAAGTTTGTAGCTTCGTTTTCGAATCTCATCCGTATTATTAGCGAAACAAGTATCAGTTTGATCGGAATTGAAATATTAATTGACATGACGATCTTCTACCTTATTTCAGGATAATTTGTCATTTTTTTCAGGATAATTTGGTGCTCTCTGTGGTGTTCGGCACGCATTTATATATTTTTTTTCTCTCTGTGGTGTTCGACATGTATTTATATATTTTTTTTTCTAATTTCACAATAGCAGGTACGGTTTGGAGCGGTATCAAGAGACGCGGTAGCGTCTCGAGACAAGTACATTTACCCCTACCTATTCAGTTACCTACCTTACCGGCCTCATCTCGAGACGCGACCGCAGTATCATTTACTCCTAACCGAATGAATTTTAACCCAACTTTGTACTATTTTTTAAAATTCAGAGCCCCATTCATGAATGTTTAATTACAGTTTGAAGCGTTATTTTCTTATATTCCGATTGGGACCAATACCAATGCTGTAGGTGTTGTTATCCGGGAGATATCGAATTATTTTCATGATTAAAATCGTGCTTCCGACGTTTTTCGCCAAAAACGATTTCAGAGCTGTCGCACACTTTTCAGTAGTCATAGCGTCAGTCAGCTTGTCAGATCAGACATGATTATTCTACCGTCACTGACATCTCAACATTCACTCATTCATACGAGTATTGACCACGGCTAGTGATGACGGTCACTGATGATCAGTCAACCTTCGATACGAAACCAGCTGTGACATGAAGATAGAGATAGCGAATACGTACAGAATCTGACAGTTCGTTGCGGTTAACCAGTTAATAACCAAGAAGAAATGGCGAATAAAACTGATGATAGACATATTATATTTATTCTATATCGGTGAGAATTTTCTTCGATAATGTTCGAGACGGACGAGTGGTATGTCTGGTGAAATTGATAGAAAGCACAATGAAATTGAATGGATCTGTGATCGGTGTATTTTCAAGGAACCTGGAATAATTTTCAATCGTTGAGGTACGTAAAATGTACGAACGAAAATGAAATTACATGTCAATTCAACTCTAGAATTTGTAAAAACTGTAAACTTTATTCATCTGATAGCACTGCGCATCATAAATCATATTATAACCAAAGTTTTAATATAAAGTTATTCCAGTCATTCAAAAGTACGTGACGCAACAAAATCATTTATCGAAAATGAATTCAACGCAGGTAACAAGTTGAAACTCCATTCGTCTAATTATACGCAAGTGAAACAAATCATTGATTAATGGTCTTTCAGCTTTACAACTCGAATTATATTCTGCGAATGAGATGCAATACACAAAATCATGTATCGCAGATCAAGTTTGAAGCATGAACGATAATGAAGTTTCATTATTTTGCCTACATACTTCATTACGCATGAAAAAGGAATGCAAAATAAGGTTTTACGCAGGTATGAAATCAAAATTCCATTCATCAAGAGACGCGGTAGCGTCTCGAGACAAGTACATTCACCTATTCAGTTACCTACCTTACCGGCCTTCTCTCGAGACGCGACTGCACTCTCTTATTCTGTGAACCGAGCTAACTATAACCCCACTTTAAAATATTTTTATAGATACACCGCGCTATTCATAAACGTTTAATTGCAATTACATGCGTAATTTTTTTATATTTCGATTGGAACCAACACCAGTGCTGTGGGTGCTGTTATGCGGGAAATATCGAATTATTTTCATGATTAAAATCGTGTTTCCGACGTTTTTCGCCAAAATCGTTTTCAGAGCTGTCGCACACTTTCCAGTAGTCACAGCTTGTCAGATCAGACGCGTCTATTCCCTGACATATCGCTGTCATCGCAGTCTTCACAGGTCACAATCACTGAGGACGATCGAATATGACAGTTCGCGGTGTTTTTGAAGAATTAACTGAAAACCACGCATGATATAGGAAACTGGTAACGAATTATTCAAAACGCATTCGTTTGTGGGCTGGAGTAAGATGAAACGTTTTTAACAAGTTTATATTGTGAGGTACGCCTATGCGAGGTGTGACGAGAGTGCCTGTCGCGCATGCGTCGCGCCCCCCCAAAAGACTATTTCGCGTGACCCTGAAACTATCGACCAGGGATCCCGCGAAATACGATCAATGCCGTGATAATAGATTATTGTGCGCGTGCGTAATGTTACGTGAACGAGTGCGCATGACCATCGATCAGCGAGAAGGGATCGACAGCAATTATTTGACTGACTCGTTCTCTTTCGCCCCGAGAACCTCGCTCGACACACACGGTCCGTCCACGGGGCTCTCTCACCGCCATAAGACCACGTTCCTGCTGCAGGAGGATCGAGGAAACATCTTTTTCCTGGCTGGATTTCGATCAACGCCCGACGTCGAATTATTCGTGAGGTGGTTTCTCGGGGAATCACGAAAGAGCCATCGAGATAATCTGCATCAAACCGAGCTGAGTACAAATCAATAAATATTTTTCCAAGATTCGGTGCAATTGATCGCCACGTGTGAATTGTGATATTTTTTCTACACTGAATTGCGACGAGGCCTATGGCCGAAAGACTGATCTAAATAATAAAACAAATAACTATTAACGATAATAAAACAACTGTGGACGATTAACGAATAAAAATAATAACGTGCGATTTTTCAAAAAGTTAAAAAGGAATGTACGAATGAATGAGCGAGAGAGTGAGAGTTAGAAATAAAATAAAAATCGAATATATGTAATATTCCGAGCCCAAAGAAATTTATAACGATAACACAAAATTGAATCTTCTCGTGACTATTGAAATTAAATATTATCGTGATTATCGATGTTTTTTCGATGAGTTCAAATTGACGACTATTTTTATTTAATTTAATTTGTGTCTTGTCTCATGTTCATCCCTTCTCCAACCATCTTTCAGAATTTGTATTCGGAAACAAAAATATTAATCTCACAAATGGCGCCCAACGTGGGGCACGGGAAGTAAAAAAAAAAAAAAAAAAAAAAAAAAATCGTTTCTCGTGAATCCACATAAAAATAAAAATAAAAATAAAGTGATGAGTTTTGTTATCGAATACTAAGAGTGTATGGAGGATGAATGGGTGAATGTTAATGTAACGAAATCTGGTAGAATTACGCGACAGAAATTCACGAATTATAATTTTACAGGGAAAAGTACGAAAAACAAAACCGTCGAAATGCCGTTAATGCGCGAAGACAATGATCTCCATAGAGAAACAATCACGGCCTCGGTACACGAATCAGAGAGAGAGAGTTTGAACAGATTGCGACAACAATTGGAAGAGGATCGTCGAGCGTTCGAGCTCGAGCGGAACGCACAACAACAACAAACCAATGTGTCGAACGGAATCGGTCAAGGCCGACCACGCGTGAGTACTGACGAGATTTCGGCGATTATAAAGCAAACACGTAACATTGATATTGATATGAAAATGCCGAAATTTAAAGACGAATTTGAATCAAATCCGGTACAGTTTCTTGAAGAGGTGGAAAGATTTTTCAAAATAAAAGACATACCAGCAGACCGACAGCTATTATTTATCGAGCACTCTTTGGAGGGTAGAGCGGGTTTATGGATCGATTTGAAAGGGGATATTGCGGATTATAAAGAATTTAAAGAAGCTTTTCTTGAGGAATTTTATTCCATTCCGATAAGGGTTAAATTCAAACGTGATTGGATGGACACACGATACAACGCGAACAAAGAACCGATGCAAACTTATTTTTATCGTCAACGTAGGGAAACAAAATACTTTATCCCAAAAATAACAGAATACGAGATCAATTACGAAATTATACGACAATATCCCACCTGGGTGAAAGAAATGTTATCGACAGTCGATAAAAAGGATACCGCTTTGATCGGCCAAACCCTCGCTGATTTAGATGAAATTCGTAGAGATCCGGGTCGCGAAAAAAGATTTTATCGTGAAGGAGTTGGTCGTGAACCCCAACGCTATTCAAATCCAAAAATTCAACAAGTGAAATATTACGAATCACATCCTTATAATCGTTACCGAAATAATGTGCAACATAACCAAAGTCGACGCGTTAATAACAATGCTACTTCTACGAATCATTTCAGTCGTGAAAATTCTCATTCACAACAATATTCGGGAATCAGATTTCCGGATACTCGTTTTCCGCCCCCAGCTCCACCACAAAGTTCCGGTCCTCAATATTCAAACTCGAACAATGGAACAAATAACCAACAGAATTTTCAAAATTTAAACTAGGAAGCGGCGCGTTGCAAATCGGTCCGTCACCGTGTCGTCAAGATTTTGATTTTGTTGAAGATTTAGCTGTTGGAATTGAGGGGGAAAAGGATCGAAAAGAGAGTTCAGAGGTTCGAAGATTAGCTAGAAGCCCACACGTGCGAATAAAAATCGGTAAGCGAGAAATCTTGGCTCTCCTTGATACCGGTAGTCAGGTAACGGCCATTTCCGAAACGCTTTACAATGAAATGTTGATCAATCATTTCTTAAACGAGTTGCCAGTGGCAAATGTCATGGTTTCAACTGCAATAGGAAAGAAAGCTACGTCAGTTAAACGTCAGATTTTAATTCAAATGGGTGTTGAGGATTTGAGTTTACAATCGGGGTTGTTGGTTGTTCCACATCTCACGTCAGATGTCATCCTTGGTCATGATTGGCTGTCGAAGAATCGAGTGATCATCGACTATGATGAAAATAAGGTAGTGATTCAAGGAAGGTGTCTCGCGGAGTCGTCAGTGATGTTCGAGCGGAGCGCTTCGGAGACGCTGATTTGTCTCCAGAGAAATGACACGACTTACGTTTTCGTAATTAATGTCCGTGAAATGTCGATTGCAGATCCAATAATTATTGCTGGTCGCGTCAATGATCCCGTCAACCGAGAAATTACAAAAGAAATCGAATCGAATAATAATGAAAATGAATTGAACGAAATCGAAAATGAATTTAATATTATTGAAATTACAAAAGAAATCGAATCGAATAATATTGAAAATGAATTGAACGAAATCGAAAATGAATTTAATGTTATTGAAATTGAATTGAATGATGAAACGAATAATATTGAAAATGAATTGAGTGAAGTCGAAAAAGAATTTAATAATATTGAAATTGAATCGAATGATGAAACGAATAATATTGAAAATGAATCGAATGATCTTGATACCTGTGCAATGAATAATGGTAAACATGAATTGAATGAAGATGATAAATTGGTTCATGAAAAAAAAATGGTATTGACAGAAACAGTTAAAGATATAAATCACGTTGTTAGGTTAGAGGAATGGTATGATGAGGATCTGGAAGAAGGCGAGGTAATAGACGGGGATAAATTCGTTGACGACTATGCGATCGGTCAAATCTTCTCTGGAGGTGAATCGGACTTCTCTGGGGAGCTCCGGTCGGTCGCGTGCAAACTAACGTTGCTGGACGATTCTCAGAGGCAAATCTTTCACGAAATTTTGGAGAAATATCGGTCTCTTTTTTCCGACAAACCCGGATGTGCAAAAGGTTATGAACACCGATTGAAGCTGACGACAAATCGACCTAATATTCGCCACACGTACCCGATACCGTTTAAATTGCGAGAAGCAACGAGCCGAGCAATCGAAGGAATGATAGAAAATAAAATCATTGAAAGAAGTATTAGCCCTTTCTGTAACCCTTTACGCATCGTAAAAAAAGAGGATAATAGCGTCAGAATCTGTCTCGACGCGAGGTTTTTGAATAAAATTATTGAGGATGACCAAGAGTCTCCCCCTTTGATACAGGAATTATTGCAAAAGTTTCATGGGGCAAAATGGTTTTCTAAATTGGATCTGACACATGGATATTGGCAGGTCCCGCTGCACAAAGATTCGAGACCTTTTACCGCATTTTTATTTAACTCTCATGTTTATCAATTTTGTCGTGTTCCCTTTGGTATCAAGACCGCAGGGAGCGGATTCATACGTTCGTTAAGTTTGGCATTGAAGAATGATTTTAATGAATCTACATCTTGCTACATCGATGATATATTAATAGGCACCGAAACGTTTGAGAAACATGTTCACGTGTTGACATGTCTTTTCGAACGTTTGGTGGAATATAATTTCACTTTGAAGCTGTCGAAATGTATATTTTTCCAGGAAAACGTACAATTCCTGGGCTATAATATTTCATCGAAGGGCATAACGCCATCGCCACAAAAACTCGAGATAACATTGAATTTTGAAGAACCGAAAAACAAAAAACAATTGCAACAATTTTTAGGGGTTTGTAATTACTATAGAAAATTTAACGTCAAGCACAGCCAATCGGTCGATTCACTTAGAGAACTATTGACGAAGGATCATAATTGGGAATGGACTGCTGCCCATAGCCTCGCGTTTAGACAGATGAAGACAGACTTTAGTAAATGTATTACCTTGAAACACGTTATTCCGGATGCATCGTTTAAACTCCAAACCGACGCGAGCGACAACGGCATCGCGGGGATTCTATATCAAATTGATGAAAACGGGGACCATAATGTAATTGACGTCGTGAGTAGATGTCTAAATCGGTGTGAAGTAAGGTATACTACAACCGAAAAAGAACTTCTCGCTATAGTATATGCGATTGGAAAATTCCGGGCATATCTGATAGGCGAGAAATTCGAGATTATTACTGATCACCATAGTCTTACTTTTTTACAATCAGCCCGTTTTCAAAATGCTCGTATCACTCGATGGATTTTGTTGTTACAACAATATTCATTTAGTATTAGCCATTGTCGAGGAATCGATAACGCGGTCGCCGACTTCTTCAGTCGCCACCCCGAAGGTAAATTTACGGAGGAAAAAACCGAGACCCTTCTGCTATCGTCGCTGAATCGTTGTTTCGCTCCAGAGAAAAGTGATGCCGATACGTCATTAGTTATTATGGCCATGAAAAACTATGATGTCGAGCTCACGAAAAATCTCAAATCGTTGGGTCAATTACAACGCAATGATCTGAGATTGAAGCGAATCGTAGAAGCGTGTGAAACGATAGGGGGGGATTCAAATTTTGTTTTATATGAAAACATCTTGTTCCATCGGGGAAACGGAAGCGAAAAATGGAGAATCGTTGTTCCAGAGTCATTGCAAAGTGCATTAATAGACGCTATTCACACCAAACTAGGCCATCCAGGAGTATATAAAACGTTAGCTTATTTGAAACAATTGTATTATTGGAGGGCAATGGCTAAACAAGTAAAAAAATTCGTCCTTTGTTGTGATCTGTGTCAACGAGTTAAATATTTAACTGTTTCGATGGAGGGGAAATATAACTTTGTTGAATCTGAGGGACCGAATGATATGGTGACGGTCGATTTCTATGGTCCGCTTCCGACGGGACGGGGAGGTGTTCAATATATTTTTGTGATGATCGATGCGTTTTCAAAATACGTGAGTTTATATATGATGAAAAAGGCGACGGCCCGGATGTGTATAAAGAAAATTGTGGAGAATTTTATACCAAAATTTGGAAAACCAAAACGTATTTTGTCCGACCATGGTAGTCAGTTTACATCGGGCATGTGGAGAACGCGTTTAGAGACAGAGGGTATAAAGGTATTGTTCAGCTCGATTAGACATCCACAATCCAATCCCACCGAACGAGTTATGCGCGAACTCGGGAGATTATTTAGGACGTTGTGCGCGGAAAAACATACAAAGTGGGCAGAGTTCGTACCGCAAATTGAGGAAATATTAAATATCACGGTTCATCGAAGCACGGGAATTAGCCCTTATGAATTACATTTTGGAAAACCGGTACAGGATCAGATCCATAAGCTCGTTCGCTTTCCGGAGAGTGACAAGCCTGAACATAAGTATTTGATAATGTTGGCAAAGAAAAATCTCAAAAAGAGCTTTGAAGAAAGGAAGAAGGGACAGAAAGGGGTATCCAAAATAAAATTACTTGTCGGCGATTTAGTCTTACTGCGAGTGAGACATTTATCTAATGCTTTGGACAAAGTTACCCAAAAGTTTTTCCACCTCTTCGAAGGGCCGTATAGGATATCGCGTTGCATCGGAGAAAACGCATTTTTGTTAGTCGATTCAGAAAATGAATCTGTCGAGATCGGAACGTATAATCGTCTGAATCTCCGAAAGTACAACGTAGGGGTTGTCGATCACAAAAATAATAACTAACGCAATCTGTCCAAGCTCTCTTGACTGTTTTTTTTTTGTTAGACAGTTAAAATAAAATAATTTAAAAATAATAATTCGCGAGAAAGTAATGTGTGACGATTGTAATAATCATAATTATTGAATGACTGGACCTTATCATGGGCTCTGAGACAAAGCGAATGCGAATAGCATGATGAGGAATATTTATGTAAAATATTAAAACTTTGTATATATATATTGTGAGTATGTGTGAAATGTATGGGATGAGTGTGATCGAACGTGTTCTCGAGCATTGAAACGATGCTGTCGCGTTATCATTGTAATATAGATTCTGTTTTTTTTTTGTTTTTGTCTGGACATGACTCCTTCTCAAAATGTTTATGCTCACAGCTGTTGAAGGATGTGTCGCATAAAAGGGGGGGAATTGTGAGGTACGCCTATGCGAGGTGTGACGAGAGTGCCTGTCGCGCATGCGTCGCGCCCCCCCAAAAGACTATTTCGCGTGACCCTGAAACTATCGACCAGGGATCCCGCGAAATACGATCAATGCCGTGATAATAGATTATTGTGCGCGTGCGTAATGTTACGTGAACGAGTGCGCATGACCATCGATCAGCGAGAAGGGATCGACAGCAATTATTTGACTGACTCGTTCTCTTTCGCCCCGAGAACCTCGCTCGACACACACGGTCCGTCCACGGGGCTCTCTCACCGCCATAAGACCACGTTCCTGCTGCAGGAGGATCGAGGAAACATCTTTTTCCTGGCTGGATTTCGATCAACGCCCGACGTCGAATTATTCGTGAGGTGGTTTCTCGGGGAATCACGAAAGAGCCATCGAGATAATCTGCATCAAACCGAGCTGAGTACAAATCAATAAATATTTTTCCAAGATTCGGTGCAATTGATCGCCACGTGCGAATTGTGATATTTTTTCTACACTGAATTGCGACGAGGCCTATGGCCGAAAGACTGATCTAAATAATAAAACAAATAACTATTAACGATAATAAAACAACTGTGGACGATTAACGAATAAAAATAATAACGTGCGATTTTTCAAAAAGTTAAAAAGGAATGTACGAATGAATGAGCGAGAGAGTGAGAGTTAGAAATAAAATAAAAATCGAATATATGTAATATTCCGAGCCCAAAGAAATTTATAACGATAACACAAAATTGAATCTTCTCGTGACTATTGAAATTAAATATTATCGTGATTATCGATGTTTTTTCGATGAGTTCAAATTGACGACTATTTTTATTTAATTTAATTTGTGTCTTGTCTCGTGTTCATCCCTTCTCCAACCATCTTTCAGAATTTGTATTCGGAAACAAAAATATTAATCTCACAAATGGCGCCCAACGTGGGGCACGGGAAGTAAAAAAAAAAAAAAAAAAAAAAAAATCGTTTCTCGTGAATCCACATAAAAATAAAAATAAAAATAAAGTGATGAGTTTTGTTATCGAATACTAAGAGTGTATGGAGGATGAATGGGTGAATGTTAATGTAACGAAATCTGGTAGAATTACGCGACAGAAATTCACGAATTATAATTTTACAGGGAAAAGTACGAAAAACAAAACCGTCGAAATGCCGTTAATGCGCGAAGACAATGATCTCCATAGAGAAACAATCACGGCCTCGGTACACGAATCAGAGAGAGAGAGTTTGAACAGATTGCGACAACAATTGGAAGAGGATCGTCGAGCGTTCGAGCTCGAGCGGAACGCACAACAACAACAAACCAATGTGTCGAACGGAATCGGTCAAGGCCGACCACGCGTGAGTACTGACGAGATTTCGGCGATTATAAAGCAAACACGTAACATTGATATTGATATGAAAATGCCGAAATTTAAAGACGAATTTGAATCAAATCCGGTACAGTTTCTTGAAGAGGTGGAAAGATTTTTCAAAATAAAAGACATACCAGCAGACCGACAGCTATTATTTATCGAGCACTCTTTGGAGGGTAGAGCGGGTTTATGGATCGATTTGAAAGGGGATATTGCGGATTATAAAGAATTTAAAGAAGCTTTTCTTGAGGAATTTTATTCCATTCCGATAAGGGTTAAATTCAAACGTGATTGGATGGACACACGATACAACGCGAACAAAGAACCGATGCAAACTTATTTTTATCGTCAACGTAGGGAAACAAAATACTTTATCCCAAAAATAACAGAATACGAGATCAATTACGAAATTATACGACAATATCCCACCTGGGTGAAAGAAATGTTATCGACAGTCGATAAAAAGGATACCGCTTTGATCGGCCAAACCCTCGCTGATTTAGATGAAATTCGTAGAGATCCGGGTCGCGAAAAAAGATTTTATCGTGAAGGAGTTGGTCGTGAACCCCAACGCTATTCAAATCCAAAAATTCAACAAGTGAAATATTACGAATCACATCCTTATAATCGTTACCGAAATAATGTGCAACATAACCAAAGTCGACGCGTTAATAACAATGCTACTTCTACGAATCATTTCAGTCGTGAAAATTCTCATTCACAACAATATTCGGGAATCAGATTTCCGGATACTCGTTTTCCGCCCCCAGCTCCACCACAAAGTTCCGGTCCTCAATATTCAAACTCGAACAATGGAACAAATAACCAACAGAATTTTCAAAATTTAAACTAGGAAGCGGCGCGTTGCAAATCGGTCCGTCACCGTGTCGTCAAGATTTTGATTTTGTTGAAGATTTAGCTGTTGGAATTGAGGGGGAAAAGGATCGAAAAGAGAGTTCAGAGGTTCGAAGATTAGCTAGAAGCCCACACGTGCGAATAAAAATCGGTAAGCGAGAAATCTTGGCTCTCCTTGATACCGGTAGTCAGGTAACGGCCATTTCCGAAACGCTTTACAATGAAATGTTGATCAATCATTTCTTAAACGAGTTGCCAGTGGCAAATGTCATGGTTTCAACTGCAATAGGAAAGAAAGCTACGTCAGTTAAACGTCAGATTTTAATTCAAATGGGTGTTGAGGATTTGAGTTTACAATCGGGGTTGTTGGTTGTTCCACATCTCACGTCAGATGTCATCCTTGGTCATGATTGGCTGTCGAAGAATCGAGTGATCATCGACTATGATGAAAATAAGGTAGTGATTCAAGGAAGGTGTCTCGCGGAGTCGTCAGTGATGTTCGAGCGGAGCGCTTCGGAGACGCTGATTTGTCTCCAGAGAAATGACACGACTTACGTTTTCGTAATTAATGTCCGTGAAATGTCGATTGCAGATCCAATAATTATTGCTGGTCGCGTCAATGATCCCGTCAACCGAGAAATTACAAAAGAAATCGAATCGAATAATAATGAAAATGAATTGAACGAAATCGAAAATGAATTTAATATTATTGAAATTACAAAAGAAATCGAATCGAATAATATTGAAAATGAATTGAACGAAATCGAAAATGAATTTAATGTTATTGAAATTGAATTGAATGATGAAACGAATAATATTGAAAATGAATTGAGTGAAGTCGAAAAAGAATTTAATAATATTGAAATTGAATCGAATGATGAAACGAATAATATTGAAAATGAATCGAATGATCTTGATACCTGTGCAATGAATAATGGTAAACATGAATTGAATGAAGATGATAAATTGGTTCATGAAAAAAAAATGGTATTGACAGAAACAGTTAAAGATATAAATCACGTTGTTAGGTTAGAGGAATGGTATGATGAGGATCTGGAAGAAGGCGAGGTAATAGACGGGGATAAATTCGTTGACGACTATGCGATCGGTCAAATCTTCTCTGGAGGTGAATCGGACTTCTCTGGGGAGCTCCGGTCGGTCGCGTGCAAACTAACGTTGCTGGACGATTCTCAGAGGCAAATCTTTCACGAAATTTTGGAGAAATATCGGTCTCTTTTTTCCGACAAACCCGGATGTGCAAAAGGTTATGAACACCGATTGAAGCTGACGACAAATCGACCTAATATTCGCCACACGTACCCGATACCGTTTAAATTGCGAGAAGCAACGAGCCGAGCAATCGAAGGAATGATAGAAAATAAAATCATTGAAAGAAGTATTAGCCCTTTCTGTAACCCTTTACGCATCGTAAAAAAAGAGGATAATAGCGTCAGAATCTGTCTCGACGCGAGGTTTTTGAATAAAATTATTGAGGATGACCAAGAGTCTCCCCCTTTGATACAGGAATTATTGCAAAAGTTTCATGGGGCAAAATGGTTTTCTAAATTGGATCTGACACATGGATATTGGCAGGTCCCGCTGCACAAAGATTCGAGACCTTTTACCGCATTTTTATTTAACTCTCATGTTTATCAATTTTGTCGTGTTCCCTTTGGTATCAAGACCGCAGGGAGCGGATTCATACGTTCGTTAAGTTTGGCATTGAAGAATGATTTTAATGAATCTACATCTTGCTACATCGATGATATATTAATAGGCACCGAAACGTTTGAGAAACATGTTCACGTGTTGACATGTCTTTTCGAACGTTTGGTGGAATATAATTTCACTTTGAAGCTGTCGAAATGTATATTTTTCCAGGAAAACGTACAATTCCTGGGCTATAATATTTCATCGAAGGGCATAACGCCATCGCCACAAAAACTCGAGATAATATTGAATTTTGAAGAACCGAAAAACAAAAAACAATTGCAACAATTTTTAGGGGTTTGTAATTACTATAGAAAATTTAACGTCAAGCACAGCCAATCGGTCGATTCACTTAGAGAACTATTGACGAAGGATCATAATTGGGAATGGACTGCTGCCCATAGCCTCGCGTTTAGACAGATGAAGACAGACTTTAGTAAATGTATTACCTTGAAACACGTTATTCCGGATGCATCGTTTAAACTCCAAACCGACGCGAGCGACAACGGCATCGCGGGGATTCTATATCAAATTGATGAAAACGGGGACCATAATGTAATTGACGTCGTGAGTAGATGTCTAAATCGGTGTGAAGTAAGGTATACTACAACCGAAAAAGAACTTCTCGCTATAGTATATGCGATTGGAAAATTCCGGGCATATCTGATAGGCGAGAAATTCGAGATTATTACTGATCACCATAGTCTTACTTTTTTACAATCAGCCCGTTTTCAAAATGCTCGTATCACTCGATGGATTTTGTTGTTACAACAATATTCATTTAGTATTAGCCATTGTCGAGGAATCGATAACGCGGTCGCCGACTTCTTCAGTCGCCACCCCGAAGGTAAATTTACGGAGGAAAAAACCGAGACCCTTCTGCTATCGTCGCTGAATCGTTGTTTCGCTCCAGAGAAAAGTGATGCCGATACGTCATTAGTTATTATGGCCATGAAAAACTATGATGTCGAGCTCACGAAAAATCTCAAATCGTTGGGTCAATTACAACGCAATGATCTGAGATTGAAGCGAATCGTAGAAGCGTGTGAAACGATAGGGGGGGATTCAAATTTTGTTTTATATGAAAACATCTTGTTCCATCGGGGAAACGGAAGCGAAAAATGGAGAATCGTTGTTCCAGAGTCATTGCAAAGTGCATTAATAGACGCTATTCACACCAAACTAGGCCATCCAGGAGTATATAAAACGTTAGCTTATTTGAAACAATTGTATTATTGGAGGGCAATGGCTAAACAAGTAAAAAAATTCGTCCTTTGTTGTGATCTGTGTCAACGAGTTAAATATTTAACTGTTTCGATGGAGGGGAAATATAACTTTGTTGAATCTGAGGGACCGAATGATATGGTGACGGTCGATTTCTATGGTCCGCTTCCGACGGGACGGGGAGGTGTTCAATATATTTTTGTGATGATCGATGCGTTTTCAAAATACGTGAGTTTATATATGATGAAAAAGGCGACGGCCCGGATGTGTATAAAGAAAATTGTGGAGAATTTTATACCAAAATTTGGAAAACGAAAACGTATTTTGTCCGACCATGGTAGTCAGTTTACATCGGGCATGTGGAGAACGCGTTTAGAGACAGAGGGTATAAAGGTATTGTTCAGCTCGATTAGACATCCACAATCCAATCCCACCGAACGAGTTATGCGCGAACTCGGGAGATTATTTAGGACGTTGTGCGCGGAAATACATACAAAGTGGGCAGAGTTCGTACCGCAAATTGAGGAAATATTAAATATCACGGTTCATCGAAGCACGGGAATTAGCCCTTATGAATTACATTTTGGAAAACCGGTACAGGATCAGATCCATAAGCTCGTTCGCTTTCCGGAGAGTGACAAGCCTGAACATAAGTATTTGATAATGTTGGCAAAGAAAAATCTCAAAAAGAGCTTTGAAGAAAGGAAGAAGGGACAGAAAGGGGTATCCAAAATAAAATTACTTGTCGGCGATTTAGTCTTACTGCGAGTGAGACATTTATCTAATGCTTTGGACAAAGTTACCCAAAAGTTTTTCCACCTCTTCGAAGGGCCGTATAGGATATCGCGTTGCATCGGAGAAAACGCATTTTTGTTAGTCGATTCAGAAAATGAATCTGTCGAGATCGGAACGTATAATCGTCTGAATCTCCGAAAGTACAACGTAGGGGTTGTCGATCACAAAAATAATAACTAACGCAATCTGTCCAAGCTCTCTTGACTGTTTTTTTTTTGTTAGACAGTTAAAATAAAATAATTTAAAAATAATAATTCGCGAGAAAGTAATGTGTGACGATTGTAATAATCATAATTATTGAATGACTGGACCTTATCATGGGCTCTGAGACAAAGCGAATGCGAATAGCATGATGAGGAATATTTATGTAAAATATTAAAACTTTGTATATATATATTGTGAGTATGTGTGAAATGTATGGGATGAGTGTGATCGAACGTGTTCTCGAGCATTGAAACGATGCTGTCGCGTTATCATTGTAATATAGATTCTGTTTTTTTTTTGTTTTTGTCTGGACATGACTCCTTCTCAAAATGTTTATGCTCACAGCTGTTGAAGGATGTGTCGCATAAAAGGGGGGGAATTGTGAGGTACGCCTATGCGAGGTGTGACGAGAGTGCCTGTCGCGCATGCGTCGCGCCCCCCCAAAAGACTATTTCGCGTGACCCTGAAACTATCGACCAGGGATCCCGCGAAATACGATCAATGCCGTGATAATAGATTATTGTGCGCGTGCGTAATGTTACGTGAACGAGTGCGCATGACCATCGATCAGCGAGAAGGGATCGACAGCAATTATTTGACTGACTCGTTCTCTTTCGCCCCGAGAACCTCGCTCGACACACACGGTCCGTCCACGGGGCTCTCTCACCGCCATAAGACCACGTTCCTGCTGCAGGAGGATCGAGGAAACATCTTTTTCCTGGCTGGATTTCGATCAACGCCCGACGTCGAATTATTCGTGAGGTGGTTTCTCGGGGAATCACGAAAGAGCCATCGAGATCATCTGCATCAAACCGAGCTGAGTACAAATCAATAAATATTTTTCCAAGATTCGGTGCAATTGATCGCCACGTGCGAATTGTGATATTTTTTCTACACTGAATTGCGACGAGGCCTATGGCCGAAAGACTGATCTAAATAATAAAACAAATAACTATTAACGATAATAAAACAACTGTGGACGATTAACGAATAAAAATAATAACGTGCGATTTTTCAAAAAGTTAAAGATTTTTCAAAATATTAATCTCACAAATGGCGCCCAACGTGGGGCGCCATTTGTGAGATTAATATTTTTGTTTCCGAATACAAATTCTGAAAGATGGTTGGAGAAGGGATGAACACGAGACAAGACACAAATTAAATTAAATAAAAATAGTCGTCAATTTGAACTCATCGAAAAAACATCGATAATCACGATAATATTTAATTTCAATAGTCACGAGAAGATTCAATTTTGTGTTATCGTTATAAATTTCTTTGGGCTCGGAATATTACATATATTCGATTTTTATTTTATTTCTAACTCTCACTCTCTCGCTCATTCATTCGTACATTCCTTTTTAACTTTTTGAAAAATCGCACGTTATTATTTTTATTCGTTAATCGTCCACAGTTGTTTTATTATCGTTAATAGTTATTTGTTTTATTATTTAGATCAGTCTTTCGGCCATAGGCCTCGTCGCAATTCAGTGTAGAAAAAATATCACAATTCGCACGTGGCGATCAATTGCACCGAATCTTGGAAAAATATTTATTGATTTGTACTCAGCTCGGTTTGATGCAGATGATCTCGATGGCTCTTTCGTGATTCCCCGAGAAACCACCTCACGAATAATTCGACGTCGGGCGTTGATCGAAATCCAGCCAGGAAAAAGATGTTTCCTCGATCCTCCTGCAGCAGGAACGTGGTCTTATGGCGGTGAGAGAGCCCCGTGGACGGACCGTGTGTGTCGAGCGAGGTTCTCGGGGCGAAAGAGAACGAGTCAGTCAAATAATTGCTGTCGATCCCTTCTCGCTGATCGATGGTCATGCGCACTCGTTCACGTAACATTACGCACGCGCACAATAATCTATTATCACGGCATTGATCGTATTTCGCGGGATCCCTGGTCGATAGTTTCAGGGTCACGCGAAATAGTCTTTTGGGGGGGGGGGCGCGACGCATGCGCGACAGGCACTCTCGTCACACCTCGCATAGGCGTACCTCACAATATATTATTTTTGCAAAAAGTAGTTAAATCCCAACAAAAAACCCAATGGGTAAAAAAATTGAGACAAGTACATTTACGCGAGCGCGTTCCAACAAAAAGGCGTAAGATCAACTGGAAACATTAAACGCATGTATTCGCATCAAGATGATTTTTGAATTTATAAATTCCAATTTTTTTGAAAATCACAGCAGTACTTGGCGAGTTTTTTTCAAAGTCAATACAGATATTTAATTATTCAATAATAGTGTAAAGATATAGTCTGTCCATTTTTACGAAATAAAGTTACATGTTCTATCATTGGATAGTAGCTGTAACATATTAACTCGCCAAATACTGCTGTGATTTTCAAAAAAATTGGAATTTATAAATTCAAAAATCATCTTGATGCGAATACATGCGTTTAATGTTTACAGTTGATCTTACGCCTTTTTGTTGGAACGCGCTCGCGTAAATGTACTTGTCTCAATTTTTTTACCCATTGGGTTTTTTGTTGGGATAAACAATGTCCGATGTCAAGTCAACATAGGCTGGACAAATCATCGACGTCAGTCATCGTCAAGCACAAATCGAATTCGCTGATGTACCAGTGAATCGTGGTCAAGGCTGATCTGAGCCGCGCTTAACATGAAGGATGTTGCGCTAAATTGTGGTCAAGGCTGATCTCAGCCGCGCTTAACATAAAGGATTTGCGCTGACATGTGTCTAAGGTTGTACTAGCCGCGTTCTACAATAACTGTAGAGCGCTGACATTGACTCCACGAACTACCATATCATTGGTGGGATGGAAGCAGTGGATCATCAAAATTATTGACTGAGCAACGTCGACGTTTCATCTTCTTGGATGCACAGGTGTTGTGCTGCCAGTGCGCAGCTCAACTTCTCGCGCTATGAAAAACGACAAAAATCTTTCTTCAATCATTCTTCAATCAGAAAAACGTTTATTCTTCAATCGAAAAAACGTCTAAAAATGAATTTATCAATTTTCAACAATATGAAATTTGATCAACGCTCTGGTCACGACCATTCTTCGGCACCCAGCTAAATTGTACGGGGCTATGAGTCGCTGGTGACCCAGGTGTTGACCCGAGGGTTAATTCAAATTGATATTGGAATAAAAATCACGATTATAAACGAATTTATCAAAAAATTGTTCAGAGATAAATCTCATACATCGATTTCCAACATTAGAGTAACTATTATAAGTCAATTTCATGAATTAATTCTTCGATAATTTTTTAATCAAAACAAAAAAACGTATAAAAATGAATTTATCAATTTTCAACAATATTAAACTTGATTAACCCTCCGGTCACGACCATTCTTCGGCACCCAGCTATATTGTACGGGGCTATGAATCACTGGTGAGGAGTTGGACCGAGGGTTCAATTCAAATTAATTTTGAAATGAAAATCTATAAGCTATATTGTACGGGGCTATGAGTCACTGGTGAGGAGTTGGACCGAGGGTTCAATTCAAATTAATTTTGAAATGAAAATCACGATTATAAACAAATTTATCAACAAATGAATATTGAAATAAAAATCACAATTATAAACAAATTTATCAAAAAAAAATTAATATTGAAATGAAAATTACGATTATAAACAAATTTATCAACAAATTAATATTAAAATAAAAATCACGATTATAAACAAATTTATCAAAAATTCTTCAGAGATAAATCTCATACATCGATTTCCAACATTAGAGTAACTATTGTGAATCAATTTCATGAATTAATTCTTCAATAATTCTTTAATCAAAACAAAAAAACGTATAAAAATGAATTTATCAATTTTCAACAATATTAAACTTGATTAACCCTCCGGTCACGACCATTCTTCGGCACCCAGCTATATTGTACGGGGCTATGAGTTACAGGGTGACCCAGGTGTTGACCCGAGGGTTAAATCAAATTGATATTGAAAAAATCACGATTATAAACAAATTTATCAAAAAAATTAATATTGAAATGAAAATCACGATTTTGAACAAATTTATCAACAAATTAATATTGAAATAAAAATCACGATTATAAACAAATTTATAGAAAAATTGTTCAGAGATAAATCTCATACATCGATTTCCAACATTAGAGTAACTATTATAAATCAATTTCATGGATTAATTATTCAATCATTCTTCAATCAAAACAAAAAAACGTACAAAAATGAATTTATCAATTTACAACAATATCAAACTTGATTAACCCTCCGGTCACGACCATTCTTCGGCACCCAGCTAAATTGCACGGGGCTATGCGGCTATGAGTCACTGGTGACCCAGGTGTTGACTCGAGGGTTAATTCAAATTGATATTGGAATAAAAATCACGATTATAAACAAATTGATCAAAAAATTAATATTGAAATAAAATCCACGATTATAAACAAATTTATGAACAAATTAATATTGAAATAAAAATCACGATTATAAACAAATTTATTTTTCTCGTGTGGACAATATATGAATTTAAAAATTCTCGAGTGGAGAATATATGAATTTAAGAATTCCAAAAGCACTCGGCCGCGGCAGTTAGATACAATCAAAAGATTTAAAAAGAATGAAATAAATATTAAATTAAAAATTTAAAAAAACTCCCGATTGCTAAAAAAACCTTGGACGCAAAAAATAATAAAAAATTTAATTACAAATTTTAAAAACTCCTGACTAAAAAAAACCTGGGACATTCAAATAAAAAGGATGAAATAATCCAAGCTATCATCTTAGTTTATTCATCGTTTGAATTATGATCGGTGCAGTCAATATTTCGAATTATAGTAATCTTGTTACTCCCCTCTATGCAGTCGGGAGACGTCATTAATTGTTCGAGGATGCGGAAGAGGACGTCTCCCGACTGCATAGAGGGGAGTAACAAGATTACTATAATTCGAAATATTGACTGCACCGATCATAATTCAAACGATGAATAAACTAAGATGATAGCTTGGATTATTCCATCCTTTTTATTTATATGTCCCAGGTTTTTTTTAGTCAGGAGTTTTTCAAATTTTTTATTTAATTTTTTATTATTTTTTGCGTCCAAGGTTTTTTTAGCAATCGGGAGTTTTTTTAAATTTTTAATTTAATATTTATTTGATAAATTTGTTTATAATCGTGATTTTCATTTTAATATTAATTTTTTCGATAAATTTGTTCATAATCGTGATTTTTATTTCAATATTAATTTGTTCATAAATTTGTTTATAATCGTGATTTTTATTTCAATATCAATTTTTTGATAAATTTGTTTATAAACGTGATTTTTATGCCAATATCAATGGGAATTAACCCTCGGGTCAACACCTGGGTGACCAGTGACTCATAGTCCCGTACAATTCAGCTGGGTGCCGAAGAATGGTCGTGACCGGAGGGTTAATCAAGATTGACATTGTTGAAAATTAATAAATTCATTTTTATACGTTTTTTTGTTTTGATTAAAGAATTATTGAAGAAATAATTCATGAAATTGATTTATAATAGTTACTCTAATGTTGGAAATCGATGTATGAGATTTATCTCTAAACAAATTTTTGATAAATTTGTTCATAATCGTGATTTTTATTTCAATATTAATTTGTCGATAAATTTGTTTATAATCATGATTTTTCTTTCAATATTAATTTGTTGGTAAATTTGTTTATAATCGTGATTTTCATTTCAATATTAATTTTCCTGATAAATTTGTTTATAATCGTGATTTTCATTTCAATATTAATTTTTTCGATAAATTTGGTTATAATCGTGATTTTTATTTTAACATTAATTTGTTCATAAATTTGTTTATAATCGTGATTTTTATTTCAATATTAATTTTTTGATAAATTTGTTTATAAACGTGATTTTTATTGCAATATCAATTTGAATTAACCCTCGAGTCAATACCTGGGTCACCAGTGACTCATAGCCCCTCCCAATTTAGCTGGGTGCCGAAGAATGCTCGTGACCGGAGGGTTAATCAAGTTTGATGTTGTTGAAAATTGATAAATCTATTTTTATACGTTTTTCCGTTTTGATTAAAGAATTATTGGAGAATTAATTCATGAAATTGATTTATAATAGTTACTCTAATATTGGAAATCGATGTATGGGATTTATCTCTGAATAATTTTTGATGAATTTGTTCATAATCGTGATTTTTATTTCAATATTAATTTGTTGATAAATTTGTTTATAATCGTGATTTCGGATTCAATATTAATTTGTTGATAAATTTGTTTATAATCGTGATTTTCATTTCAATATTAATTTTTTTGATAAATTTGTTTGTATTGTATTGTATTGTATGGTTTATTGATTCCCCGAGGGGTTACAATGCCTTCCGCTTCCTTTCTTACATTTCCTTAAGGGGACTAGGCAGCGAGAAAATTCGAATTTTTTCATTTTTATTTTTTGTCATATTCTGTTACTGCAATCTCTTCCGAATATTCTGGTACGAAGCAGATTAAAAAATTCGCAAAATTGAGCTCAGGAGAGAAAAAACACTCTGTACACGTCTGGTGCGCCGCGCCTAGCCGAGCACGCAGTCCGTAGCGGCGCCAGAAATTTAAACGCGTTTATCTCGAAACAGCATTTTTCGAAATAAACGCTAGCTTAACCACGATAACTCGAGAACGGTTAAAGATATCACCTTGTTTTTTTTTTAAATAAAGCTATAAATGTTCTTTACCAAGTGAACCAAACTCTATGCAACAAAATTAATTTGTTATTATTGTTATTACAACAAATGTAAAAAAAAATCTTCCGTTTTTCGATGTTTCTCGAATTTTTGCCGCCATTTCCGTAATTTTTATGGTTTTTCAAAAATTTTTGGTTCAAGTGGTGGGGAAACATGTTGCGAAGAGAATGGCGCTTGAAAATTTGCCGAAACTTGGATCCATCACCCGGAATCGTGGTTAAGCGGAAGCAATCCGTGAGATGCGTCGCTATCTTTTTCAGCCCGTATCTCCTTCAATTATTTATATTTTTTAAGCTGCAAGCTGCTAATTCAATAGCCGAAATGTCAATAAAAACATTGCAAAAAAGAAAATTTATGTACGTTGTTTCGTTTCTTCACAAATGCCATTTGAATTTTATAGCGTTTTTTGGCCTATTCTCACTGCCTAGTCCCCTTAAGCCTATTCTTACATTTTTGTCCTTACATTCTATCTTAATCTATCATTATTCTACCGTTACGTTATCTTTGTCCGCTCGCCGCTTGCCTTGTCCGTCACCTCGCCTCCTTTACATATCTACAATTATTTCGCTTTTCGCCTTTTTTTCTTCCTTCTATTTACATTGTTTTACGATTTCTCTCTCTTCCCTTCCTCCCCTCTCTCCCCTGCCGCCTCTCCCTCTCTCCCTTTTCGTACTTCCGTTTCCGCTCTTTCGTTCCATTCCTTCTTCCATTCCTTTTCGCCCTCTCTCATTCTCCCGTTCTCCGTCCTCTTTCTCTCTCTTCTCTCGTGTTCTCCATTTCTTTCATCCATTCCTCTCCTCTTCCTCCTTCATCCAGGATTTCCTTGACCCTCTCCCCGATCCCCCTCTCCCCTCCCCCCCTGCACCTGTCCAGCACGTGCTCCCATGTTTCTCTTTCCGAACCACATACTCTGCACCTCCTTTCCTCCTCCGTCTCCCAGTACCTTCCTTCTCTCATCTCGTTTGCCATTCTGTATCTCGCAATCCTTCTGTATCTTTCTTCGCTCCACCCTGCTTTTAGGTATCCCGGTAGTTGTTCCACCATGATTTCTCTGTACCACTTATTGTATTTCGACTCCTTTATCTTTTCCCCCCTTTCTCTTCTCTGTCTCTCTTTGTCTTCCCTTTCCCATCCTTCGTGGTCTTCCCCCCTCCTTCCGTCCTCTCTTCCCACCCTCTTACATTCCTGCCTTCCCCTTTCCCACTTCGATAGCTCCCCCCTGTCCTCTCCCGTTCAGTTATCTCCTCCAAGCACGCCCTTGCCAGCTCACTTCCCTCTCCCGTCCTCAGTTTTTCTTCGAATCTCCATGCTCTTTTTCCCGCTCTCGTTCTCATTTTTTCTCTTTTCACCTCCTCCCTCACCATGTATCCTGGGGTCCTCCAGTCCACCCCCAGGGTCCATTTTATGAATCTTTCGTGCGCCTTCTCTATTTCCTTCCGTTCTTCCCATCCCCATATTTCTACTCCGTACCCCATCACCGTCCACACCAAGGTATCATACATCCATATCCTTCTACTCCAATCCCTTTCAAACTTCCTTTTTCCTATTCCCCATGCTTGTCTCATCACTGCTCCCGCTTTCTTTACTCTGTCCCTTATTTGCGCCTCCTACCCACCGTTCCTCTTAAACACGTACCCCAGGTATTTGAATTCTTTCACTTCCTCTATTTTCTTCCCTCTATATCTCCAGTTCATTTTCTTGCTCCTTCCCCCGCCGTTCCTGAATCTCATCATCTTTGTTTTTCCCACATTTACTTCTAGTTTCTTCTTCTCGAAATATTTTTCCAGCCGCCGCACCATACTCTCCATCTCCTCTTCTTCCTTCGCAATCACCACCACGTCATCTGCGTAGGCTAGGGAGCATATTCTTATGCCCCCACCTCAACTCCACCCCATCTCCCCTTCTTCAATTCCTCTTCCATGTCGGCCGTCATTAGGTTAGAGAGAATTGGGCTGAGCGGGAATCCTTGCCTTACGCCTTTCGACGTCCAGAAAGCCTCTCCTGTCTTCTCTCCCACCTTAACCGTACTTTTCGTTTCCTTATATATTTCCTTTATTCTCTCCCTCAGGCCTTTTCTTACCCCTCTTTTTTCCAACGCTCCCCACAGTACCTTTCTGTCCACCGAGTCAAACGCTGCCTTTAGGTCCACGAACAGCGCAACCAACTTTCCCTTTTCTTTCGTTATTTCCCTGTTTACTAAATAGTTTGCAAGAGTGAGTCTGCGCAATGCTAGACTATCCCCCCCAACACGCGAAATGCGTAGTGCGAGATCGATCACCGCTCGATGATCGATCAATATGAATCGTAATGAGCATGCGTGATCAAAAGAGTGGGAGAAACGAGAGCTTCGAGGGACGTCACGAAGAAAGTCTCGCTCTCTTCCTCCCTGGAACGCCGTCGTATTAACATCTCCAAAGAAGGACGGATATCGGATGTCTCTATCGTGGACTCAAACCACGTGTTAACTTCGCCGCAATCTCGGCATTTTCGCACCAAGCGTTGGGACCCGATTTAACCGTTTTCAAGATATCCGACTCCAGGGAGGAATGAGCCATCGTTACGTGGAGCGCTCCGAAAAAACTAACCAGATGAGTAACGAACTTTTTATCGAAACATGATAATGGACTTTTCGAATTATATAATGGTGTGTGTGACGAATATGTGAAATTTATTGATGCGTATGTGAATGTATTGTGTTTGAAGGTATTATTGTGAAAATATGTGTGTTTGTTTCGTTTGATATGCGAATTTACGTTGTGAGAATATTATTATCTGTGTATTAATTTTGAAAACATCTACGTGGACAGAAAATATATATGTTTATCGATCGTGTCCATTTATGAATATTTAAACGTGTCTTGTTTATCCTCATATTCGCAATCTTACAAGTTTAGCACGAATATGTTGTCCACTGTCCCCATTCCTTTTCTGAATCCCGTTTGGTTCTGTGGCACCATTTCTTTCCTTTCCACCTCCTCTTCCAATCTCTTTTCTAACACTGACGTGTATATTTTGTACAGCGCCGGCATCAGTGTTACTCCCCTATAATCTTCTACTCTGTTTCCTTCTCCCTTCTTTACAATCGGGGCTATCACTCCTTCCTTCCATCTTTGTGGCCATCCTTCTCCTCTCCATACTCGCCTGCATACTTCCCACGCTATTTCCACCATTCTCTCCCCTCCATATTTCCAGGCCTTGTTTGGGATCTCGTCCCCTCCCATTGCTTTCTCTTCCTTCATCCTTTTGATGGTTTTCCTGATCTCTTCTTTGCTCGGCTCCTCCTCTTCCCCTTCCCTTCCCCTTCCCTCTCCGCCTGTTCTGATTCTTCCTTCTACTCCCCCGAGCAGCGTCATGAAATACTCTTTCCACTCTTTCTCTTCGATTTTCTCGTTTCTCCTTTTTCTGCACTTCCTTCCTCGGTTTACTATCTCCCACACCTTGTTTTCCGTTCTTGCCTCCCCGATTTCTCTTATTAGTCTCTCTTTCTCCTCCTCCTTTTTCTTCTTGCATATCTCCTGGTACTCCTTCCTTCCTCCTTTGTATTCCTCCCTTGTTCCTTTTCCGTCTCTCCATTTCCTCAGATTCCTTCTTACCTCCTCTTTCTTGTTCTTGCATTCTTCGTCCCACCATCCCTCCTTCCTTTTCCTCTCTTCCCTTCCTCCAGCCTCCTCGCTCTTTTTCATCTCCTCCTTCATTTTTTCCTCGGCCTTCTCGCTCATTTCTTGCGCGTTTTGTCCCTCCAGCTGCATGTTCTCCACTCTTTTCCCATACTCTTCTTTCATCCTTTGCGACCATCTCCCGCATCCCACTTTTCTTTCCCCCCTTTTTTTCTTTATTCTCCCCACCCCTCCTTCCTTCATCGTCACCACCAACGGGTGATGGTCAGACTCCACCCTCTTCCACCTCCATTCTGTCAATTTCCGTTTTCGTGTTTTCATTTCCCATGACGTAGTCTATTACTGTTTCCCCTTTCCCTCCCGTGTATGTGTTCATTCTCCTTCCTCGTCGCCCATCACGTTCCCATTTAGTATTTCCCATCCCACCTTCTCCAAGGCTTCTACTAGTTTTCTCCCGTCCCCGTTAACTTTCTTGTCTTTGGATTTTCGTCCCCTTCCTTCTTCCTCTTGTTCTTCTCTTCCTCCTCCTCCTTCCGTGCCCGTCCTCGCGTTAAAGTCTCCTCCTATTATGTCCCCGTTTACGTAAACTCCAACTATCACCCACCGTTCTTTCCCGGCGTTCACTTTCCTTGTCATTATCCCTTCTGTTTCCTCCTCCCTTGGTTCTTTCTCTCCTTCCATCCCTTCTCTTACTCCAATCATCATTCCTCCCATTGCTCTCCCCTTTCTATTCCTCTTCTTCGCCCATTGCTTCGTCCATGTATATCGTGTCGGTGCTCTTCTTTTTATCTTCTCCCATCCTTTCTCCTCCATCCATGTTTCCACCATCACTATCACGTCCCACTCTCCCATCTTATCCCAGAAGTCCTTATCTTTATTTGACAGTCCCGCTACGTTCCAAAACGTCACCTTCCATTCTCTCTCCTCTCCCTCTCCTTTTCCCTCCTTCTCCTCTTTCTTTTTTGTTCCTCTCTTCTCTACTCGTTTTTTGACTCTTCTCCTTCTCCGTCTATCTGTCGTTTTTCTCCTTCCTGGCTCCTGTGTCTTTCCTTGCTCTCCTTTTCTCTTCCTCTTGCATCCCTCAGCACCTCCTTCTCCTCGTCCCAGTTCCATGTCACCCCGTCGATCTCTATCCTTCCGTAGCCCATCCTCACTCTCCTGCCCTGTCTCCCCTCTTCCATCGCTATTCCCCTTATCTTCCATTGCATTTTTCGTTCTTTCCATGTCAGGTCATCCTCTATCCTTTCCGTTCTCCCTCTCAGATTTCTTTTGTTTCTCATAACCTCTTTTTTCCCTTCCATGTTCTCCATCTTTACCTCCACCATCATTTCATTTCTTTCCGTTCTCCCCCACCCTGTTTCTCTCACCTCCGTTACTTTCGTTGTCACCCCTATCTCTCCCATCAGCTTGGTTACGGCTTTCATCGCCGTGTCTTCTCTCTTCTGTCCCTTTATTATCACATTTCTTCTTCTTTCCTCTCTCTCTTTCTTCTCCATTTTTTTTCCATCTCCTTTATCTTCTGTTGCATCTCCTCTACTCCTTTTGTCTCTTCTTTCCTTTCGTGTCCTTTCTCTTCTCCGTTCCGTCCTCTATTCTCCAGTTGTTCTATCCGCTCTTCCAGTTCTCTCTCTCTTCCTTCCCCCCTCTCATCTTCCTTTCCAGTATCTACAGTCTTTCCTCCATTGCCTCCTTTTCCATCCTCCAACTCTCCTCCCCTTGTTCTATCAGTTTCCTCAGTTTCCCTATCTCTTCCTCATCTCCTTCCCTTGCCCCTCGATTCCTCTTTTCACTTCTCGCATATTTTCTCTTGCTTCTTCTCTCATTCCTCTCGTCTCCTCTGTCAGTTTTTTCATCATTTCCTCCATTCTTGTCTCTCCCTTCCCCACGTTCTCCGGTGACCTCTGCACTTTCCTGCTTTTCTGGGATGCTCTCTTTTCGGCGTCCTCCTCCTGTCCTCCTTCCTCCGTCATTTCTCTCTTCCTCTTCCATGCTTCCATAATTGTCTCCGTATCGCTGCTTATTCTCTCTCCCCAATCTTTCTAGATTTGTCTTTCTTCCTCTTCTTTTTACCTCCTCCTCTTTTTGTTCTTTTTCTCTTCCCCCCCCCCTTATCCCCCTCGTCGTTACCCATGTTCGATGTCACTGGTGGCAGTTCACGCAAAAAGGACAGAGCGACCAAAGCACGCAAAGGCAAATCCACAAATATAGTACATTAAATAGTTATCATGCATGAAATAAATAAGATGAGTAACATAAATGTAATAAATAAACTAAGTCACCTAGATGAAATAACTAAAATAAATAAAATAAGTGAAATAAATAACATAAATGAAATAAATAAAGTAAATAATATGGGTTAGATAGATCAAATAAATAGAGTAAACTAAGTCAAATAGATTAAATAAATAAAACAAATAATATAAATAAATAAATAGACCAAATAGACAAGTAAATAAACTAATGAACAAATAGACTAAGTCCAGTACATCAAGTAGCTAAAATAAAATAAGTCAAACAAATAAAATAGCTAGCATAAATATATTAAGTACAACCAGAGTAAATAGGATAAATAAATAAACGAATAAGTAAGATAAAATAAGATGAGTCCAACACCATAGGTAAAATAAGTCAAATCATTAAAATGCATAAAGTTACACTAAATCAAATAAATAAAACAAATCAAAATTGTAAAAATAACTAAAGTAAATAAAATACATAAACTAAGTCCAATAGATCAGTTAAATAAAATAAAATAAATTAATATAATAAATAATAAATAAGTAAATAAGTCAAATAACTAAAATAGAATAGAGAACATGCATATAATGAATAGGAAACAAAATAAATGAGATAAATAAATAAATGGAGTAAAAGGGACGATGAAATCTCTACGCCTATTCCTCTCTCTACGCCTATGCCTGTCTCTGTCCTTCTCCTTCTTCTCTCTCTCTCCCTCTGGGCTTCCTGCTTGCCCCTGTAGCTGTCGCCACCTCCTCACTTTCTCACCGTCTCTTTCGTTCTTCTATCGTTGTGTCCGTGATCTTCTGTCTGCGTGTTTGTGTGCGTGTCGCGTTCTGTAGTGTGTGTGTGTACGTATGCGTGTGTGTGCTCGTTTCTGCTCTCTTGTGTGTACGCGTGTGTGTTCTTGTTCGTGTACCTGTTCGTGATCGTGTGCCCGCGTTCGCGCCAGTTCGCGTTCTCGCGCTTGCGCACGCCTGTGTTTCGCGTGTTTTTCCTAACCTTACTTTTTTCACCACTTTTCTTCCACCCTTTCTGCCTTCTTTCTCACCCTTTCCCTCCCTCTTTTTACACTCCACTTTTTCTCTGCTCTTTCCTCTCTCTTTTCGACTCTCACTCTGCTTTTTTTTTCCTTCTCTCTACCTTTTGCACTCGTACTTTTACTCCGCAGCCCTTCTCTGCGTACCTCTCTCATTCGCACCGGAGACGGAAGTCCATAAATTTATTTATGATCGTGATTTCTATTTCAGTATTAATTTGTTGTTTTGATAAATTCGTGATTTTCATTTCAATATTAATTTTTCTGATAAATTTGTTTATAACCGTGATTTTCATTTCAATATTAATTTTTTTGATAAATTTATTTATAATCGTGATTTTTATTCAAATGTTAATTTGTTCATAAATTTGTTTATAATCGTGGATTTTATTTCAATATTAATTTTTTGATAAATTTGTTTAGAATCGTGATTTTTATTCCAATGTCAATTTGAATTAACCCTCGGGTCAAAACCTGGGTCACCAGTGACTCATAGCCCCGTACAATTTAGCTGGGTGCCGAAGAATGGTCGTGACCGGAGGGTTAACCAAGTTTGATATTGTTGAAAATTGATAAATTCATTTTTATACGTTTTTTTGTTTTGATTGAAGAATGATTGAATAACTAATTCATGAAATTGATTTATAATAGTTACTCCAATGTTGAAAATCGATGTATAAGATTTTCTCTGAACAATTTTTTGATAAATTCGTTTATTATCGTGATTATTATTTCAATATCAATTTGAATTAACCCTTGGGTCAACACCTGGGTCACCAGTGACTCATAGCCCCGTACAATTTAGCTGTGTGCCGAAGAATGGTCGTAACCAGAGCGTTGATCAAATTTTATATTGTTGAAAATTGATAAATTCATTTTTAGACGTTTTTTTTATTGAAGAATAAACGTTGTTCTGATTGAAGAATGATTGAAGAACAATTCTTGTCGTTTTTCATAGCGCGAGAAGTTGAGCTGCGCACTGGCAGCACAACACCCGTGCATCCA
This sequence comes from Diplazon laetatorius, assembly GCA_963662125.1. Lineage (NCBI taxonomy): Eukaryota > Metazoa > Arthropoda > Insecta > Hymenoptera > Ichneumonidae > Diplazon > Diplazon laetatorius. Next base: position 20,915,131 of record OY759154.1, on the reverse strand, counting down.
AGAAGATGAAACGTCGACGTTGCTCAGTCAATAATTTTGATGATCTACTGCTGCCATCCCACCAATGATATGGTAGTTCGTGGAGTCAATGTGTGCGCTCTACAGTTATTGTAGAACGCGGCTAGTACAGCCTTGGACACATGTCAGCGCAACATCCTTTATGATAAGCGCGGCTGAGATCAGCCTTGACCACAATTTAGCGCAACATCCTTCATGTTAAGCGCGGCTCAGATCAGCCTTGACCACGATTCACTGGTACATCAGCGAATTCGATTTGTGCTTGACGATGACTGACGTCGATGATTTGTCCAGCCTACGTTGACTTGACATCGGACATTGTTTATACCGCTCAAAACCGTACCTGCTATTGTGAAATTGGAAAAAAATATATATAAATACATGTCGAACTCCACAGAGAGAAAAAAAAATATAAATACGTGCCGAACACCACAGAGAGCACCAAATTATCCTGAAAAAAAATGACAAATTATCCTGAAATAAGGTAGAAGATCGTCATGTCAATTAATATTTCAATTCCGATCGAACTGATACTTGTTTCGCTAATAATACGGATGAGATTTGAAAACGAAGCTACAAACTTAGAATTCTGATTGAACAATATCAGAGAAGAAAAATTATCATACAGAAGAGCAAGGGTTATCCGAGTTTTCAATCAGAGTGAACATCGAATAAAGATTGTTGACTGAATAAACCTTATTGATAAGGATGACTGACAGCGTTAATTAGGAATTGATTAGAATTCAGCTATTCTCCATGCATGTAAATTCGAAATACTTACTTCACTATTAAGGATGAGATTTGAAGACGACGCTTCAAACTTAGAATTCTAATTGAATAAATTAATATGAAGAAAAAAACCTTATAGGTTATGCTTACCGTAAAGCCGGCTAGACACCTGGTAGGTTATGTTTGCCGTTACTTCAACTGATGGAGATTAATTTTTTTCCTTATCGCAGCAAGAGCACACTGTCAGATGCCGAAACCGATGGATACCGGGAACAATGAATTAATTTTTTTTTCAATAACTTGGTTAAATCAATCGACCGGGAGTTAATATTAAATAAATAAAAAAAAAAAAAATAACGACGTACGCTTTTCAACTATATATATATATATTGTAACGGTAGTTTTTCGTTATCTTAAGTTTTATCTCGAGAGTCGAGGATTTGTGGACTTGAGCAGCGCAGAGATTGATTATAGACACAGGTCGAGAATATGGTGGCGTTTATTCAGTTATTTTTGTGTCGGTTTACAATATCGAGAGTGGCCTCCTTATTTTGTTTAGTATTTCGATTTATTCACGGTATACGCTTTTTCGGGTATGGTGACAATATGTTATGATATATATGATATCGCTGGGTTAGCAGCGCCCTCTATGAGAATTGTAGGGGCTCTGAATTAGCCTTATTCGTCTACGGACTGGTGGTTCGTTGTAGTCGGCGCACTCGTCGCACCACCTAGGTTGGATCGCCGGGTATTGGGCCAATCGGATTCGCGTAGAGTGGCCGCAGTTGTCCCAGCATGGGTCCTCGGTTGGCCGGTAAGTTGCGTGATTGCCAGTGAGGTGAGTGAGACGTGTCTCAGGTGCCTCTCGCGCCACCTGTGTTCGTCGTCGGCGGCTGGGACACCCGCGGATCGACGATGCGTGGATCGATCTTGTCTGGTCCCCCTCGTTTGGTGGAGATCACGTCGCGGTGCTTGATGGTTGAGGATGCGCCCTCCGGTTACCGCGTCGTCGTTGCCAAAATGGCGTCCGAACGTGACATACGTGATTGCGTGCGTTCGAGTTACGCTCGTGACGTGTGGTATACGGCGTACTTTCGCGTTTCGTGTGAGTGTTGTGTTTTTCTCATATCGGTTCGTCGCCTTTGATTCGTGTGGTGTGTCTTGGTGGTGCCCCTCGTTCGTTGTTTTTCCGTATTCGTGTGTCGAACCGTACTTGTGGTGTGCATCTGTGAAATCTTGTGCGCACGTCACAATGGATGACTTGTCTTGTTATTTCGTCTGGGGTGGTGATTCGGGTGATCTTCCGCTCGTTACCGTTCCCCCCTTTTGCGCCGGGAACCCTATTCCTGTGTATTCGGGTATCAGTGGGATAAGATTATGGAAGCATGTCATCCATTTTGTGTGTATTCCTTTGTGCGTCCTCGCTCCCGTGCCTCTCGTTCGCGGCACGCCTACCCGTGGCGTTGTTGGCGTCGACGTCCGGGAGCCGGTGTCACCCACCCCCTCCTCGGTCTCGTTCGCGTGCTCCTCGTTTGCCGGGCGCCTACCCGTGGCGCTACTGGCGTTTGATGTATGGGAGCCGGTGTCGTCCCCCCTTCCTTTGTCTCGTTTCCGTGTTTCTCGTTCGCCGGGCGCCTACCCGTGGCGCTGCTGGCGTTCGACGTACGGGACCCGTAGTTCCGTCTCTGGTGCAGGCTCGGTCCTCTTTGCTTGAACCTCTGATCCGTCGTTGTTCACTGGTTTTCAGGTTCGCTCTCCGTGACTGGCGGCTCTCTTCCGGATTGGCTGCCTCCCTGGATCCCTTCGGCTGGTTGGCTGGTTTGCTGGATTCCTTCCCCTGGTTGGCTGGTTTGCTGGAGACTGCTGGCTGGCTGCGGACAAAGAAAATTGTGTCCTCTCCAGTCGCCGGGCCCTCCTTTTATACGGACTCCGCCTCTCTCCATCTCTCTCGTTTGCGCCGGGTGACGTAGAGATTCCTGCGTGCGCCGGTTCCACATCGTCTTTGCTTCAGTTTTCTTCCGCTTGGCGTTGCTGCTGTCGAGGTCACACGGTGCCCTCGTGAGCGAAAGAGAACAAGGGGGGGGGGTCCTGCCGCTGGGACTACCACGTCACAATATAGATGGATAGATGTATGTGAAGTCACATCGCCGACGATGTCACCCCTCCTTCGAACAACCAATCGCGAGGGGTCTGAAGGCGATGGACTACATCCACGAATCCGAGAGAGACAACACTATCGGCCCTTGCTGCGGAGCGAGAGAGAAAGAAACAGTCCGCGTAGTCTACCGTCTGTAGCGAGTACTGAACGGCGAACGGGGAACGGCGATAAGTTCAGGGGACATATCGCAGAATGCGATATGTCCCTCCTTTAAATTTGTCGATATTTTAAACATTGAATATCTTTACGAGTTTGCTTCCGATCATAAATATTATGAAAAAAAAGACCTCCTCCGTGACCCACAGAATTAATGTGCCAAAATCTGTCAGGAGGGGATAAGCCGTTTGCCCAAACACTTCAGCCTAAAAATTCAGCTATTTCGCGGGCAGGCGGTGAAACACATAACTCCCGTTTTTTGCCCCGTGGGCAATCGGGAGTTAAAAAGAGTGGGGGGCAAGTAGCTGGCCCGCGTACCGCGAGCAATCTTGGGGGGGGGGGGCATTCCTCACGGGGCCGTCGTCGAGAAGCTTTCGTCACGGGGCCGTCGTCGAAGATCGCGGGTCGCGACAAGTTTGGGGGAAAACGAGAGTATCCGAGAGGATGTCGGGACACGAGAGTTCCCGAAAATTCTTATCCCGGTCCCGAAGTAACGAGTCCCGGAAATAAATGGAGGGACGAGACGAACGAAGCCCATTGGAAAATCAGGGTGAGATATTTCCCGTGGCAACGCCGTTCTGTCGTTTGTCCCTGATTCGTATTTTATTCCGTTAGAGTGTCACGCGAGATTCGTTTTGTTTTTGGTGCGTGGACACGGCGAGTCTCGGGGAGTAAGTCTAGCAGGAAGCCTCTCAGATTCGTTTTGGATTTTGTTTTTGGGTAAATCTGAGTCGCCTGTAAGCTATGCCCGAGAATTATAACTCGTTAAAATCGGGAGGGAATTACTGTCTAGTTTTTTTGTATCCGATCGTCGGTGTTACTTTGTGTGTTCCCTGTAACGCGCGTGCGATTGCATCGATAGATTAAGATAGTAGGGTCCCGTCGTAAACGAAAATAATTCGTGTTTTAGATCCGTGTTCGCGAATTAATTTCCTATGTGTTTTTTTTGTGTTTAGTCTTTTTGAACGTCTCGAGTAGGGAATCGGCGCTGCGGATCGAGTAGTGGCGCACGATTATAGTAGGGGAATTGTAATGTGTCGTCCCTGAAAATCGCGAGGTGAATTGTTTTATCTTTGTATTTTTTTTGTGAAAATAAAAAAAAATATATATATATATATATCTGGATTCGCTCACCTTTGACGATAATCCACTTATCTTTTTGCTATTTTGGTTCCAAAATCCAACCGATGAGGGGATTGATGGACGGATTCGACTCGATTCCTCGTGGTCGATGTTATTTCGATGTTTCGATCTTCGTCGCTTTTCCAATAAAATCTTCGTATTGGGATCTTCAGCGAAGATTTTTAACGTCCACGATGATCTTTGTTTTTTCAGATGGTCGGTGAGATTGATTATTCTTACGGATTCTTTTCTGTAACCAAATATCAAATATGAATTCACGTGCCTCTCTGCGTCCGATGATATCTGGCCGGATGGCCTATTGTCCCTAAATCTTCCGGTCGTGATCGAATCGCTGTTTTTCCCAATCCATGGTTAATCATGTCTAGATGGGGTTCTCGACGCGCGAGCGATCGATGCGCCCCAAGCGGCAGCCCCCTGAGGCTTGTCGGAACCCCCTCCTATGGATATTCTCACTGGCAGTGGCTTTGTTGCCCGGTGGGGAGATGGCGCCTCGGTCCGTAATTACGAAGAACGTTGAGCCTTCGCCGTACGCGTGCGATCGGGACATACGGCTAAACTCTATTATGCTTCGCTATAGTAAAGCCGGTGGTTACAGTCTTGCGTCCCTAAGGCACATCGGAATGTGTCGTACGATTCCGGTAAACTGTACAATAACAAGATGGCAATAAATCGTTGCCTATTTCTACTCCGATCTCTTTTAATTTGCTAACCGCATCAAAAAACTTGTTTAGATGTTCTCGAACTTTGTCACCTTCTTTCATTCGTGACAACGCGACTTTCTTCAGTAAAGTTGCCTTTCTCGCTGGCCCTTTCGATTGATATATCCCTTGCAGTCTTATCCATATTTCCATCGACGTGTCAACCTCTTTCACTTATCCTAACTCAGATGGCGTTATTGCGAGCATGATATCCGCACATGCTTTTGCATCGCTGATCATCTATAGCGTCTCGGTCGCTGGTGTACACTTTATAGCCCCACACACGTATCCCCATAGATTATTTTCAAAGAGTATCGCGCGCATTTGTGATTTTCAGGTATCATAATTGTCCGCGTTTAGCGGCTCGACGCGAGCGAGTCCTACCATTTTTATTTATTGCAAGAACGTTTTTCGCACTATGACGAGTTTTACACTCGCGTTTTCACACTGTATCCGTAACACAGACTTTCTGTGCTTGGATCTGGGCCTATAACCTGTTGGGGAATATGAATAGATCAACTCACATGGTCTGTACGTAATACATATACATTTATTTTAATCTGAATAAGCCTGGGCCTTTAGCCCTCACAGGGCTATACACAAGTGGTCGCGAGTAACGTCGAGGAAAGACTGGCTATTGTCTCCACTCTTCAGAGGAATTCGGCCAGATCTACTATCGATGTACTTATAGTCAAAACGCGCGCTCCGTCTCTGTCCATATACTTCGGGATACTAATATGTATATATATATATATATATATATATATTAAAATAGCTCGTTGTATAACTCAGGGCTTAACACTAGGAAAAAAATGTTCATAGTCACACTCCTCCCTCTATGAGTAAGCAAAATGATTGATTAAGAATACAAAATGTTGAAAAAATTAAAAAATTCAAAAAAACTCCCGACTGAAAAGACTATAATATGAAAAGTATTTCGGTGAATTCAATATTTTGAATTAGATTGATTTTGTTAGTGCCCTAGATGCAGTCAGGAGTCCAATATCAATATTCAATATCATATTTCTGTTCATTCAATGACGTCCCCCGACTGCATAAAGAGCACTAAGAAAATTAATCTAATTCAAAGTATTGAATTCACCGAAATGCCTGATCATAATTCAAACTATAAGTAACCTAGGATGATATCTTGAATTATTTCATCCTTTAGAACTTTTTTATCAATTAAATATATATTCTTTCACAATATACTTTTCATATTATATTTTTCAGTCAGGAGTTCTTTTGAATTTTAATTTTATACTTTTGAAACGTCATAATATATCATTTTGGTTCCGTTCGCTAACGTTCGGGACCCTTTACCTCGAATATGGTAATTATTTACTTTCACGGCTTTTCCGAATTTCGATCGGATTTCCGAATTTCTTTTTCGAGGATGTTTGTTTGGTCATATGGACAAAGAATCAGGCGGGGGAGGTCGGAAAATGTTATGGGAAATATTTTTTTTTTACGTTTTTTCGAATTTTTTTTTTTCACACACACACACACACACACACACACACACACACACTCACACACAGGGCCGGATTTAGGGGAGTGGATACGGGGCAAGGCCTCCACAAAAGCGGGGTTCCCACAATGGAGATTTGGAAAAAAAACAGCGGGAAAGGGGCCCCCACACTTTTTTCGCCCCAGGGCTTTCACACCTCTAAATCCAGCCCTGCACACACACACACACACACACACACACACACACACACACACACACACACACACACACACACACACACAAACACACACACACACACACACACACACACACACACACACACACATCCAGACATCCAGACATTTTTTCTGAATGTTATTTTTAGATGTTTCATTTAATTTCATTTTGTTTCATTTTAGTTTCATTTTTTTTACGGTGGGGGGCTCTGCCCCCCCGACCCCCCACTGGGGCTCCGCCCCTGGACCCCACCGGGGCTTCGCCCCTGGACCCCGCCGAGGCTTCGCCCCTGGACCCCACGGGGGCTTTGCCCCTGGACCCCACCGGGGGTCCGCCCCTGGACCCCATCAACGTGGCTATACGTCGAAGATAAGCAGTTAGTTGCATGCAGCTTGGAAAAGACGGCTTCGTCATATGAAGTATCGTGTGCAGCTGGGAGGGGGGCCGTTTTCAGCTCAGCGCGATTGTTTTCGAAACGAGCTGAAAACGGCCACTTTTCCTCCATGGTACACATCATGTACTATCATTTGATAAATGGTCGATGTTCGAATATGTTTTACACTCACTGTACATGATACAGGATACTTGAAAATAGCTCCCGATCCTCGAAGAAAAAAAAAATTATTTCGAAAAAATGTTTAAAAAAAATATTTCCCATAACATTTTTTGACCTCCCCCGCCTGATTTTTGATTGGGAGGACCAAACGAACTTCCTCGAAAAAGAAAATTTCGAAAAACTGTAAAATTCGGAAAAGCCGTGAAAGTAAATAATTACCGTCTTTTATTCTAGTTGCATTATGGGCATTACCAAGAAATCTTTCAAATTGTCATTCGAACGGAATTTAACCATTTTATTCTATAATCGTCTTTTAAAATTATTCATTAATTTATCAATTTCTATTAGTTGTCACTGTACAAATAATTTTATATAATAAGACTTTAACAAGTCTTATCCATCTTTAATAGATGCTAGATCTGCTCAGCCACAGCTGAATATTGTTTTGGCCAGGTGAAAAAAGCCTTGACGGAATGTCAGCGTAACATGGAGGTTTACAGCGCGGCTTCATGGAGCCTTGACCAAATCTCAGTGCTTTCCAATTGTATAAGAGTGCGGCTTGACTGAAGCGTCAAGCGCTTCCATGCCCATTTCCAATAATGTTTGAGCGCAGCTTGACAGATCCTTGAACAAATAACAGCCCTTCGCGACGTATGAGAGCGCGTCTTAACAGAGCCTTGACCAAATATCAGCGCTATTCCTCCCCAATAATGCCCGGGCACAGCTCGATCCCGGCTTAATCCATCAGCCCATCAGCTCTTTTCACTTGAGGGGTGAGGTCACCAAAGGCGCTAACCAACAACTTTTAGAAATTTTGTTTTTTTTTGCATTTTCGGAAAGTTTTTTTGCAGTTTCTAAAGGTCCCCCAATACGATTACGTATACGCAGTTTACAATACATTAAAATCGTTTATAGTTTTTTATTAAAAATCACCGAAATCGTGCAAAGTGTTACGTCCAGATAACATAAATTAAGAATATGCCCTCTTTTGGACCTTAGCTACGGCTAATTAGTCCGGGATACGGGCTAGAAGATTTGGTCGAATAAATGAATTGTTAGACTCAATATTACTTGAATTGAATTTAGGTTTTCATTTTATTTATATAAAAGTTGCGACGAGGATCGTCTTTTGGTATGAAATATTGTGAATTGAATGATTTGAATATGGATTTGATTTTAATTTGACTCAACGAGACCGACGGGAACCCCGTGGTTCCAAGGATCGAGAAGGGAAAATATAAGAGCCGTGGCGTACCGCGCAATCCCTTATATTTTTGGAAAAGGAATAAGAGTCGCGGGGTACCGCGCAATCTCTTATGTTTTTGGAAAAGGAATAAGAGTCGCGGCGTACCGCGCAATCTCTTATGTTTTGTGGGAAGGAATAAGAGTCGTGGCGTACCTCGCAATCTCTTATGTTTTGTGGGAAGGAATAAGAGTCGTGGCATGCCGCGCAATCTCTTAGATTTTGTGGAGAGGAATAAGAGTCGTGGCGAACCGCGCAATCTCTTACATAGGGTTTGAGAATGATTTTAAGATGTTAAATTTTAACTTACTTTTTACTTAAAGACTTTAAACTTTGTACAAGTTGGAAGAGCTGTACAATATTGAGCTCGTTCCGGAGGGTATGCTTCTATTTTAAAGAATACTTGTCGTCGGTGGTGGATTTTCGTTGAGTGTCGAAATTACGAAAATCTCGCGCTTTTATACCCAAGTCGCGAGTTGCTAGTCGTAAGGGTGGGAAAGGGCAAATTTTCTTTGCATCTCATTGGCTGAAATTTCCCGTTTCCCACTCCTTAGTTTTTCCAAAAAGGTGGGGAGAATCGCTCTTATCTTTCTCGAGCTGAAGGCCCAAGAACCCCCCTCCCTTATGTCTTTGTAGGCCCCTTGAAAAGGGCATACACCCGCGCCTGCGTTTAGAGGGTTGCAGCCCTACAGGCGTCTTTGTGGTGGCGTTACGGGGACGTAACACCTCCCTGCTGAGATTAAATGTCGGTTTAGAAGTTAAAAACGACATTTAAAGTTGGAGAAAAACGGAATATAAAATCTTCAAAATTATAAATTGGATATAATGCAAGGTCGCTGGTATAACTAGATTTAGGAATAAGAATTTATATAAACATATATTTATTTATCTATTTATCCTCAAAAATATATATGTATATATTTATATATATTGTAACGAGACAGACTCTCGTTACGGTCATTCCCTCTTTCTCTCGTACTCCCCGAGCCAACAACCAGCAGGATGCGGGCGCCGTGGGTGAAAGATACGGGGTTGAGCCCGGCGAGCCAATCATAGAGCGCCACGCAAGATCGGACGACGTTGCCACCTCTCTTGGTAGTTTCATCCCCTCTCCTATAAGACTTACATAACGTCTTGATCTTGCCACCTCTCTTGGTATTTTCATCCCCTCCACCTCACCGTGTGGCTGACGCAACATCGCGCGATATTACCACCTCTCCGAGTAGTTTCATCCCCTCTCCTACAGGACTTACATAACGTCTCGATCTTGCCACCTCTCTTGGTATTTTCCTCCCCTCCACCTCACCGTATGGCTGACGCAACATCGCGCGATATTACCACCTCTCCGAGTAATTTCATCCCCTCTCCCATAGGACTTACGTAACATCACGCGATATTACCACCTCTCAAGGTATTTTCATCCCTACCTCGACATAACTTACGTAACATCTTATGCCTTTCCACCTCCTCCAACAATTTCATCCCCACTACGACATGATGATGAAACATCACGCCACAATTCCACCTCTCCCCGAATCTAGAAACTATAAGAACCACGACGGCGGACGATTCGGGGTCTTACACATTTGCAATTAACAGTGATTGCACGTATCTCCACAATTTGGCCTTAGGCCTTAGTTTTATTAGGGACCTCAGTCTGATCGTCGGCTTCAAGCATTGCGCTTGAAAGATCGTGACAGGCTTGAGAGAATCCGTGTGCACTGGCCCCGATTACTGCAATCGGAAGATCAGTTGCTTCTTCGTGACGGGTCGAGGGTTTTAGTCTTGGCGTGCTGCATCGTTGCGACCTGGACCGGTGTGGCAGAATGCGTTCGTTCTTCCCCGACTAACGGAAGAGCGAGTCAGCTCAACACATTGGCCGGATCGTACATCGATTCTCTCGCCCGATCTGAGCCCTCATCCACCCAGTCAACACCCATAATTTAGGGACTCAGGGATTAGAACATCTTGAAATCCAACCTCTTGTCGGCCAACGACAATTTTTCTGACGTACGACACTCGGTCTTCGAGGTCGGACGAACTTAGCTTCAGTCGTATAATAATTATTAAAGAATATAATCTCAGTCAAATCTCTATCTCCTTTTCCCCTCTGGTCCGTCTGACCGTTCTATTCGCAAGAAAGGAGAGCGTCAATGTAATATCGATCAACCACAACCTGCCTAGCGTACGACACTCGGTCTTCGGGGTCGGACGAACTTAGTTTCAGTCAAAATAAAGAAATAATAATAAAAATTAAGAAATTATCAATTGCATGAAATTATCAATTCTCAAATTACGCCCAATATTCATAACAACCACTATCATAGTGACTCAGAGATCCACTCCTTCATGATCGATGATGAAGGATCCAAACGTTCGATAAACGTGGCACACGTGAACGACAACGGAGAACTCTGAGATCATCCCTATAAAACCCATAAAATCCTCAATTATTTAGCCCTATCGAGTCCAGAACACGAACTCTCCTCAACTGAACCAAAAGCATTCAAGGTACATCCACTTCGGGAATTTAGCCGTAAGAGACGGTCTAGAAACCGTCCTTCAAAATCCCGAAACGTTTCAATGGCGCCCGAACAGGGACTCGATTAAAATAAAATAATAAAAACGGATAAACCGTGGTTTTGCGATAAAAATATTGGAAAGATTAACAATTTAAAATAAAATAATAAAAACGGATAAACCATGGTTTCCGCGATCGAAATATTGGACAGATTAACAATTTAAAATTAAATAATAAAAACGGATAAACCGTGGTTTTCGCGATAAAAATATTGGAAGGATTAACAATTTAAAATAAAATAATAAAAACGGATAAACCATGGTTTCCGCGATCGAAATATTGGACAGATTAACAATTTAAAATTAAATAATAAAAACGGATAAACCGTGGTTCTCGCGATCGAAATATTGGACAGATCGACAATTTAAAATAAACTAATAAAACTGGATAGTAGGTGGCTTTCGCGACGAAAATACCGGTCGATTTCAAAGAGAAATAAAAAATTGGCGGAAACCAATCGGAGCTCCGAGATGCCGGACGCGGAAGAGATCGGCGCAGTAGGAGGGAAAGCCACGGTGTCAGGAGTAGCAGCCGAATCCGGCGTCGCAGCCACCACGGCGGGTGCCAACGCTCTCTCTCCCACTACTGCGAACGGATTGTCTAAAATCACGAGTAGAATTGCCGAACAGTCAGAACGAAGCGAGCAAGAAACTCGGAGGTTAGAGAGGGACAGGGCGAGTAGCACATGGTTCCCCAACGACAACGAGAGCGAAATCAGTGAAGCCCCCGACGCACAATTGCACCAGTTACAGATGCAATCGATTATCGACATACTCAAACAGATGGAGAGGCAGCAGGAAATCGACAAACAAGCTCAGGCCCATCGTTATGCAAAGCTTAATGAGAGTTTCTCGCGCAGGCTAGAGGCGATGAGCGAATTCATGACTGCTTCGGTAAACTCGATTCATGCCGAAATAACCGAATCCACTAGTATCAACTGGGCGGGAAGGGATAGAAAATCAAAATCCGTCCCCGCTTTCGCCGAAAACTCACTTCTGAGAGGACCCCTCTCAAGAACATCCAATGCAAAAAAATACTACACTGACCAGTTACCCCTCGGGGTTACGATATCACGTGAAAACACGTTTCTCGACGACTACCAAGGGCAACCAGCGGGTGCCTCGACAGGAGCAATCCCACGCACGGGAACGTCTGCCCACGTTCAATCATTTAATGAGTTTTTCGAAGGTAACGACCCGGGACCCACCACCGCGAATCGATGGAATAGCAGGGCAATCCCAAATACACATGAGATGAGTTCTGACCAGGGAAACCGGAATAACTTAGCACCACTAGGACCAACTAATACAACCGCGATAGGCGGACACATTAAACTCGAACCTCCCATCTTTTCAGGTAGAACATCCGAACAGCCAATGCAGTTTCTAGACAGACTGCGATCGTATTGCGATGTCTACGTACCCAGGTATCATTTCAAAGTGATAATCGAACAGTGCTTCGACGGATTAGCCAGGACTTGGTGGAGTATAACGCACGACGCGATAAGGGATTGGGGTGACTTTGAAAATCAGTTCAAACGGCGCTTTTGGAGCGAAGAGATACAGAACGGGATAAAGATCAAATTAGATTATGATTTTTATGAATCAGGACGGAAGTCATCGCGCCTCGGGTACGCTATGCGCATGATTGGGTTAGCTCGCGATCTACGACCAGCCCTGTCGGAAATTGAGATCATAAACAAAATTAAAAAACACTTTGCCGACGACGTACGTGCGACCATACGAACTCTCGGAATCACCGATATCCCGCGCCTACTCGATCTACTCTCATCTTACGATGTAGAAGGACCTGGTAACAGAGATCGGGTCAGGCCGAGTCCCCGGGAGAGATATAGCGTACCATCGGGAAATCAGGAAACGTGGTCGCGAAAGTCCGAGACGAACAAAAACGACGACGCCAGACACAATTTCAAAAAAGACGGTAAACCCGACGAAGGCAAGAAGGGACTTAACAAACACGACGACTTCCGACGAATCAGAACCCTGGAAAAGCATGACGAAGAAACAGAGCATCTTGAAATAATTTCCGACGAGGAGTCGGGAAACGAGGGGGCGTCACCTCCGAACGAGTTGCCATAAGAGAGGTGACGCTCGGCTTTGGAGAAGATATGCGGGGAAAACTCTTAGAAGAAACCGATCGTGAGCCACGAAAACGGGTGAAATGTCCTATACTGATAATTACGATTCGGGGGATTGTCATTCGCGCGCTTGTCGACACTGGCAGTGAAATCAGCGCCCTATCAGAACAATTTCTGATCAACAATGAAGAAAAGCTAAAGATTTGTCCCCTCTTACCACTCGCCGGGGTCTCAGTGAGAGGCGCCACGGCAGGAAGAGCAGTCAGAGTTACGCGACAACTCTTCGCGAGCATAAGGATCGAAGACAGAGGAGCGAGCAACACTCTGATAGTAGTTCCCCACCTATCAAACGATTGCATCCTTGGTATGGATTTCTTAACAAAAATACAGACAATTATCGACCTTGTTCAACACGAGATTTCATTCAGCTTACCCTCGTCACCCAATATTCGACACCACATAAAGTTTGAGCAACCTAAGCAAGTAGAAACAGCGGAGCAGGGGGTTCTCCGGGAAATAACGATCGAAGATATGAAAGAATACAGGGTAACCGACGAGGAAATTAACGATAAGACCCGCAGCACCCAGGGCCTAACTAACGAAGAATCAAGGAAATTCAAGGACCTGATCACTAAACACCGGGATGCGTTTCTCAAGCGACCAGGGTGGCTCAACTCGTACGCCCACGAGCTGAAGGTAAAACCTCACGCCCCGTTCAAAGCAATGAATTACCCCGTACCCCTCGCATATAGAGAAAAGGTAGACAGAGAGATCGAGACCCTTCTCAGTCAAGGGGTGATACAAAAATCGACAAGCCCTTATAGTAGTCCTTTGGTCATTGCCGAGAAGAAAGATGGAGGGGTACGACTCTGCCTCGACGCTCGGAGAATTAACAGCATCCTAGAACCAGACAACGAAAGGATGCAATCGACAGACGAGCTTTTTCAGGAATGCAAAAGCGTGAAATACATTACCACTTTTGATTTGCGAGCAAGCTTCTGGCAGGTACCGCTGACACCGGAGTCGACAAAGTATACGGCATTCATGCACAGAGGCAGATGTTACGAGTTCCGTGTAACCCCGTTTGGACTAAGTACTAGCACGGCCAGTCTCGTGAGGGGGCTGGAAAAGGTGCTGCACGGGCTCCCTAACGTCATCAATTTCGTAGATGACCTCCTCTGTACCTCGGAGACCTTTCACGAACACATATCTAACCTTGACGAATTGCTCACCAGATTCCGGGAACACGGTCTGACCTTAAATCTAAAAAAATCACAATTCTTCCGCGAACAAACGCGCTTTCTGGGACATATCCTAACACGCGAAGGCATCAAGCCTGATCCAGATAAGATAGCCGCCATCAAAGACTTCCCCGTTCCAAAAAACTTAAAACAACTTCGCGGGTTTCTAGGACTCGTCAACTACTATAGCAAATTCACGCGAGAGCACGGCAGTTCGACGGTACCGTTACTACACCTACTGCAGAAGGGAGCTCGGTGGAAATGGAGTCAAGATGAACAGACGGCATTTGACAACGTGAAATCAATTTTTTGCGAAAGTATCATTCTACACTACCCTCTAAAAAACAACAAGGAGTTCTACCTTCAGACAGATGCGAGCAACTTCGCGCTAGGCGCAGTACTGTACCAAAAGGACGACAAGGGAGAGCACAGAGTCCTATACTTCGCAAGCCGCACACTCAGAGGAGCGGAAAAGGCGTACGGAACAACCGAAAAGGAGTTACTCGCAATCGTCTGGGCCCTCGAGAAGTTTCGCACATACCTTTTAGGAGCGGAAGTAAAAATAGTCACGGACCATGCAGCCCTAACCTTTCTAAGGGAATGCAGGCTAGCCCATGCTCGACTGACGAGGTGGTCCCTAGCCATCCAGGACTACAACGCGACGATTGAACACTGTAAAGGTAAGCGAAATATTGTCGCAGATATACTCAGCCGCCCCGAGGGCCAAGCCTCTGAAGAAGAAATCACCCTAGCTAAGCTTGCTAGAGAATTGAGCCCCGAATTTCAGAAATTCCTTGCACGTTTTCCGCTAGAACAGGATGCCGACATCAAATGGAAAAAACTAAAGGATGCCATCAAGCAAGGAGAAAAACAACAAAATATGGAAATACGCGACGAAATACTGTACGAAAAAAAAACTGGACTTAACCGAGCGGTGGTACCAGCATCTCGGATCGACCTCCTAATCGAAGAGTGTCATCAGCTATACGGACATGCCGGAGCAAAAAAATGCTACACGATCCTGCGAGATCACTTCTACATTCCTAACCTATATCGGCGAGTCCGGAAACACCTACGCAACTGCGACTCGTGCCAGCGCAACAAAATCTACACCCCCGGTACGTTCGCCGAAATGCAAAACTTAATCCCGGAGAAACCTGGGGATCTCGTCTCATTGGATTTTTACGGGCCCCTGCCCACCACGAGCTATGGGAACAAATTTATCCTCGCAGTAATCGACGTTTTCTCCAAACTCACCAAACTTTATCCACTTCGCGCCGCTACAGCGGACAATACATGGCGATGCCTCGAGCAAGACTATTTTCCTAAGTACGGAAAACCACGTGCTATCTTATCCGATCAAGGGACTCAATTCACTGGAAAAAAATGGGAAAAGCTACTTACCGATCACAGGATCAAGAAAATATTCACCTCAATCAGACACCCGCAAGCGAACCCTGTGGAGAGGACAAATCGCGAACTCTCGCGTTTCTTCCGAACGTTCCTAACGGAAAAACATAATACCTGGTACAACTGGCTTGAGATTATAGAAACATGCGTAAACGAGACTCAACACGAGTCCACTCTGCAAACACAGATCCTTTTACATACGGGAAAACGACCAGAAAGACCCTGGGGAGCAGCCCTCGGGCTGAAGGACGCTGACGACGTGGACCACCAGAATCTCATAATACTCGCCAGAGAAAACATAAAGAAAAACAGGGGACGACAAGCAGACAAATTCAACGCATCACACCGATTGACGGAATTTCAAGAAGGAGAACAAGTACTGGCGAAGGCACTGAACGTGTCCAACCCAGCTTTGAAAAAAGTTGCCAAGTTCCTCTCGATATACGAGGGCCCATATAGAATCAAGCACAAAGTCGGCAAAACCTCGTATATTCTCGCTCACCCGCGAGGAGACAAGGAAAGAGGCATGTACCATGCGAGCGACCTGCGGCCCTACTATGAAGAAAAGAAACAGAAAGAGCAACAAGAAACGTAAACAAACGTAAGGCCAGCCTTTCGAGATAATCCGCACGAAGCAACAAGACGATCCTCTGTTGCCAAAAAAAAAAAAAAAAAAACACAAAAAGGGGGGGAGAGGGAACCTATACCTCGAACAATGGAATCTCCATACGATTACTCAGTACAAATCGAACCATCATCGAAGAAATGTCGAAAACAGACGCAACGACTCAAACCGCGGCGGGCGAAGCCTACACAGGCAAGGCGATTTCCCCGGGAAAATACGTCGCGTAGAGACGAATGGACCGACACCTTAAAGAAAAAGGCCACGCCAAGGGGAAAGGCTGTCAAGTCGAACCGGTATATCTTCGCTACCTCGTAGACGACATCAAAATCCAACAGGACCTCCATGAGATGCAGGGCAAAACCGTCGTGGGGTACAAACAAGGCACAAAGAGAATTCCCATAAAATACATACGGGAAATGCCGGCAGTAAGAAAAATAGAGCATCTTCCACGCCGGATGGAACCCCTATATTGCCGTGTCAACGGGAAACTCGCAATACGAGTGACAACAGGAGCCCCAGCTGAGGTAAGAAAAAAAAAAAAAAAAAAAAAAACGAGAACATACATTCGAACGAGTCGCCCAGACGCTAGGAACGAGGGCATTAACGACCACGTAACAGAGATACAGAAAAAAAAAACGGAAATCCTTTCTTTATCAGGCACCTAGGCCGGTGGCAAAAGCCAAAACGGACCCGATAGTAGAGGCCGCGATGGTACGCATCCACTCGCATACGCGTCCACCAACCAGTCACCCCTCCACGAGACGAGTAGCGAAGGAAGAAGGACAGGCAGACCACACCAAACGTCAAAAGACCCTGCAAATAAATGAATAAAAAAAAAAAATAAATAAATAAATAAATAAATAAATAAATAAATAAATAAATAAATAAATAAATAAATACATAAATAAATAAATAAACAAAGAAGGAAATTAATAGACAAAGAAATAAATAAAAAAAAAAGGAGACCTGTAAAATGAATAAAAACAATTAACAATTGAAAACAAAACCCAGTCGTTATCAATTCCATTCAAACAACTATCTTTAGTTTGGGAGGGCGTTGTAACGAGACAGACTCTCGTTACGGTCATTCCCTCTTTCTCTCGTACTCCCCGAGCCAACAACCAGCAGGATGCGGGCGCCGTGGGTGAAAGATACGGGGTTGAGCCCGGCGAGCCAATCATAGAGCGCCACGCAAGATCGGACGACGTTGCCACCTCTCTTGGTAGTTTCATCCCCTCTCCTATAAGACTTACATAACGTCTTGATCTTGCCACCTCTCTTGGTATTTTCATCCCCTCCACCTCACCGTGTGGCTGACGCAACATCGCGCGATATTACCACCTCTCCGAGTAGTTTCATCCCCTCTCCTACAGGACTTACATAACGTCTCGATCTTGCCACCTCTCTTGGTATTTTCCTCCCCTCCACCTCACCGTATGGCTGACGCAACATCGCGCGATATTACCACCTCTCCGAGTAATTTCATCCCCTCTCCCATAGGACTTACGTAACATCACGCGATATTACCACCTCTCAAGGTATTTTCATCCCTACCTCGACATAACTTACGTAACATCTTATGCCTTTCCACCTCCTCCAACAATTTCATCCCCACTACGACATGATGATGAAACATCACGCCACAATTCCACCTCTCCCCGAATCTAGAAACTATAAGAACCACGACGGCGGACGATTCGGGGTCTTACACATTTGCAATTAACAGTGATTGCACGTATCTCCACAATTTGGCCTTAGGCCTTAGTTTTATTAGGGACCTCAGTCTGATCGTCGGCTTCAAGCATTGCGCTTGAAAGATCGTGACAGGCTTGAGAGAATCCGTGTGCACTGGCCCCGATTACTGCAATCGGAAGATCAGTTGCTTCTTCGTGACGGGTCGAGGGTTTTAGTCTTGGCGTGCTGCATCGTTGCGACCTGGACCGGTGTGGCAGAATGCGTTCGTTCTTCCCCGACTAACGGAAGAGCGAGTCAGCTCAACACATTGGCCGGATCGTACATCGATTCTCTCGCCCGATCTGAGCCCTCATCCACCCAGTCAACACCCATAATTTAGGGACTCAGGGATTAGAACATCTTGAAATCCAACCTCTTGTCGGCCAACGACAATTTTTCTGACGTACGACACTCGGTCTTCGAGGTCGGACGAACTTAGCTTCAGTCGTATAATAATTATTAAAGAATATAATCTCAGTCAAATCTCTATCTCCTTTTCCCCTCTGGTCCGTCTGACCGTTCTATTCGCAAGAAAGGAGAGCGTCAATGTAATATCGATCAACCACAACCTGCCTAGCGTACGACACTCGGTCTTCGGGGTCGGACGAACTTAGTTTCAGTCAAAATAAAGAAATAATAATAAAAATTAAGAAATTATCAATTGCATGAAATTATCAATTCTCAAATTACGCCCAATATTCATAACAACCACTATCATAGTGACTCAGAGATCCACTCCTTCATGATCGATGATGAAGGATCCAAACGTTCGATAAACGTGGCACACGTGAACGACAACGGAGAACTCTGAGATCATCCCTATAAAACCCATAAAATCCTCAATTATTTAGCCCTATCGAGTCCAGAACACGAACTCTCCTCAACTGAACCAAAAGCATTCAAGGTACATCCACTTCGGGAATTTAGCCGTAAGAGACGGTCTAGAAACCGTCCTTCAAAATCCCGAAACGTTTCAATATATATATATATATATATATATATATATTTTTTTATTTTTTATTATTATTATCAAAATTTATTAGAAAAAAAATAAAATATTAATCATTCAAGTTGCGTGATCGTGTTGACGTGATCCTCGATTAGTGCCTCAGTGAGAATGCACCGTTTATTGGTTCCGTCGAGGTAGTTGTAGCTGTAGACTTTTCTTCCTCCTGATGTTCGTCTTCCTGGGTATTTTGGATATGTACCGTTTGGAGTTCGCGTGATTCAAGCGTTTCCATCGCTGGTTGTGGTGTTTCGTTGAGATTCCGATTCAGGTGCAGTAATAGATGCGTTACAGAATCCCAAATTGCTCCAAGTAGAAATATCGACCATCCATACACGGTGTCGAGTGCGTAACCATGAATAATGGTGTCCACGATGAGTTTTATCACTCGAATTAGTGCTATGATCCCGATAACTCCAGCGCTCGCGGTCCCAAAGAACATGAATCGACCCCACATGTTTTCCCAAACAGAGTCGACTAGTTGCTTCAGTCCATCCGTCCCGAGCATTTTTGAAAATGCTAGCCCTTGTGTGCCAATGGGTTGTCCGCTAATGCCTCGAGCGATCGTGTTGAGCACCGCCGGTTTTTCCACTGGGAACATTATGTGGTCCCGGAGTTTTTCGATATCTTCTTGACTATAAATTCCGCTGGTTGCCAAGGATGCTGGATTGGTGTATTTCCACGTTGGCTCGGTCATCGGCTTGATGATGGTTGGAGGTAGACTTTGGACAGGTCCTGGCAAAAGTTTATACCAAGAATCTCCCAAAAGATATTCCGATGGTAACAAAGCATCACACGTCATTTCTGTACCTGTTTGCATGATAATGTGAGTACGTGGTGTGAGAAATAAGCTTTGATTACCCCTGGAGATCGGGAGCTGGTGGTAACAATTTTCAGTCCTCCGGACTGTTACTTCTACTGGTATACATTTGATTACATGGACTACTTCTCCAGTGACGACGGCCATATATCCCGGTCCCTTCATGAGATAGAATGCGAATTCATCAGGTGATTGTGTTGCGATTATGAGAGCGTTCTTCAATACTTGTTGTTCGAGGTTGCATCGTTGCGTCAACACGTCAAGGTATAATTGATTCATTTGATTTCGAATGTGTTTTTCCACGAATACGAATTTTGAATTTACATATGTGAATATATCTAGATTTTCTACGGCTATCGGCTTTGGTTTAGCGAACGAATCTCCCCTTCTAGTTTCAAATATAAGTAGTTTCGGATGTTCCGTGCGTATTAACGTATAACCACACAATGGTTGCTCAGATTTTTTTGTTAAAGCAAATGTTACATCTTCAGTTGAAAGTGTATAGACTGTTTGAGGGTAACTGTTTTCTACATCTTCAATTTTCTTTGCCACTCCTTCGTACAGTACACTGTATCGGTTAAATTTGCAACTATCCACGGGAAGCGAATTCCAAAAAGTTTGTCTACCCTCAATGTCTATACAACCTTGGTTCGTTAATAGGCACGTTATTCCAGATTTTAAATTGATACGATTATTCTCTAGATTTACAGTCGCTTGATATTCCGCAAGAGTGATTTTGATAGAACCTTGTACTACAACATCGTCCCAACTACCATAGGGATCGGAATACTGTGTTCCAGAGCAAGTTCCGTCATTTTTAATTGAGCCTGCTAAATTTATGCTTCGAGTTGCAGTTTGATTTACGCGGAAGCCAGTGATTAAGCTGCTGCCGATTCGATATAGCCCTGCCTTGTGCATTTCTTCGCATGCATCTCGAGATACATCGGCTAAATACTCTAATTGTCCATGTGCGACTACAGAGACATGCGAATGCATACCGCAGTAGTAAATCACTCGATGAATTTCGATTTTACATTGAATGACCTTATTGTTGATAAATTCGTTCAGTTGTAATAATTGTATGTAAACAGGAATCGTTTTTATTTCCGGTTTCTTGATATCGCAGTCTCCGACGTCGATCAGAGACAGAGTCGTTATATTTGAATTCGATGATCCGCAATCGTATCCGATGATTCCGAGTGTGCTCGTTACAGCACACAGCAGTAAAGCAAAAGTCAATGTCCCCTTGACCATGTTGAAGTTAAATAGAATATTGAAGTATTCTATTTCTTCCTTCTATATATATATATATATATATATATATATATATATATATATATATATTATTATTATTATTATTATTATTATTATTATTATAATTACATTTTTTTTTTTTTCTGAAAATAAAAGAATAAGATTAGTTGAAGTTACTTCCTCGTTATCTAAACAGTAATATAAGAATACTTTAATCTATTTATGTTGACAATGCGAGGTTTCTTTTTTATTTGAATTTTTACATTTCCTTTTGGGAATACTTCTAGAACTTCATGCGGTCCGGTATAGTGATCGTCTAGTTTTCCAGGTTTAGGACCTTTCAGAAGAAAGACGAAATCGCCGATCTTGAGAGTCTGAGGATTTATTTTTCGATCGTAGATTTCTTTTGATTTTACCTTTGCATCGATTAAATTGGTTCGCGCTAGAGCTTGAAGCTCGTGTAGGCGAGTCACCAATTTAGTGAGATAATCATCGTATGTGATCTCATCTTCGTCGATGATTGGATCGCTTGATGGAAGTCTCGCTAATTTTCCGAACACTAGTTCGAACGGGGTATGTCGTGTACCTTCATGAGTGCTAGTATTATAAGAAAAGGTTGCTAACTCCAGCCAATCATCCCATTCTTGATCTTGATTAGCAAATTGTTTGAGATATTCTCCCAATACGTGATGGGACCTTTCAATGGAACCATTCGATTGAGGATGGAATGCTGTGGTTTTGAACTGTTGAATTTTGAATCGTTTAGCTACGTTTTTTAGCACTTTGCTGAGAAAATTACTGCCCTGATCTGTTAAAATAGATCGAGGTGCGCCGAAAGTACAAATGAATCTCTTGACTAAAGCATTGCTTATTGTCACAGCTGTTGCATCTGGTAATGGTATAGCTAACGAATATTTGGTGAGCTGGTCTTGGATAGTTAATATATATATATTATTATCTTTGGTCATCGCTAAAGGACCTACGATGTCCATTGCGACTTTGTCAAAGGCTGTGCCAGGCGTATCCGTTATAATCATTGGATTTCGATTTTTAACTCGAACTAATTTTTTTAATTGGCATCCTAAACAATTTCTAATGAATGCCTGTATATCTTTCTTAATATTTTCCCAATAATAACGATGCCTGATTTTGCTAAACGTCTTCGGAACTCCCTTGTGTCCTCCAAGAGCTGAACAATGTATTTCTTTAATTATTTCCTTTCGTCTCGGTGGCTCAACATACTGAATTACGCCGGTGCAAATTATTATTTTTGTACATTTCGATTGACTTATTACACACAAGTGACTTCTAATTACTTTCCATTCTATTGTTTCGACTTCGCTCGTCTTTGCTATGCTGATTGTTTTTAGCTTCAATGAGTCGATTAATTCACCTAAGCTGGCTAATGATTTTTCAATATCTGAGGCTACAGTCGTGAGACCTTCCTTAAGTCGACGTATCGGTAGTGCGATGTGAATTCTATTGCCTAGTTCTTTCATCTGAGCTCTACCTGCCTGTAAATCTTGAAATTTCGGTAATTCATTTTTACTTTGAAGTTGAATCGATCCCATGTCACATGGCTCGCCTGAGTCATAGATAAAATAGGTATAACTGTCCTTTCTCATAAATAATTGGTCTCTAGATTCAATCAAATTTCTGGGATATCGAAAATTGTCTACGTCATTTATTTTCGAAATTTTGCCTTGTTCCTTTTCTTTATTAAATTCTTGATCTTCCTCGCTACCTATTTCCTCATTGTCGCTATCGCAGCTTGAGTCTTCTGAATCGCTTGATTGATACTGGATTTCTGTGTTATTATTATTAGTTTCTTTAGATTGTTTTGATTTTCTTTTATTTTTGTTAACGCGTTTTTCTTCTTGATTATTTTTAGAATTCGTAAATTTTGTATCCATTTCATCTCTTAACCTTTGAGGTTCTTTTCTAATTCGTTCGCTTCTTCTCAATGGTTGTTCATTAGTATTGTTTAATTTTGGTTCTTCATGGATCGTTGCTTCTGTTACGATCTGATTCCGTTGTTTAGTTGATTGTTCTTTATTTTGAATTGTATGAACATTCTGTGGTTCGACAGGGTTTCGAGATAAAGCATCTGCATTGACGTTCATCTTGCCTGCTTTATAAATAACGTCAAAATCGTACATTGACAATTTTAATCTCCATTTTGAAACTCGAGAGGCTGGATCTTGAGAGTTTTTGAACCATACGAGCGGTTTATGGTCTGTAACGACCGTGAATTTATGTCCGTAAACATAAGGATGGAATTGTTTAACTGCGTAAACAATTGCCAACGCTTCCTTCTCGTATGTTTCGTATCGTTTCTCGGCATCATTCAATGTTCGTGAAACGTACGCGATAGGTAGATCCTTACCGATTTCCCCTTGAGATAGGATACCTCCGATAGCGTATCCAGATGCATCCGTCGTTATGATAAACGGTCGAGTAAAATCCGGATGCTGCAATATTGGTTCCTTGCAGAGAGCATCTTTCAATTCTTGAAAAGCCGCTTGCTCACTGTTTTTCCATAAGAACGTCGTTTCCTTTTTTAATAAATTTGTTAGAGGTTTCGCGATTTTCGCGAAACTTTTTATGAATCGTCGATAGTATCCGGTTAAGCCCAAAAATTGCCGTACTCCTTTAACGTTTCGGGGAACTGGGTAACCCTTTACTGCTTCGATTTTTTTCTCGTCCGGTTTGATGCCATCTTCGGTTATTAAATGCCCTAAATATGTGACTTCTTTTCGTAGAAATTCACATTTATCAGGTTGGAGTTTTAGATTTGCTTCTTTAAGTCGCGATATTAATGTTGTATATTTAATTTCGTGTTCTCTTAACGAAGACGCGTATATTACGATGTCGTCAAGATAGACGAAAAGTTCGATGCCTTGTAGGCCACACAATACACGATCCATTAACCGTTGGAAAGTAGCTGGAGCATTTTTCAATCCAAAAGGCATTCGAGAAAATTCGTAATGGCCAAATGGAGTTGAAAAAGCTGTTTTATGTGCGTCTTCCGGTTTCACCTTTATTTGATGGAAACCCGATGCGAGATCGAAAACCGAAAAATATTTGGCTCCACCAAGTTGATCCAAAATATCGGTTATGTTCGGAAGCGGATATGAATCTCCGATTGTTTTTTCATTCAGCATCCGAAAGTCTAGTACCATCCTCTATCGTTTATTTCCATGTGAGTCTGGTTTTTTTGGAACAATCCATACGGGACTGTTATAAGGTGATTGTGAATTTTTCACAATTCCTTCGTCGTACAATTTTTCTACTTGACGAGTTATTTCGTCCTTGTGAACTGGAGGAAAACGATATTGACGGGTATTTATCGGATGCTCGTCAATCGTAGTGATTCCGTGTTCTATTTTAGTAGTTGCACCTAATTCATCTCCCGGGATATAAAACTGATTGCAACTTTCTTCGAGTAATCGATTTATACTTTCGCGTTCTTCTGGATTTAGATGTTCGAGACGGAGTAATTCTTTAATTTTCTCCACTCGATTTGTTTTTGTTTGATTTGCTGCCGCGATTGTCAAGCAATCTGCGTAGGATTTAATGAATTTAGACGATTTTGTAGATTTCGATTTTTTGTTTTCTTTTTCTTCGAATTTATTAAAAGAATCGGACGATTTAGAAGATTTTATAGATTTAGATTTTTCGTTGTCCTTTTCTTCAAATTTATTAAAAGAATCGGACGATTTAGAAGAGTTTATAGATTTAGATTTTTCGTTATTATTTTCTTCGAATTCTTGTAGTGTCAATGTTGGAACTACAAGTTCGATTTCTTCTTCCCTCGTATTGTATACTTGGGTACAGGGATGGGCACATTTTGAATGGAAATTCACTTAAAATACAGGTTAAAATTCAAAATCCTCGTCTGTTTTGTATTTTGTCCGGAGTAAAATACAAAATACTTGTCCATTTTGTATTTTGTCTGGCCTAAAATACAAAATACTTTTCCATTTTGTATTTTGCTCGACCTAAAATACAAAATATTCGTCGATTTTGTATTTCGTCCGACCTAAAATACAAAATACTTGCCCATCTTGTATTTTGTCTGGCCTAAAATACAAAATACTTTTCCATTTTGTATTTTGTCTGGCCTAAAATACAAAATACTTTTCTATTTTGTATTTTGTCCGACCTAAAATACAAAATACTTGTCCATTCTGTATTTTGTCTAGCCTAAAATACAAAATACTTGTCCATTTTGTATTTTGCTCGACCTAAAATACAAAATACTTGTCCATTTTGTATTTTGTCTAGACTAAAATTCAAAATACTTGTCCATTTTGTATTTTATCCGACCTAAAATATAAAATACTTGTCCATTTCGTATTTTGTCCGACCTAAAATACAAAATACATGTCCATTTTGTATTTTGTCCGCATTGAAATGTAAAATACTGACTCATTTTGTATTTTGTCTGGCCTAAGCTCTAAAATATTTCTTCATTTTGTATTTTGTCCGCACTGAAATACAGAGTATATTTTCATTTTAAAAACCTAAAATGGTTTTTCATTTTAAATACTGTCTTACAGATACAGTTCCGTATCTCAGTAGGGGATCTCGTCGTATGCTGTTTGAGCATGCGTCTTCCACACGTGTAGCGTCAAAAGAAGAAGGGGCTGGTAGGAGTAGGGGGGGGGGGCAGAATTAGAATTAGAATTAGAATTAGTATTTTTGTATTAGAAATAGTATTTTTTATATATATTGGGTAACGCGTATACCCAAGTTGGGTATACGCGATACCTCGGTGATTGGAAACTACAGCTTTACCGAAATAAATCCCGTCTCCGATTTTAAAACGCGGTAAATAACCCTCGGTAATTTCTTCGTTTTTTACTCGGATGTAAAAAGTTGAGGCAGACCGCGCTGGTATTATTACCGTTTCGAGGCTCGAGAATTTAATACAGTTATCTCTCCAATACAAACAGTGATCCTTGTAATCGATCGTTGCCTTGTATCTCTGAAAGAACGCGTTTCCCAGTATTCCACTTTGATCGATCGGAAAATTCTCGTTAACGATATGGAACGTGACTGAACATCCTAAGATGTCTACAGAGAGTGACCCTAGGGTATCTACTGGACTCGTCGTTATTCCGTGTAATTCGAGAATATCCATCGTATCTATTATAGTGCCTGGTTTGACCGATTTTTCTTTTATGATATTTGGCTCAGATCCCGTATCGACTAATAAACTTATTGTCGATTTTACGGTTGAGGATTCGATCTGTATTGTAGGGGGTCGACATCGCTGTTTTAAATTCACATGAGCTACTCGGACTCGTCTCCCGATAAGTTCTTGCTTATCACCAGAGCTGAGCGAGAGGCTGGCTTTGTTTGAGTCTCCGAGCGAACCCCTGTGTTCGGAAGACTGTTGGAGTTTCCCTGTTGCTTCTGTTTGTTGTTATATTCTCTCTTCCTACATTCGTCGATAGTGTGTCCGTCCTTTTTACAATATCGACAAGATTTGAGGGGCTGAAGATTGCTGGTTTTTTTAAATATCGGTTTATCTACGGTTTGCGCGGGCCGGGTGTCCCTGTCTCGAGACGGACCGGCTACCTGGTTCCTAAACCAACACTTGTCGGCCGTGTGACCCACTCTCCTACAAATTTGGCAGATTACCGCGCTAGCCTGAACTGTACCTACGTCGCGACGCGGCGCGGACTTACTTATTTGTTTTGGATTTCTTAACTCGCTTATAGCTTTCTGTTTCCTGTGTATTTTTATCGCGTCTGTCCCGGCTTCGGTGAGTGTTTCGTACGCCGTCTTCATACGCATTTGTATAACTGGCTTAAGACCATCGAGAAAACTTTCAACACACTCTTTTTCGGTAGATTTTTTTTCTTCTTTGCTTATTTGACCTTCGTTATTGCTCTTGTAAGCTTTTATTATGTGATTTCCAATTTCTCGGACCCGGTTGATATATTTTATTACATCTTCGTCTTCTAACTGTACTAACGTCCCGAGTTCTCGCCGTACCTGATTTACTGTTCTTGCCGGAGAATATAAATCTTTTAAATATTTTGTCAAAGCGGCTAAAGTCTCGAATTTTGTTCCCTGTATCGATTTTTTTGCTTCGCCCGTAATTTTTATTCTGATCATTTTTACCAAATTTTTCTCTACGGTCGCGGGAAGCATAGCTAATGCTTCTTCGCAGCTGTCAATAAACTCGTAAACCGGAATATTCGTTCCGTCGAATTTATAAACAACTTCGACTGCATCTTTCAATGACACGATTTGTGATGCTCCAGGCGTCATTGTTTCTACGTTAGTGTTACTGTTTGGTAGAGGTAAAGGTAGAGGTGGAGGAGCAGTATTGTTAGTGATGGAACCCGTTGGTTGATTAGCGTCAGTCTCGTTTGCTGGCGTTTCTTCTATTGACATATTATCACCAAACTTCTGTTTCGTATCCCACCGCTGTCACCAAAAATGGTATGTTACGTCCAGATAACATAAATTAAGAATATGCCCTCTTTTGGACCTTAGCTACGGCTAATTAGTCCGGGATACGGGCTAGAAGATTTGGTCGAATAAATGAATTGTTAGACTCAATATTACTTGAATTGAATTTAGGTTTTCATTTTATTTATATAAAAGTTGCGACGAGGATCGTCTTTTGGTATGAAATATTGTGAATTGAATGATTTGAATATGGATTTGATTTTAATTTGACTCAACGAGACCGACGGGAACCCCGTGGTTCCAAGGATCGAGAAGGGAAAATATAAGAGTCGTGGCGTACCGCGCAATCCCTTATATTCTTGGAAAAGGAATAAGAGTCGCGGGGTACCGCGCAATCTCTTATGTTTTTGGAAAAGGAATAAGAGTCGCGGCGTACCGCGCAATCTCTTATGTTTTGTGGGAAGGAATAAGAGTCGTGGCGTACCTCGCAATCTCTTATGTTTTGTGGGAAGGAATAAGAGTCGTGGCGTGCCGCGCAATCTCTTAGATTTTGTGGAGAGGAATAAGAGTCGTGGCGAACCGCGCAATCTCTTACATAGGGTTTGAGAATGATTTTAAGATGTTAAATTTTAACTTACTTTTTACTTAAAGACTTTAAACTTTGTACAAGTTGGAAGAGCTGTACAATATTGAGCTCGTTCCGGAGGGTATGCTTCTATTTTAAAGAATACTTGTCGTCGGTGGTGGATTTTCGTTGAGTGTCGAAATTACGAAAATCTCGCGCTTTTATACCCAAGTCGCGAGTTGCTAGTCGTAAGGGTGGGAAAGGGCAAATTTTCTTTGCATCTCATTGGCTGAAATTTCCCGTTTCCCACTCCTTAGTTTTTCCAAAAAGGTGGGGAGAATCGCTCTTATCTTTCTCGAGCTGAAGGCCCAAGAACCCCCCTCCCTTATGTCTTTGTAGGCCCCTTGAAAAGGGCATACACCCACGCCTGCGTTTAGAGGGTTGCAGCCCTACAGGCGTCTTTGTGGTGGCGTTACGGGGACGTAACAAAAGTTGTATCTGCAGGGGCGCGGAGGTACCAAAGGCGCTAATTGCTTCTTGGGTCTTATGAAAAATCGACGTTTACCTGGAAAGATCCGAGGTTGTAGAAAGAATGGCTTAACGTTAATTCGTTTCACCGACTTTCTCTAAGAAAGGGAATTCAGCCGAAGTTTTCTACCCAAGATATTTTGCTTACGGTGAAAAGTACGTAATCGAGCCGGGGAAACGTGGGCCCGCGCTGTTGTTGTTCCGCGTTCAAGTGATTTTTTTGGCAATGAATGAAATGAGGTTCCCAATTTTGCAAAAACCCATTCTCGTGAACGTGTCACGAATTCGACTGTCGAAACCGCAATAGGATAATACGATTATTGGCGTAGATATGACACGGAACACGCAAACGCGCGAGAAGCGGCGATGCATGACGAGCATCGTCCGATGCTACGTCAGTACGTGACGTAGCATCGGACGATCAGCGCTGGCGAATTGCAGATAGCGCCTTTAATACCTTCAAGCACCCTGCAGTTTGCCCCCTAGCCAGTTTTGGAACGCTAAGACTTTTGAACGGATTGTTTTTTGGCTCAAATTTTCAGGGAAGACGTAAATTGGGTTTCCGCAGCAAACATTTTCTGGTTTTAATAAATAATGCAGTACTTTTCGAATGCGACCTGTAAAATGTGTTCTTTGTGGGTTAGCGATTTCGCTACCTTCACCCCTCACTTCGGTCTTGTAGTCGCTTCGACCAGGACCTTTCTATAATTCGAATACATTGTGACGTAGAATAGTCGCGACGGCGAAACCCCCTGCCGTGCACCGAAAAGGAGCCGAGTGACCTCGACGGCAGCGCTGCTAAGCGTAGAAGAACTGCAGCAGAAGACGAAGTGGAACCGGCGCACGGAGCAAGTTCTACGTCACCCGACGTGGACCCGCCGAAATAAGAGAGATGGACAGAGGCCGATTCAGTATAAAAGAGGGGCCCGGCGACTGGATGGACACAATTTTATTTCTCCACAGCAGCAGCCAACACTCTCGGAGGAACCAGCCAGCCAGGACCAACCAGAAGGAGGATTCCAGCCGAAGGAGCTCGAATCTGAAAACCAGTGAACAACGAAGAATCAACGGTTCACTCGAGAAAAAGGAGCCCAGCACCAGAGACGGCCCCCGTACGTCGAACGCCGACAGCGCCACATCCAACGGGGTAGACGCTGCGCGAACGAGGGGCACGGGGATGAGAACGCGAAACCAAGGCACCGACAAATGGACGCCATGCTCCCATAACCCCTTTCTCATAGCTATCACGAACGGATCACGTAAAAACTGGGGTAGACGTGGACCGAACGTAGGGTTATCTGACCGAGGAAAAATAAAGAAACAAAAGGAAACCCACACCGGGACACAAAACGAGCAAGCGCTAAATCCACCTTGACGGTCGGATCACGTAACCATCGATCTACACCACAATCACAGAACGACACAGAGTTATGGAGCCACGACAAGCACAATCTCGACGCACCACAGTAACAAAATGCGACGAACGTTATAAAAAAAACACTTAAACACCACACAAAAAGAACCCAGGATACCACCAAACCGGTGTAACTGGAAACCCGAGCTACGACGAACACGACGTAGGGACGCAATTTTGGCAACGACGAGTGGCCGGCGAAAAGCCGCATCCACACCCGCAAGGCACAGCGACGCTATCCCCACCGAGCGACCCGGACAAGTACGAGATCGATCCACGCTACGTAGATCCGTGCGGCCACCAACCGCCAGCGATCTAGCACAGGTGGCGCGGGAAGCACGCCACCCAAATCTCGCCTGGCTCACTGGCAATCTCAAGACTCCCCGAGGCGACAGCGGACCATCGGACCAGTACGTCATCGATCTACGCCACATAGATACGAGTGGCCACCAGAAGCATACGAGCTCACCGAGGTGGCGCAACTCGCGCGCGTAGTGTGGTGGTTAGCCACAGGTTATAAATAAATGATGCGGTACAATCCGTAGTGAAGTTACGAACAACAATAAACTTTATTTTTAGGCTATGAAAAATCTCTTTCGCATAGCGCGGTCAGTCTTTCTTCGTTCTTCATCTTTTCACTTACATCTCCCATCTATCTCTACTGGTGTTAGCAAATCCACGCCCCAACACATATTGGCCGTTTGCTGCGGCCATGATAGTGCTCAAGGCGCTCGACATGCGGGCCGCACGCCATGTGGTGAGTCCGCTACGGTGAGTCCTCCGCATTACTCCCCCTGAGTGACTTAGAATTTCCAAGTTGCGAATTTGACGGTTCTTTTATTAGGATAGGTTTTTGCAGCTTGTCGAGTTGGTTCTAAAGAGCCCACATATCTTCCGGAAAATCCGTGTGAAGCATCGGTATTACAGTCGGTTCCACAAGGAAAGGTACGCGTTTTCTCGGGAAGTTTTGAAGATTTCTTTCCCCTTCTTTTTGGGCCTGATTGTACGTTCGAAGGACTACGGCGGAACCACTGATTCGTTTGAGTCTCATCCGAAGTGTCGCATATTGCACAAGATTGAGCAATTAGTGCTATCTACGCTAAACGTTTTTCTTGGCACCAATGCACACGTCTTTCATACTTAGCTGCTGCTAAATGCTTGGTCCGGTATAATTTTTTCCGACGAAGCTTACTTTTGGACATGGTTTCCTATAAAACATGCCTGGTCTGCCACTCGTGAGCGTTTCCTCCACCGAACTGTTGGACACCCGATAAAGATCCATGTTTCGGGTCTTCTCAAGTCTACAGAGCAAATGTTTGAAACCAACAATGAGGATTGGATCCATCAAGAGGACAACGACCAAATATCGCAGTTGTCGCCTCTGCAGGAGCTGGAAAGTGGAAAATGGCATTACGACTTTAGACTAGCCTTCACAATCTCCTGATGCAAATGCAATTGAAAATGTGTGAAGCGTCGTGAAGAGAAAACTTGCAGGAAGGCGTGTATTCACCCTGAAGCAGTTCTCTCGACGAATTAGGGAGGTATGGTGCTCTCTACGCTCAGAATATGCGGAAAAACTGGTCGAAAGCATGCCCAGTAGGTGCCCGACCATAATCCAGAACAAAAGCGATTGGACGGTTTATTAAGTGAGTCCGCCCTAGTGTTCGAAGCGTGTTCTCGTGAGAAAAAAGAGAAATGGGGTTTTCTTTGAAACTTTTCAAGAAAACGCGCACCCTTTTTTGTGGAACAGACTGTATCACAGTTGATTAAATATGCTGGTTTCCGTCTTTATGTCGTTACGTTAACATCTTTACGATTAATATTAATTGTAAAAAGTCGATCATTCAAACAGGCTATAATGTGGTACGGGCCTGTATAGGGAGGCTGTAACGATTTGCGCGTAGAAAAACATGTGTGCACGTATAAAGCGAGCCGTGGACAAACATGCTCTTCTTGATGTGACGCGCTGTTGGTGTGGATTTAAGCATACGCATGTGTTTGCGGAATTTTTCTACAAATACCTGTGGGTCGACGGGTGTTTCTTCCTCGATAAAAAATTCTCCTGGGACGCGAAGCGGTGTTCCATACACGAGTTCGGCGGCCGACGCTTTGAGATCTTTTTTGTAACAGGTACGGAGCCCGAGTAGGACCGTAAGCAGCAAATCTATCTATGGAGTTGGTCCGTGACACATGAGCGCAGTTTTGAAAGTCCGATGCCACCGTTCGACGAGTCCGTTCGTTGCTGGAAGATATGCCGTGCTTCTTGTGGGGCTGGCCCCGACAAGACTCGTGAGAGCCTTAAAAAGGGCCGACTCGAATTGTGATCCTGAATCGGTCGTCACGGTACGAGGAGATCCGAATCGGGTGATCCAATGAGTGTAAAAAGCAGTTGCGACGGTATCAGCCGTCATATCTTTGAGCGGAATTGCCTCTGGCCAACGTGTAAATCTATCGATTATAGTGAGGCAGTATTAAAAATCCCGTACGACTGGCATTGGGCCCACCAAATCCAAGTGTATGTGCTCAAACCGATGATCTGGAACGGGTATTTCAATCGGAACGTTTTTTGAGATTCTGTGTACCTTTGACCTCTGGCAGGGAATATAAGTTCGAACCCACAGAAGAATATCTTTTTTTATCGAAGGCCAAACGAATTTTTGTCGTATCAATCGAAAAGTCGTACGTCCACTGGGATGTGCGAGGCCGTGTACGGCACGGAAAACTTTTTCCCGGAGAGATATATGGACGAATCGTTCCTGTAGAGATGTCACAAAATAATGCTTCTCCTGAATCCAGCGTCAATTGATGTAACTTGACGGCTGTCTTGGACTGTAGCAAATCTTGGAGCTCGTTATCCTCTTTTTGGGCCTCTTGTAGTTACTGTGGGGTAACGACTGCTGGCATCTCGATGGCGTTTAAACGTGAAAACGCGTCTGCGACGATATTGTCCAGGCCACTTACGCGGATTATCTCCGTACTAAATTGCGCGATAAAGTCCAATAGTCTGAGTTAGCGTGGCGAAGCCTTATGTGGCTCCCAAGAAAAGGCGTAAGCGAATGGTTTATGATCGGTTTTAATTGCAAAATTACGACCTTCAACCCAATGTTCAAAGTAACTAAGCGATTTGTACATAGCGAGTAATTCGCGATCGTACGTACTGTACAGGGTGGAAAGAAATTAATGGTCATCCTTCTACCAGGTGAATCTCCAGGTCATGTTTGGCGAAGATCTACAAAAATGTCGTGCCGCAAAATTGATTTGACCTTGGCAGTCAAGGTCAAATTTTTTTATTGTCTCAAAAAATCTGGCTTGTCAAGAGGAACAAAAGTTTCAATGGGGCCATAGGTCAAAAACGCAATATTCTATGTGAAAAGCAGTTCAAAGACGAAAAAAAATCGGAAATTTTTTTTCCTCGTAATATTGCTTAATCGGACTCACAAATAATCATATAACCATAAAAGAAGCCTTTTATCGCTTAGCCTGAAACTTCTATTCAAATAAATCAAGAAAAGTCACCGTTGCCGGACTCTGACCGCGAGGAGGTAGATGAATAGGCACATGATGGGTAATTTTTTCCTCGTTCCATCTTTCAAAGTCGTGCGTGTGTGTGTGTGTGTGTGTGTGTGTGTGTGTGTGTGTGTGTGTGTGTGTGTGTGTGTGTGTGTGTGTGTGTGTGTGTGTGTGTGTTGTGTGTGTGTGTGTGTGTGTGTGTGTGTGTGTGTGTGTGTGTGTGTGTGTGTGTGTGTGTGTGTGTGTGTGTGTGTGTGTGTTTGTGTGTGTGTGTGTGTGTGTGTGTGTGTGTGTGTGTGTGTGTGTGTCGTGTGTGTGTTGGTATGGGTGTGTGCGTCAGTGTGCTTGCTGCTTTCCGATCGTTTTGCCGAGTCGTTTTCTTACGCACGTTTGCCTAGATCCTAGATATTTTGACGAGGATGACGCCGACGTGGAACCCAAAGAATTGACCCGTTGGCTCTTATTGCCCTGAACATGCGAGCTTGAACTCCCGCTTCAACATGTCGTCCTCCATCACGTAGGTACGTCCACAGCCTCTCCACCAAATTCGTCCTAACGGGGGCGAGGAGGTCACGGTTTCTTGACAGCCTTGCTATGCCACCGTCTATCTTGCGTCGCAGATCAGCTACCGTCCTTATTGCCCTACCAGATCGGTAAACAATCGCCTTCAAAGCTCCCCAAAAGAAAAAAATCTAAACACGCACACCCACCCCAACACACACACACACACACACACGACACACAGACACACACACACACACACACACACACACGACTTTGAAAGATGGAACGAGGAAAAAAATACCCCATCATGCGCCCATTCACCTCCTCGCGGTCAGAGTCGGGCAACGGTGACTTTCCGTGATTTATTTCAATAGAAGATTCCGGCTAAGCGATAAAAGGCTTCTTTTATGGTTATATGATTATTTGTGAGTCCGATTAAGCAATATTACGAGGAAAAAAAATTTTCCGATTTTTTTTCGTCTTTGAACTGCTTTTTCACATAGAAGATCGCGTTTTTGACCTATGGCTCCATTGAGACTTTTGTTCCTCTTGATAAGCCAGATTTTTTGAGACAATAAAAAAATTTGACCTTGACTGCCAAGGTCAAATCAATTTTGCGGCACGATATTTTTGTAGATCTTCGCCAAACATGACCTGGAGATTCACCTGGTAAAAGGATGACCATTAATTTCTTTCCACCCTGTACCGTTGCTCGGTTGGGCTTAATTTCTGCGAATAAAAACCCAAGGGTCTCTATGAACCTGTTACTTGTTGCACCGATGGCAAAATCTGACGCGTCGACGAAGAGAGCCAAGGGCGCGTTATCGGATGGGTGATCGAGGAGTGCTGTCGCTGATAAACTCTGTTTGCATCTGTCGAAAGCATCTTCTGCCGCAGCCGTCCATTTGATGGGTCGTTTATAATTCTTTTTCGAATCGTACAGGTACTCGTGTAGCGGAGCCTAAAGTTTTGCTGCTTGTGGACTAAATTTACGATAGAAATTAACAATTCCTCGAAAACGGCACAACTCGACAATAGTTTGCGGTTTTCTATAATTTAGTACAGCTTCGACTCGTGCTGGAAATGGCTGAGATCCCTCTTGCGATTCCAGGTAACCCAGATACTCCACGTTTGAAACGACCCCACTGACATTTCGATGCGTTTATCGTAAGGCCAAAATCGCGTAAACGTTGCAAAACGAGACGTTAATGTTCCTGGTGCTCTTCTCGAGTCGCTGAAGCAACCAGGATGTCGTCAATGTAACTACACAAATTCTAAACCGCATAAAACGGAGTCCATAAATCTTTGAAAAGTTTGCGCAGCATTGCACAAACCAAATGGCATAACCGAAAATTCGAAAGAACCGAAAGGGGTAACGACCGCTGTTTTGGGAATATCGTTTTCGGCTACAGGAATTTGATGATATGCGCGGACGAGATCTAAAGTACTTAATATCGTCTTTCCATGCAGTCCGTTCGAAAAATCTTGTATGTGCGCGATGGGATAACGATCCGGAACGGTAATTGCGTTAAGTTGACGGTAGTCCCCGCAAGGACGCCATTCACTG
Organism: Diplazon laetatorius; assembly: GCA_963662125.1. Lineage (NCBI taxonomy): Eukaryota > Metazoa > Arthropoda > Insecta > Hymenoptera > Ichneumonidae > Diplazon > Diplazon laetatorius. The sequence goes on along the minus strand of OY759154.1, from coordinate 20,879,457 downwards.
GATTCTTTAGGTACTAGGTGTAACGGGCTAGCCCATGGGCTGTTCGAAGGACGGCAATAACCTTGCTCCAACATGTGTCGGAATTCGAGTTCCGCAGTTTTAAGTTTCCTACCCATCAGTCTACGAGGACGAGCAACCACCGGCGACCCGCGGGAGAGTATGTGGTGCACAATCGGATGTGCAACTGTTCGAGCAGACGTGAACGGTGGGGCTACGTCGACGAATTCTTCCAATATAGCGCCATAAGCGGAGTTTCGATCAATGATTGAAATGCTATGCTCCGAAGTGCTTCTTACGTTACCGAGGGTAGTGAGTCCCGTTTCCGCATCGATGAGACGTTTCTCCTTAAGGTCGACCAGGAGATTGAAATTCGCTAGGAAATCTGCTCCCAGGATAGCCGAAGTAACGTCAGCGATGATAAATTCTCAACTGAATTTTCGACGTAGGTTAAGGTCAATCTGCAATAGCTCAATACCATATGTATTAATTTCAGAGTGGTTAGCGGCGACAAGTTTCAATGCAACTATTTGCTGTGACTGCTGAAAATATTTGCCGGGAATCACTGAGACGTCAGATCCCGAGTCAATGAAGAAAGTTATTCCTCCGAACAAATCGGTAATGTAAAGACGGCACTGTCGAGCTACACCGTCGCTGGCCGTACTTATGCACGACGGTGAGGTTAGTTTTCCGAAGCTGTTTCCGTAGATTTGAAAGCACAAGGCTCAGTGCACCTTTTTGCTTTCAACCCGTACCTCCCGTAGGAGGTATAACCCGTAGTGGAAAGCGCAAATGGCGACGTCCTGTCTGCGACTGGACGAGCGTGACCGATGAACGATTTGGATGTTGGTTCGTTGCGTGCTCCGTTACGTACCTCTTTTGTTAAGGTTGCAAATTGCTTCTCGAGACCCTCGAGACTGAGTATGCGTTCGTTCAAGGCCTCAACGTTTGAGGACCTGCGGGAAGACTGGTGACGCAACTCTGTTGACATGTTGTTGACCTGGGATTGCGCCGTAGCTTCCAAAATTTTATGTGCGATGTCCGCTAGTCTGGTCAAATCGAGACCTTCGCTGGCTGACAACACGCATTGCATACTCATTGGCATGCGTTGAAACCATAGCGTGTGGAGGAGGTCGTCGGACACTCTGTCCGCTGCGAGGGTGCGCATCTCTCTCAAGAGCTGCGATGGTCTTTTGCCACCGAGCTGCATTTCGGTCAATAACCTATGTAATTGAGTTGCTATCGAATCTGTAAACCGCTCGATTAATTGTCTTTTCAGGGTTTAATACTTGTCGTTTAGCGGAGAAGAACGTATCAGGCCGGAGACTTGTTGTAGTATACCTAACCCCAAAGCACCAAAACTACTGTGAAATACCTCGAGTTGTCCGCTGATATTCTGTGTGAGTAGAATTAAGCTCCAACTTGTGCGAACCAAAGTGCTGGATCCGATTGCCAAAATTGAGGTAACTACCCATATAGCATTTTGACATACATCTGATATTCATTGTATATACTCCTGAGGATATTGAATATCCTATGTATATACCGATATGCTGCATCGTATATCTAATGAATATCCATTGTATCAGCAAAGGAGACACTTTTTTATATCCATTACATATACAGTGTAGATACTCGCGTATATGCATAGTATGTCCATCGGATATATGGTATATACGCGTGTATCCGATAAACATACTGTGCATATACACGGGGACATTATATGTATATACAATGTACTAAAAAACTGTCTCGCAGGTATATAAAGAAAGGGAAAAAAAAGGAGACGCGGGGACTCGACCCAGGGTTCTCGCAGTTACTAGTCCAGCATGCTGCTCACTGCGCTACGCCGACTTTGGTGAATATGGTATTATTTATCTGCGATAAAAGCTAACCACCCTAGCAGGTTCGCACACCGAAAAAAGCACGGAAAGAACAAAGGCCGGCCACCGAAAAAGCACCGGTGAGCACTGAGTGCTTTTCTAACGTTTAAATCACCAAATTTCGATCAAAAGCACTGAAAAAACACCGGAAAGTGTCGTGCTTCTTCGTTGCCGCCGGTACAAAAAGCACGACACTGGTGTGGCTCCCACACTAAATTTTTTCGGTGCTTTTCCAGAGCTTTCGACCAAAATTTTGGTGATTTAAACGTTAGAAAAGCACTCAGCGCTTTTACGGTGCGTCGTCGGTGTTGGAACCTGCTAGGGCATTATGACTTAGGAACTTCACAAAGTAATGTCGGGGTTTGCACGTACAAGTATATATATATACTATGTATAGTCTATAAATAATCTATGCATAAACTATATTTGCCCAATTCCATATATAGTTTATATATAATTTTTTTACTGGGGTGTTGATAGCTTGATTTTTTATGGACGTGTATAGATATACATAGGATATTATACGAATATGTCTATGAAACACGTTTATATAAGAGTATTTGGCGTATATCCATACAATGTGCAATGGACATCCGTGCAGATATATACACGCATGTAAGTCGTATGGATATCCATAGAACATCTGGTCCTGTATGTCTACATAAGAGTATTTTTCGTATGTCCATACAATGTGCTTAAACGTTCGTCCATGTACATACATGCATGTAAGTCGTATGGATATCCATAGGATATGCAGGTTACCTTTTTCACATTATGGATATCCAGTGGATATACATGGAACATTTGGTGCTATATGGGAAAAGTTGAGGCGGGAAAGGAAACTCGAAGAATGACTGTGCGTTCGTTGCCGCGGTATGCGAGAAAGAGAGCAAGACGCGCGTAAACGACAGTCAGTACGAGCAACCTACAACCGAGCAAGTACATCAGTTACCGCCCTCCGCCTGTTTTTGAGAAAGTTTGATCTGAAAGAGACAAGTGCGGATAAGTATATTCGTCGGTAACCACGAGGGTTCCGAAGTTTATCTGGCGCTTTTTGTTGATGACGGTATTATTGCAGCGAGATCTATGAAAGCTCTCGATTCAATCATAAAAACGTTAAAAGAGTCTTTTGACATCACCCTAGGTGATTGTAGCAATTTCGTGGGATTACAAATTTGTCGAGATCGGGTCAATAAAACAATGTTCATTCATTAAAGCGCGTATGCGACAAGAATTCTCGAAAGATTCGGAATGTCAAGTGCTAAAGGAGTATCGGTACCGGCCGATCCTCACACGGTTCTATATCCTGTCGAGGAAAACGAAAAGAGGTGTAATGCACCATATCGGGAAGCCGTCGGTTCACTCATGTTCCTCGCCATCGTATCTCGTCCTGATATCGCGTATTCCCTCACGTACCCCGTAGATGTAGGTATAGAATATCGAGCAGACGGAATAGTGTGATTTAATTGGATTTTCTGATGCAGATTATGCAAGTGATATCACGACGCGCAGGTCAACGACCAGATATGCCTTCAGCATAGCTCACGGACTCGTTACCTGGTCGTCTCAGCGCCAAAAATTAGTATCTACGAGTACAACGGAGTCCGAATATATCGCAGCAGCAGCGACTGCAAAGGTAGCGTTGTGGTTACGTAGTTTATTGAATGGTATCGGTCGTCGATGTGATAAAGCTACGAGATTATATGTAGACAATCAGAGCGCTATACGTCTACTAAAGAACCCTGAGTTCCACAAGAGAACCAAGCACATCGATGTCCGATACCATTTCATTCGTGAAAAAGTCGAAAGTTGCGAGATTGAAGTCGTGTATGTGCCAACTGATTGTCAACGAGCGGACATACTGACAAAGCCACTTCCAAGAGATCGTTTCTGTAAAATGCGTGCGAGCCTTGGTATGATTCATTATAGCGAGCACTCAAGCGGCGGAAGTGTTGGAGTTGGCTATGCTGCTCCGTAGTCACATGCGTGCGCATCGATATCTTTCTCTCTCTCTCTCTCTCTCTCTCTCTCTCTCTGAGTCGACAAGCAAGGGCCGTGTCATGGTCAGTCGCTCTTGAACTCTCAAGCAAGAGACACGTATCATAATTAATAAAGAGTTTATTCGTTTCTAATAAAATAAGTTTATTTTATTTACCTGCTCCTCCTTCTCTTTGCGCTTAGCCACAATAATAAATATTTCTGCAAAAAGTTCCACCCATCAGAATGGAGTGGGATTATAAACGATGCTAGTGTTGCCTAGCCAATCAGCGGGCTCGCTTGAGGCTTGTCGTGGTCAAATTCGATACGAAAAATTTAAAAAGTGGTAGTGCTTTTTCAACATTTATTACCTGTACGACTTCCCATATAGCACAAAATGTTCAATGTATATCCACTGGATATCCATAATGTGAAAAAGATATCCTGTATATCCTATGGATATCCATATGACTTACATGCAAGTATGTACATTAGAGTGGTCCTTAAAAAAAAAGTCGGGCTCTCAACCCTCCAAATGATTAAAGAATATGAAAAACTAATTTTAGTATTTTTTTCGATTTTTCCGGCTTTGCCTATTTTAATAGGAAAGTTAAAAAATAACAATTTATGTCATATTTCCGATTCGAATACGAAAAAAAATCTGAAAAAAATGTATAATGTGAAAAACGATGCCACAAAAACACGAACGAATGGTGGTGGCTTTGCGGCAAATATAACCTAGAAAAAGAAAATAAAAATCGACATCGATTTTTTTTAAGTGGCACGCAGCTGGTAGAAAAGCAAAAAAAAAATATGTATCGTGAACAACAATGTAAAAAAGTAACGACAATTTTTTTGGTGGTTGTACAAAAATTTAAAGGCAGCGAAAAAAATGTTTTAGGGAAAAAACAATTTTTTGTTAAGGTTATGTCAAGCTCTCACATTTACCGATTTTTGCTGTAAAGAACATCGCCGACATCTATGACATACTAAATTTTTATCCAAATCGGTTGACCCGTTCTATAGTTATTAATTTTTTGACAAATTTTCGATATGAAGTCTTTTCATTAAAAATTGAAAAAAAAAAATGTATGTCATATTCCTGATTTTAATGTGATTTTAAACTAAAAGTTGAAGGCTTGCAATTGTCAGGGACTTCCATCTTCTCTTACCAGCAAAGAATAAAAATAAAACATATCGGGTATTGCCCTTTACATGAGTTTTTTCATTTATTTTTGAGGATAATCGAATTTGATTAAATAACAACAAGATATTATTTTAGTACCGTTTTTTATTCGTAACTGATCGATTTTTTATGGACGTTCAAAATAAAATAAACTCAAAACTGTTGCATCAGCGTCGCTTTTTTTGCATTCGGAAATATTTTAGCGTATTCGTCGATGACTACCATTGAAAACTGCTTCTGTTCTTCGTCTCTGGTAAAGAGGTTGTTGTATCGTGAAAATAAATGCACTCCTCTTTCAGCTGCATCATTCACGATCATCAAGTTCTTTACAACTTGCAACCCATATTGGTAATCACGATGATGATCCCAACAAGTTGGATCGACTTCCAAAAACCCGTCAGGAATTTCAAATCGACGAAAAAAGTTTCGTGACTGCGGAGTTATGAAATTGCAGATTTCTTTCCCACAAAAATGCTCAACGTCGCCTACATCCAATGGAAATCGCTTCAAATGATTATCGTCAATCTCCTCGATAGGGTCTAAATTTGCGACCATTTTCCTTTTAATCTCAGGAGATAATGCGTCATCAAAAAATGACATTGAAGCTGACTCTGGATTTAAATACCATAAATGGTTTATGAACTTTCCAAGTGTAACTTTTGACACTGTTCCGTCAATCGACCTGTACCGGTAGAGCTTCTTGACAAACTCCAATTCATGATGTGGTGCCTTGGTCGCCATTGGACAGGTAAACCAGGCCTCCAAGTAAAGACTGACGACAAAAATAGACGTGTCACGAACGGCCTCCAGTTCTTCTCTCTTCATTTCGAACGAATCTCGAAACATGAATATTTTCAAACAGTAGATGGCTTTCGCCATCCATCGTGCGTGGTGGAAAGCGCCAGGGAAACGAAAAACAACTTTATCCGATGGAACTAATCCAAGAAAGATTAAAGACAATTGAAGGAGCTCCTTGTAGTCGTCTCTAGGTTGGATATTATTCAGTGCATCTTGTGCGAACGAGCCTATCTCACTTAATCTTCCAGGTTTGATCAACCGACGAACTGTCTCATCTTCAATTCCAATTTTGTGACTCTGTCGGTCAATATTTTTCCAATTTTTTCGGAACCTTACGAAGATTGGAACGTTTGGTCCCGTTGTCGTGCCAGGTATTTTTATATCGAATACGCTGCGAAGGACCAATTCGAAAATATGATGCCTGCACGGCAAAAATAAAAGGTCTGATCCTAGTAGACGTTCTAGTATAGTTGCTGCGCCTTTTTTTCCTCCCAAATTAGCTGCTGTTGTATCGCAACAAAGAGCTTTTATAGAAGATTCAATCCCCCAATCTTGAAGAACTCCGTATACGGCATTTGCTTGCGTTAAACCCTTACTGTCTGGCGTCTTTGGAACGCCGAGAAGTCTTTCTGTCTTATCATTTGACACGACGACAGGTATCCTGTCAACCATTTCTCTTTGAAGCATATCGTGTAATAATTTGCCATCCCAGTGTAGCACGAGAGAATTCAATTCGGTTTCTTGGAAGTGATTCTTGATTTTTTTTACTTTAACCTCTCGAATTTTTTGTCGATATCTCCGGATTGACGATCGGTTGAGGGTCAAAGTCGTAAGATCAATACCCAATGCTTCCGCTATGGCACTGACAAGGTGAACAGCGTCTCTGTCACTCACCATGCATCTGTCAAGAGCAGCAACGACTTTATGGTTTTCAAAGATGTTAGTAGTTCCACGTGATCTTTTCGCATTAGTTGGACCATTTTTTCCATCTTCGAGAAGAATATCGGAAAAAGTGCCGAGGCTCCATTGACTGAAAAGCTGAGAAGGCTCTTCGTCGGTTGACTCAAGCCTTTCAAAGTCATCTGGAAAAAATGTTATAATTTTATATAAGAATTACTGTTTGAAAATTAGGTATTAAAATTGTAGTGTACTCGGTAAGTACTCAAAGAGTACTACTTACCTATTAAGTCAGTTTCCATGTTTTCGGCTCCTATTCTTCTAAAATAATTCTCAATCTCAGCGATAGAGCCATCGCGGGAGTCACCACACTGATTTTCGTAAAAATCTTTTATTTTTGGATCAATTTGTTCAAGAATATTGACTGGCGCAATATTGAATATCTTGTCGAGACCAGAAGAAAATTTTTCTTCTTTTGGGATGTTTGATTCCTTCCCAGCATTTTTCTGCAGGTTTCTCCACTCATCGTACAGGTTCAACAATTTCGATATGCATCGAAAGTCTGTTTGAATTGGTAAGCGAGCCCTTCTCCAAAACGCTTGAACTTCTTTAATGACCTCCGTAGCGCTTATTCGTCGACTTTTTCGATTATTAATTATCTGGGTATGATACAACAGTACCTGAAGGACCTGTCGTTTGGAAGGCAATTGATCTCCGTGAATTGTGGATTCGATATTCCCAATTAAATAGTACTCGGAACTTGAAGCCATATTATGGAAAAATAATCGAGTCGCTTGTATGTATTTTTTTTTCTAATAAGACTCTAGTCCGAGCAGAATATCGAAAGACATTTCCGAGGAGTTAAGTTGAGAAGAGACGCTGCTGTGAGTAACCAATATGGCCGAAAGAGTCGCGCATGGTTACCGTAACTAAGGAGTTGTTACTATTGCCAGCGCTGCGCTCGGCGCTTCTCGAACCACGGGCCTGATGCAACTTTCTATGACCGACTCCGAAGTCAACTCTGGACAAAGTTGCCAAAACGATTACCCTGAAATTTTGACATAACCTCAAGAAAAAATATTTATTTCCCTTCCAATATTTTTTTCGCTAACTTACAATTTTGTAACTTGGTGACTGTTGGGGGTAAACAATATTCATATACAGTAGAATGCCCGATATAGTTTATTTTGATTGTTTGCTACTGAGAGAAGACGGAAGCCCTTGACAATTGCAAACCTTTAACTTTTAGTTTGAAATCGCATTAAAATCGGGAATTTGACATAATTTTTCATTTTTTTATTTTTAATTAAAAGACTTAATTTCGAAAATTCTGTAAAAAATTAATAACTATTGAACGGGTCAACCGATTTGGATAAAAAATTAATATGTCATAGATGTCGGCGATGTTCTTTACTGCAAAAATCGGTAAATGTGAGAGCTTGACATAACCTTAACGAAAAATTGTTTCTTTCCTTCAAACATTTTTTTCGCTGCCTTTAAATTGTTGTACAACCACAAAAAAAATTGTCGTTACTTTTTCACATTGTTGTTAACGATACATATTTTTTTTTTGCTTTTCTACCAGCTGCGTGCCACTTAAAAAAAAATCAATGTCGATTATAATTTTTTTTTCTAGGTTATATTTGCCGTAAAGCCACTACCATTCGTTCGTGTTTTTGTGGCATCGTTTTTCACATTATACATTTTTTTCAGATTTTTTTTCGTATTCGAATCGGAAATATGACATAAATTGTTATTTTTTAACTTTCCTATTAAAATAGGCAAAGCAGGGGCATCACAGAAAAATCGGGAAAAAATACTAAAATTAGTTTTTTATATTTTTTAATCATTTGGAGGGTTGAGAACGTGATTTTTTTTTAAAGGTCAAATAAGGACCACACTAATGTACATGCACGAACGTTTAAAGCACATTGTATGCACATATGGAAAATACTCTTATGTGGACATACAGCAACGGATGTTCCATGGATATCCATACGACTTACATGCATGTATATGCATACACGAACATTCAAAGCATATTGTATGGACATCTGGCAAAAACTCTCATGTCGACATACAGGGCCAGATGTTCTATGGATACCTATACGATTTACATGCGTGTATATACCTGCACGGATGTCCACTGCACATTGTATGGATATACGCCAAATACTCTCATGTGAACGTGTTTCATCGACATATTCATATAATATGCTATGTATATCTATACATGTCCATAAAAAAATCAAGCTATCAACACCCGAGTGAAAAAATTATATATAAACTATACATGCAATTTGGCAAGTATAGTCATATATAGACTATAGATGACTATATATAGTCTATATATGGACTACATAGTCTGAATATAGTCTATATATACTTGTACATGCGAACCCCGACTTTACTTTGTGAAGTTCCTAAGTCACCATGGTTAGCCATTATCGCAGATAAATAATACCATATTCACCGAAGTCGGCGTAGCGCAGTGAGCAGCGCGCCGGACTAGTAATCGCGAGAACCCTGGATCGAGTCCCCGCGTCTCCTATTTTTTTTATCCTTTCTTTATATACCTGCGAGACAGTTTTTTAGTACATCGTATATACATATAATGTCCCCGTGTATATGAATAGTATGTTCATCGGATATACGCGTATATACCATATATCCGATGGACATACTATGCATTGTAACGCGAATTATTTTCGCGCCCCTCCAGATTTCGCTGCCGCTACTCTCGTCGCGACGACACCGGCAGGCCCATGGTCAATATAGAAAAATTTGTACATTTTTGCTTCCTCATAGAGGAAGCTTTGTTTTCGTGAAATTTTTTTTTTTCGAGATGTTCATGAAAACGTGTTCAGTATTTCTCAAAACATCTAAAAAACACATTTAGAAAAAATGTCCGGATGTATGTGTGTGTGTATGTGTGTGTGTGTGTATGTATGTGTGTAACATTGGTTGAACGCTCACAACTTGAGAACGGCTCGAGATATCAAGCTGAAATTTGTCACACATGTGGAGGGTTCACGGCGGATAGTACAATTTAATTTTTGGAAAAATCTGTCAAGTTCGTTTGTTTTCACAGCATTTTTTAAAAATTCAAAAATTTATTTTCGGTCTCTAGCTCCCACAATTTTAGAGATATCGAGCTAAAATTCAGTATAATATTGTACGAGTACAGGGAGATGCTCGATACCGAATTTGGAAAAAATCCACGCATTGCTTTTGTTTTAAAACATCTTTAAATGTAAAAAAAACGGTCTTTACACTCTAACTGGCGCAATTTCTGAGATATCGGACTTAAATTTGGTACGAAGTTGCGCTATTATCCGAAGAGATACCCGATTGAATTTGGGCGAAATCCACAGAGCCATTCATATTTTATGGCGTTTTGAAAATTTTCCAAAAATCGATATAAGTGCTCTAGCTTCCATAATTTTCGAGATATCTGGCTGAAATTTAGTACGAAGTTGCACTACCATCAAAAGAGATTTCGTATTGAATTTGGACAAAATCCAACAAGACGTTCAGATTTTATGGCGTTTTGAAATTTTTCCAAAAATCAATGTAAGTACACTAGCTTCCATAATTTTTTAGATATCCGGCTAAAATTTAGTACGATGTTGCACTTTTATCAAAAGAGGTTTCGTATTGAATTTGGACGAGACGTTCAGATTTTATGGGCATTAGAATTTTTCAAATTTCACACGAATTGCCCCATGTATATTGATTTCGACTTACATCACACTCACAAGGAGCCCTCAACGTCACAAAAGTGAACAAGGGTGCAAAGTAGAACCTTGCACATTGCTTCCTCATAAATTTGTACCGTTTTCAAATTATTGAGATGTAAAGTAGAACCTTGATCATGGCTTCCTTATCATTTTACACATTTGCCAAAGCTTCCTCTGTGAGGAAGCTAAAATTGATCGACACATGGTTCCTCATAGAGAAATCTTTGGCAAATGTGTCAAATGATAAGGAAGCCGTGATCAAGGTTCTACTTTGCACCCTTTTTATTTATTCTGTTTGTTTTATTTTATTTTTCATACATGTAATCGTCCCGAGCGGCGAGACGCTACCGCAGCGACGATTATTGCCGGGAGTATCGGATGGGGTGAAGGAGTCGAGAAGACGCGAGGGGTAGTCTCCCACTTGCCAGCGGAGCGGGGGGGTCCCCCCCATCAAGACGCCGCAAGTACTTCTCCGTGCCCAAATTACGCTAGAGCAGATAACGCGAGCGAGGACCCTCGAAATATAGGTGCGCGAGGAGGGGTCAGAGTTGGTCGTCTGCCCCCCTCCGGCGGCGTAATGTAAGAAAGTAGGGGTCAAGGGCCACGAGTAACTCGTCACGACAATTATCTGGGCTGTTTCGGGAGAGTCATCGTGACGAGAGTACCGTCGAGGGGAACTGGAAAGAAGTAGAAAGATGTATCGGAGGAGAGTGATAGATCGATCTTCCCGTTCAAACGTTACCGAGAAGTCGACATTTTCCCGGCGAATCGTGATGGTTGCGTCGATATCGGTGAGTCTCGTTGTCCAACTTTTATCTCGGGACGAATATAAAATCTTGTCGTAATAAATTGTTCACTTGAATTTGATTCGAATCGTTCTTTTTTGTCATCGCGACGGCGGTTCGGTCACACGTTCGAACTCTTTGATTTTCTCCACGGAAAAAATGAAAGTGAGGATGGAGCCCTAAAACGTATGCTGCGTGCGCACACACTCGAAGCCCCGGGTGACTACGATTTAACGTCCTTGCTCGACCGTTTGAGCGATTCACAGCTCTTTTTTTATGCTCCTACTGCCCAACGGTGTTGCTGACAAAATTATGGGGCTCTGAATCGCCTAAAATCGAGCTGTCGGAGCATTTGAAGCGTAGTGTCCCTGCGCTACGACAGTTGCGCGACCGTCTACACCACCATTTTTTCCGTGTCGTTACCATGGGTCTTGTCGTTTCGATGTTTCCCGGAACAGTCAATTTCGTATATCGTATATTACCGTTTTTTTAAGGTCAAGTGAGTCGAGTCGATAGGGGTTGCTCGCGTGATAATTATCTTGTGAGTCCGTCACCGAATTGGTCGAGGATCACATTTTCTTTCTTTTTCGTAAATTCCCTTTGCTTATTAATAATTGTGTGACGCCGGCACCGAATTGGTTGAGGATCACGTTTTTGTAAATTCCCTTATTTGCTTATTAATAATTTTGTGACGCCGGCACCGAACTGGTTGAGGATCACGTTTTTGTAAATTCCTTTTTTCCAAACTCAATTGGCATTCGACTTTCGCGACGCCGGCACCGAATTGGTTGAGGATCGCGCACTTTTATCGTAAATTCGTTGGTGTTATGATTTCGAGATTTCCGGGATTGCGCGGGGAAGACGGATGGTCCGCGTGAATGTGTGTGTGCGAAACGCGGATAAATTATTTATTCTTTTTTATTTGTAATTCTTTTCACGCGGTGGATTGAGGAGCCGCAATCGGTGAGAGAGTGAGTGCCGCGACTTTATTGTTGTATTCTATTTTTTAGTCTCCGGAAGCGTGCGTGTGAGTAAGAGAGAGTGTGAGGGCCGTCCGGCTTGAACCGCGGGCGCGAGCGAGAGAGAGAGAGAGAGTGAGAGCGTGAGCGAGCGAGTATAATTATTTCCATTTGTGTTTTCTTTTATTTTATTTTGTAATATTTTTTTGTATTATGAAACCCATCCCGGACAGATTGTGGTCCGGGGAGGTTGACAATTGGGGACGTGTTCTACCGGGACTGTGCTCTTCCCGGTAGGTAATTAAGCGTGACGCTAACTTCGAAACTATAATTTTCTTTTGTTTATCATTTATCAAAATAAATCCACACGACGGCGACGCCACTTTACCGAGAGCAAGGCTGCGGTTGGCCGGGAAAACCAGCTTGACTCTTCAGTATTTTCTCCGGTGCACATGCACCTGGCGCCCATTAAAATAAAAGGGAAAAATATTCAGGAGTCTTAGCTTTGTATTCGGGAGAAGCGAAATTCCGTTACAGCATATACGTCAGTATATACAATGTGTATGTAATGGATATCAAAAAGTGTCTCCTTTGCTGATACAATGGATATTCATTAGATATACGATGCAGTATATCGGTATATACATAGGATATTCAATATCCTCACGAGTATATACACTGGATATCAGATGTATGTCAAAATGCTATATGGGTTCATATCCCATCATAAATATGATGGTTCCTAAACCATCTCTGCGACCCACACCACCGACGAACCAACATTCGGTAGAAGATGATTAGTCGTTTGGGCATGAATCCGAGACAAAGGATTACGCCAATTCACGTCGGTACGACGAAACTCATATAGTCCCGTTTTCAGCCGAGAGTAAAAAATTAACAAGTGATTGTAACATCACCACATTGTGTCCGATCGATATTCCTCCACTCTATAGTGTCATACCTTGTCCCAACATTGTTTGGTTTTAGCCCGAGGCGAGGTAAAACGTAACACCCCGGATTTTACCCAAGTTTAATAACCTCCTATTGCCGACTCATTAAAAATCGTAAAAGTTCATTGTAGTAGCCTAATAACCAATATACCGAACAATCTATAGCCTGAACAATATACCGAAGGGGGCAATTTTTCGTGCTTTCAATTATCCTTATTTCATTTTCTTCTATTGTTACTGAAACCATTGGTGGAAATTTTTTCTATTGTTACAAGACTTAGCTTGAACATTTAGCATATAACGTTGTCTGAGAAATCGGTGCAGTCGGATTTTTCGAGTATTTTAATTTTCCGATACATTTTTCGGTTCATTTACGGTTTTTTCATCCATCTACATCAGGTACCTAATAACGATTCATACCGTCTGCCGGGAACATATCAAACTACATATGGAATACTTGATTGATTCTGTGCTGCTAACCATACGATGTTGTGCCAGAACCTAGCAGGTTTGCACACCGAAAAAAGCACGGAAAGAACAAAGGCCGGCCACCGAAAAAGCACCGGTGAGCACTGAGTGCTTTTCTAACGTTTAAATCACCAAATTTCGATCAAAAGCACTGAAAAAGCACCGGAAATTTTAGTGTTAGAGTCATAGCAGTGTCGTGCTTCTTCGTTGTCGCCGGTGCAAAAAGCACGACACTGGTGTGGCTCCGACACTAGATTTTTTCGGTGCTTTTGCAGAGCTTTCGATTAAAATTTTGGTGATTTAAACGTTAGAAAAGCACTCAGCGCTTTTACGGTGCGTCGTCGGTGTTCGAACCTGCTAGGGTAGTTCCGAATGGAGTGAAAAAAAACAGAAACACTTTTATGACACGCCGTGCGTAAAATGCGGTTTTACCCACGCTTCGCGTGGGCAAATCCCCATTTACACACGTTGTGACATAAAATTGTATACGATACTAAAGCCAATCACTTCAAATGTTAAATCCAATTGTTAACTGTTTAACACAGCATTTACAGCTACGGTTTAACGAAGACAGATTTATACGTACAACTTTCTATCTCAATGGTGCAATTCTGCGAGTCCAATGGGTAGTAATGGAGATCCATCATGCAGGCGAGCGTAGTAGTAAATCTCATTCCGTAGGTTACTGAGCCTTCGCCCGAGAGTCTGACAAGTTTGTTGCGTTCAGTAACGTCGTGAAGGAAGCTGGATAAAAAATACAGATAGTTAGTGGTATTTTATCGATCGCGCTCGCGTCTATGGAATTGTAATTCTATGCTTCGTAATGGACTCGTTGTATGTCACTTGGTATTACAATTTTTCACAACAACGGAAATCAAATGTTTCAGCAATAGCTTGACTGAAGGAACTCGGAAAAAACCCTAACTTTCAGAAGATTTGATCTTGGAAGCCTGTACTTCCTAATCTAAAAGCTGAAAATGTCTATCTATAAGATGTATTTTTGACGCACTTATCCACTCCAGTCATAGTTATGTAACGAATTTCTCTGTTAAAAATATACGTTATTATTATTTAGAAAGATAATGTTGATTCGGGCAGGATTAGAGTCGATTTCGTAGAAACTTTGCAATAATTGACATAATTATATTTTTTCGTTACATGACTTTTTTTAACGCGCTTTGACAAATCGTCCTTGTTTTGGATGTAATTTCGTAAGATTATTTTTTCCTCTCTTGGTTGTAAGAGCACGCACCCTAGTTTACCAGTTTCAATTTTTTTCCCCGGTTTCCTATGTTTTTAAATTGAATTAATTGCCCAGTTAATACGTGAGAATTAACGAAGCAATATTCTTCTATCAATGATATTCTTGATAAATGAAATTTAGATCGTAGAAAAAATTCCGCCACGGCCCGGGATCGAACCGGGAACTCCAGAATTCTAGCCTGGTGCAGTAACCGTTTCGCCCCCGCGGCCACAACGAAACTTTGATCACGATTTTGTTTTTTTTTTTTTACGTCAGATGGAAGCTTTGTTAGTTCATTGCTTTGGTCGTATTATTATTGTATTTTT
>OY759154.1:20704248-20861748 GCA_963662125.1 Diplazon laetatorius | reverse complement strand
ATAAATAGAGATAATTCATTCAAACCTTTTACCCATCATTAAGTATCATTTCGATAACATTCTGTGATTGTTTTATGCGAAAATATCGAAGAACAAGCCGGTGACAAAGCTTTTCCAACAATGTCTTTGGATAAAAACTATTTGCGGTAATAACTGTATCTCAGCTGAAAATTATCTCAAATCAACGATCATCTAAATTTAGTCGAAGTATCATCAAATCCTCCCCTTTACGGTCTCTGATTTTTTTTTCATTCTTAAATTTTCGGTGGTCATTTAAAGTGAAAATTTCGTGGTCATTTTTCATGAAAAATAGCAGTTCTCACTTTCAATGACCACCAACAATTTAAAAATTAAAAAATAATAATCAGAGAACGTAGGGGGGAGGATTTCATGATATTTTGACTACATTTAAATGGTCTTTGATTTTAGATAATTTTCAGCTGAGATATAGTCAACACTGCAAATCGTTTTTTTTCCAAAGACGTTTTTGGAAAAGCTTCGTCACCGGCTTGTTTGTCGATATTTTCTTATTAAAAGATTACAAGATGTTATCGAAATAATACTTAATAATGTTCAAAAGGTTTGGGTAAATTTGCTCTATCCATATTTATAAAAAAAGATGTCTACCCTCCAGCCCTTATGCCCTCCCCCCCCCCCGTTAATAAATAAAAAACATTTTTGAAAACACAAATATCAACGTGCAGGCTACTTTCGACTTCCTTGTCAATTCATAATTCGATCACTGACTCTTCCTCTCATCCCCTTCTCTCCCTCTTTCTCTTTCTCTCTGGAATCATCGGCAGAAATAATTTACCGCGCCAGCGAAATGCATACAAGTATTCACTTCCATCGTGTGTGATTCCAACACACTCAATTTTTTTTTCAATTTGACTAATTACCGAGTCCGGAATGAAAATAAATAACGGAGATGAATGAGAAAAAAGGGTGCAAAGTAGAACCTTGCACATTGCTTCCTCATAGTTTTGTACTGTTTTTAAATTATTGAGATGTAAAGTAGAACCTTGTGTCGATCAATTTTGGCTTCCTCATAGAGGAAGCTTTGGCAAATGTGTAAGAAGATAAGAAAGCCATAAGCAAGGTTCTACTTTACATCTCAATAATTTAAAAACGGTACAAAACTATGAGGAAGCAATGTGCAAGGTTCTACTTTGCACCCTTGTTCTCTTTCGTGACGTTGAGGGCTCCTTGTAAGTGTGATGTAAGTCGAAATCAATATACATGGGGCAATTCATGTGAAATTTGAAAAATTATAATTCGCATAAAATCTGAACTGCTTGTTAAATTTTATCCAAATTCAATAGGAAATCCCTTTGGATGATAGTGCAACTTCGTACTAAATTTCAGGCGGATATCTAGAAAATTATGGAAGCTAGAGCACTTACATTAAATTTTGGAAGAATTTCAAAACGCCATTAAATCTGAACGTCTTGTTGGATTTTGTCCAAATTTAATACGAAACTTCTTTCGATGGTAGTGCAACTTCGTACTAAATTCCAGCCAGATATCTCAAAAATTATGGAAGCTAGAGCAGTTACATTGATTTCTGGAAAAATTTTAAAACGCCATAAAATATGAATGGCTTGATGGATTTCGCCCAAATTCAATCGGGTTTCTCTTTGGATCATTGCGCAACTTCGTACCAAATTTAAGTCCGATATCTCAAAAATTGCTCCAGTTAGCGTGTAAAGATCGTTTTTTTTACATTAAAAAATGCTTTAAAAGTAAAGCAATGCGTGGATTTTTTCCAAATTCGGTATCGAGCATCTCCCTGTACTCGTACAACATTATACTGAATTTGAGCTCGATATCTCTAAAATTGTGGGAGCTAGAGACCAAAAATAATTTTTTGAATTTCGAAAAAATGATGTGAAAACAAAATAACTTGATAGATTTTTCCAAAAATTAAATTGTGCTATGCGCCGTGAACCCTTCACATGTGTGACAAATTTCAGCTTGATATCTCGAACCGTTCTCAAGTTGTGAGCGGTCAACCATTACTACACACACACACACACACACACACACACACACACACATACATACATCCGGACATTTTTTCTAAATGTGTTTTTTAGGTGTTTTGAGACATACTGAACACGTTTTCATGAACATCTCGAAAAAAAAAAATTTCACGAAAACAAAGCTTCCTCTATGAGGAAGCAAAAAGCTGCAAGTTGAAACTTTCAAATTGCTTCCTCATAATTTTAAGCAAGGTGCAAGTTGAACATTGCAATTTGCTTCCTCTGAATCGTAGGTAGTGAACGAAGAATCGTTTATGAGGAAGCACGAATGAGGGCGTTATGAGAAAGCGTTGATGTTTTGGCTTCCTCATAAAGAATTCTTCGTTCACTACCTATGTTAACGCGGCTCTTGTCACCGTGTGCTTGGCACGTATTTTATCATTAATTTTTCCTTTCTTCTGTTAATATCGTGTGAATAACAAAATTCGACGCACATTTTATTGCGTAATAGTCTCTTTATTCATTATAATGCGACATGGTGACTCATCGAATGCTACGCAAGAACTGGCCCGCACGGGGCAGCGCGAAGGCTCCGAGGCGGAGGGGGAAGGACCCAACGCAACGCCTCTAGCGGTTGACTAGAGAACGACAAGCGGGAAGTTCGAAAACATATAAATTTTGCGAACAGCCGGAACATACCGCGCGCCTTCATGGCTAGCTCATCAACACGAATCGGAAGATAAAAATGCAAAAAAAAATAGTAGTAGGTACATATATACATAATGAACAGAATCTATACATGTCAATATGAAACGTAAACAATAACAAAATAAGTAAGATATTAGGTCTCAATCGGCAGTATGCACAGTTTGGTCGCTGGTCGTTTGAAAACACCTCGAGATGTATGGACGGTAGCTGTTCGGACGATTCCGTCAGATCCTGGATGGAGTGCAGCAACACGGCCAGTCAGCCATGACTGAGGGGGTAGGTTGTCTTCTCGGACAATCACCAATTGTCCGAGCTGCAGAGCTGGTCCTGCCGACCTTTTCCATTTTTTACGTCGTTGAAACTGATTAAGATAATCAAGTGACCACCTTTTCCAGAAATGCTGACGTATTTGTTCAATTCGTTGCCAGCGAGAGAGACGATTGATCTGCAAATGTTGCAAGTCAGGTTCGGGGTATGATAATAACGAGTCTCCGATTAAAAAATGTCCGGGAGTGAGGAATGAACAATCTTCGGGATCAGAGGATAAGGGTGTTAACGGTCGGGAATTTAATATCGCTTCGATCTGCGTTAATAAAGTAGTCACTTCTTCGAATGATAGCGATTGGTCTGATGCTACTCGCGAAAGATGATGCTTCATCGACTTGACGGCGGCCTCCCATAGCCCCCCGAAATGTGGAGCTCGCGGTGGGATGAAATACCACGTTATAGATTCCGATGCAGTCTCGTTTACAATACGGCGCCGTACCTCTTCTTGATTGAAGCGGTTTTTCAACTCTTCCAATTCACGATTCGCACCTACGAAATTAGCTCCGTTATCAGAATATATGTCTGACGGCTTGCCTCGTCTTCCGATGAAACGCTTCAGGGCGTTCAGAAATCCGTCAGTCGTTAGGCTCGCTGTGAAGCGAATTTTTATGTTCATGCTCGATGATGAACTGAGTGAATCGAGACGGCCACCGACTCTCAGGAGTCCTTCATGATCGAGAAACGGATTCAGACTCAACACAGGGCTGTCTTTCGTGATCGGTTGGCCATTTTTTATAGCCTCTATTTCCTTACGAAATGCGGATTCTTGGACTTTCTTGACGATAATTTTTCGAGCTGTCTCAAATTCAACTGCCGTGATTGGGCCAGCAATTTTTTTCTCTAAATTTGAGCGCGCATTGTGCGCGAAACGACAACACATCGCCGTGATTTTGACCAATCGTTTATACGATGAACACTGATTAATTAGGTCGAATTCTCCTGGTAATGTCGCCGTGGCAACTACGAGTTTTTTCTGCTCGAGCAGCTGTTCGGGATTTGGAAGCGGTCGGACAGTCTCACGCCAGGATGGCTTGCGCTCTTTATCCACGCAGGACCACTCCACCATATATTTGAGCCTATAAGAGTCTCAGAATTAACACCGCGAGAAAGAATATCCGCTGGGTTTTCGTTTGTATTTACGTGATGCCAAGTTTCGATGCCAGTGAGCTCCTGGATCTCACCGATTCTATTGGCGACGAACGTGTTGAATATCTGACTTGGAGATCGAATCCAGTCGATTACGATCGTAGCGTCTGTCCAGCAATATATCCAATTTATTTGTAGGTCCAGTATTGGGACGGTCTTGTCGATTAATTGTGCCAAAAGGTGTGCACCGCATAGCTCCAATCTGGGCAGTGACACCGTCTTCAGCGGCGCTACGCGTGATTTTGAGCACAGCAAATGTGCTCGATGCATACCGTGGCGATCAGTGACGCGAAGGTATACACATGCACCATAAGAGTCCTGACTCGCGTCGCAAGATCCATGGATTTCGATGTGCTCGATTTCTTCGGCTTCGATTGCTCTGCGCGGGATTCGAAGCTCATTGAGTCGCTGTATTTGATCCTTGAACGTGTCCTATTGCGTGTGCGACTCCGTCGGTAAAGACTCATCCCAGCTTAGCTGCAGCGTCCACAGTTTTTGAATTAATATCTTGGCGGATACAATGACAGGGCCGAGGAGACCCAACGGGTCGAAGATTTGAGCGATGCATGACAAAATCGTTCGCTTAGTTGTGCGTTGAGGTTGTACCGTGTCTGCCATGATGCTGTACTGAAACACGTCGCTGATCGAATTCCATCGAATGCCCAGAGTTTTGAAGCCATCCTCCTTATCGAATACTCGTACAGAGCTCGAAATAGAAGCTTGGGAGATGTCTTCAAGAAGCTCCGGCGTATTTGTCGCCCATTTTCGCAATACAAATTCACCTTTTTCGAGAAGTGTTTTTGTCTCGTTGCGAATTTGCAAGGCTCGGACCTTTGAGTTCGTTCCCGTTAGCAAGTCGTCCACATAAAAGTCGCGTAGAACGATTCGCGATCCGAAAGGGAAATTTTCAGCTTTAATTTCCGCGAGAGTTCTGAGGCATTTGATTACCAAAAATGACGCTGGGGCCGTTCCGTACGTGACTGTTAATAATTCAAAATCCTTCGTTTCTTCTTCGGGGTGATCGCGCCAAATTACTCGCTGCAAGGATACTTGAGATTCGTCAACTAGCACTTGCCTGTACATTTTGGCTACGTCAGCGATCAGTACGTATTTGAAAGTTCGAAATCTTGCCAGGATTGAGAATAAATCCTGCTGCAGTACCGGTCCACTCATGAGAGCATCGTTGAGGGAGATACCAGAAGTCGTTTTGCACGACGCATCGAAAACGACCCTGAATTTGGTTGTTGTGTTTTCTTCCTTTATCACGCAATGATGAGCTAACTAATACTGAGGTTTTGCAGAGGAGTCTTCGCTTCGAGTCTCTCTCATGTGACCCAAAGCTTGATACTCATGTATGAAATCCGAATATTCTTTTTTGAGCGCTGGATTACGGTTGAGACGCTTCTCGAGATGCTTGAATTGACGCATAGCTGTTTCCTTGGACTCACCAAGACGCGATATTTCTTCTCGTTTGACCGGAAGTTGGACGATGAAGCGCCCTTCCGGATTTCGCTTGACAGTTGCCGTAAAATGCGCTTCGCATTTGCGCTCGTCATGCTCGATTTCCCAAAATTTTGTAATTGAAGCATTGAGTTCATCGTTTACACAAACGTTGCAGACCGTTTCTTGTGTGCGGTGACCTCCGATGACCACTCCGCCTGCAGCGATCCAACCAAGCTGTGTTTTTTGCCAGCAGGGTTGTGTTTCCGTAGCCTTTATTTGACCTATACACGTAATGTCCCAAAAAATCTCTACTCCGATGAGCATATCGATTTTTGAGGACTCGAGAAAATCCGGATCCGCCAGCGTGATTCCTGGAGGAATGCGAACGTCCGATCGACTGAAGGACACGGAAGGCAAGTTTTGTGTGATTTTGCGCAATACCAGACAATTTAAATCGACCTTGAAACCATTGAAACGCGACTGCATCGACATTTTCACTGACGTATGAGTTTCCGATCTCGAATTCCCGACGCCATTTATCGGTACGCAGGTTGGGTTTTGTCTCAGTCCGAGTTTTTTTACGAGTTCCGCAGTTACAAAATTTGATTGAGAACCATTGTCGAGAAGAGCCCGACACGTATGTGTATTTCCTCTTGCGTCTCGAACATGAACGATCGCAGTGGATAATAACACGTGGCGCCCCCTTGGATGGGCCGTATGATTTACGTTCGTTGCCGCCGCGTGCGTATTCGTTGTCGAATCCGCGTGATTCGAGTCCGAGCTTTTAGGCTGTTGGCTTGGCTCCATGTGCAACAAAGTATTATGTTTCTTATTGCATTTTTTGCATGAACCGCTATTGCACTGCTTTGCTCGATGTTCCGTGGATTTCAAGCAGTTTATGCATAGCTTGAGGGATTTGATTTCATGAAAACGCTGATTGATCGATAATTCGAGGTATTTTCTAAAATGAAAAATAGGATGATCACCCTTGCAAACCAAACAAAAACCCTTATCCGTTACTAGGTTCGCGGACGTCGATCGTCTTGACCCGGTCTTATCGGCATTGCAGGTACCCAAAGATTGTGGCTTTCGGTCAATGGCTTCCAGAGCGCGGCATCGATGGGTGAGAAAATCGGTCAACTCTTTGAGAGTTGGGATATTTGAATCTTTAAGGCTAGTCTCCCATTCTTTGTTCGTAATGGGCGCCAGCTTGCTTGAAACGATATGAATAAAGAGATCGTCCCATTTGTCGGTGGATCTTTTCATCACCTTAAGTGCTCGTAAATGCCTTAAAATCGTGTCCACTAACTGTCGAAGTTCAATGTGATTTTCCTTATGCATGGGAGGATGATCCAAAATGGCCTTGATATGTTTTTGAACAATGACACGTTGATTGTCATATCGCTCTTTTAACATTTCCCAAGCCTCGACGTAATTCTCTGCCGATAACTCGAGTGAACTTATCAGGTCGGACGCTTCGTCTTTGAGAAACGCCTTGAGATAATGCATTTTTTGAATAACCGGTAGAGCCGTATTTTCGTGTATCATAGAGTGAAACACGTCGTGAAACGGACGCCAGTCTTCGTAAGAACCCGAAAACTTCGGCAATTCAAGTTGCGGTAGACGCATGCGCGAGTTTTGCGAGTGGAGGTCGTCGCGACCTTGCTGCCCGAGAAGCAAAAATGGGTTGGGCCCCGCTGCAGCAGCGCCAGCCGTGGAAGCGCTCGCCATCAGCTGATCGAGCTTGGCGGCTACAAGAAACCACTTTTCTTCAAATTCGAGACGCTCGACGTTATGTAATGCTTCGTTTTCTTCCGCTGCTTCGAAAAGTTCGATCGCTGATTGTGCTTCTTCGAACGCTTGCCAGCATTCTTGAAATTTTGCCTTCAGTTGTACTAGCTCGAACGCGCAACAACGCTGCCCTCTATACTATCGATATATGTTTTGCCCCGCGTGCATGCTGCTTTCGCGATTCTTCGCTGCGCTTTCAATTCTTTGAGTCGCCGAGGTTCGGCCTCGTCGCTATCAAGTCCGATTTTTTTTTTTTTTACGATTTTTGCAGATCGAAGACGATAGGGATATATATGTATGTATATATAGGTATATTAAAGTGAATATTGGAATGGACTGTATTTTCAAGGGATGGACACGGAGACTCACCAGTTGGCTTCTTCGTTGCTGCCGAAAACCGATGCCCCTTTCCACCTTCGTTCGCCTTGTTTACTTCTCGTGTGGACAAAGCCGTTGCCTCGTTGTCGTCTCGCCCCGCTCGAACTACGACGCTGCGTGGCCCCGCGACGCTACGAAGACGCCTCTCGAAGCACGTTTTTTTTTCCCGATGATTCGATGAATTGTTCGGAACGAATGCACTTTTGTCTTTTTACGTGTCTAGATGCCTGCGCTGGATGCGAATCGATGTAATCTATCTCGAAACTCGCACGCACTGATCACCGTGAACACACGCAACTTGCGACCGAACTATCGTATTAATCGTAATAATACGACTCAAAGGACCAAATGTTAACGCGGCTCTTGTCGCCGTGTGCTTGGCACGTATTTTATCATTGATTTTTCCTTTCTTTTGTTAATATCGTGTGAATAACAAAATTCGACGCACATTTTATTGCGTAATAGTCTCTTTATTCATTATAATGCGACATGTTGACTCGTCGAATGCTACGCAAGAACTGGCCCGCACGCAACTGGGCAACGCGAAGGCTTCGAGGCGGAGGGGGAAGGACCCAACGCAACGCCTCTAGCGGTTGACTAGAGAACGACAAGCGGGAAGTTCGAAAACATATAAATTTGGCGAATAGCCGGAACAACCTACGATTCAGAGGATGCAAATTGCAATGTTCAACTTGCACCTTGCTTAAAATAATGAGGAAGCAATTTGCAAGTTTCAACTTGCAGCGTTTCACATATCTATATGTGAGAAACTATTTAGACGCATATCTCAAAATTTGCAGACGCTAGCGTAGCAACAGACATTGTTGAAAAAATGCAGAAGTTAAAGTTTTGTAAAATTTGAACGCGTCCTTCAATATTCACAAAATTAAGTCGCAAATAAAGGTAACCGTTGGCTTATGAACGTCTATAAATTTTAGCACGTGCGGTGAAGTAGTTTTGAATTTTCAAGGGTTGGAATTTTTAAATTTCGAATTGCTCTGGAACCCGATCCGTTTGCCCGATCTCAGCCAAATTTAGTATGCATGATAACACAATGGCATCCTATACTTGGAGAGAATTATGGTTCGATTGGTTGAAGTAATCGACAAGAAACACGAAAGAGTTGATTTTTCGAAAAATTCGAAAAATCATAAAATCTAAAGTTATCGATGGATTCGGCTGAAATGCAATACCATCCGTCTTTGTACCTAACTCTATACATGAGAAACTATTTAGCCGAATATGTCGAAATTTGCGGACACTAGCGAGGGTACAGACATTTTCGGAAAAATTCGAAGCGCTGTCAAAGCCGATAAAATGCGTCAAGAATTGCAAAAATCACACATTACATTGCTATTAGGGGGCACCACGTGTGTGTCAAATTTGAGTACGGTAGTTTGAACCGTTCTCGAGTTATGAACATTTGAATTTTAGAGGTCGGTTACATGCACACAGACACACACACACACACACACACACACACACACACACACACACGCACACAAACACATACATCCGGACATTTTCTCCAAATGTGTTTTCTGGACGTTTTAGGACATTCTGAACCTATTGACATCGAAATCCCGAAAAAAAAATTTCAGACCGTCACAAACCTTCCTTTATGAGGAAGCAAAACGTCGAAAAAAAGTATCCCCGGCCGCTGAACGGACTTTTGTCATTGCTTTTTTTTGTACTAATACTTTTTCTTGTGTTTTTTTGGTCTGTTTACGATAGCAACAGTCGAGAGTCGTCAAAAGCCCTACTTTGACTTCCCCAAACACGCCCCAAAAAGCTAGGAAAACACGGCTGCGTCATATACATTTTTTTTTCCAGAAGTTCATTGAAACGTGTTAGGAATGTCCCAAATCATCTAAAAATCACATTTAGAAAAAATGTCCGGATATATATACATATTAGGGTGGGTAAAAAAAATCGACTATTTTTGTTTACTTCTTACCCCGAAAAATATGTTACTAGACACCTCTATAAAATTCACAGCAAATTTGAGCTTTTTATTTAAATGTTAAGGTCCTCCGCCTGACAGTTTTTCATTTTTTTGGCAGTATATATATATTATATATATATATGAGGTATTCCACCCCATTTCGAACGGTCAAAAAGTTTTGCACTCCCAAAAAAATTGAAATTTGGTCAAATTATTCAATTATATGAAAAAGAGTAGTGTAAATTTTTTTCAAATTTTTTGGATCGCATTTTTTTGAGTTTTTCAACATTTCAAAATTTTCTAAATAACGTTATATATTGAAAGCATACGATTAAACAGAAAAATGTTTCAGCCAAAAAAGTTGCAGTTTTCCATAAACTTTGTGAAAACATTTTTCTTGGAATTTTTCGAGTTCAAAAAATGACCATTTTCATCAAAAATATACGAAAATAATTTTTTTCGGTCGGAATGTCACCTTCGATTTATCTCAAAAAATTCCTGAAAATACTCTGAAATGTGTAAAATAGACACGTATTTTTTTTGTTATGGCTCGATTAGTTGTTTCAAAGCTATGCCTTGGTTTATTAATAATATTTATTAAAGTTTTTTTAGAAAAATCCATTATTATGGAAAATCATAATCTCCCGAATTGTTTTTCTCAAATTTACAGATGAAAGAACATTTACAATAATAATATTAATGTTTTGGAGCTTATTGGATAATCGATAACGTCGATGGAACTCCATTGAACTCGTTCGAAAGCTACGCTCTATAATCACTCGTTCAAAAAATTCAATGATTAAGTGAATAATTTTCTGTCCTAACATCATATTTTTTTGTTATTGTTGTGTAAATGAAATACAATGTAAGAACTGGGAAAAAGTGAAGCATAAACAGATCGTTTCAAGTTATTTATTTTTCCAGACTCGGTGAGTTACGAAGTCCGTGGCGAGCGAATATATTTTGCATTGGAGAATCCCATCCGGTCCTGGTATAATGCAATGGTGTTTTTGGGTCTTCGGTACAGCTTTCACTCGCTTAAATCTCGATTCCATCTACGTTATCGATTATCTATGCTCCAATAAGCTCCAAAACATTAATATTATTATTGTAAATGTTCTTTCATCTGTAAATTTGAGAAAAACAATTCGGTAGATTATGATTTTCCATAATAATGGATTTTTCTAAAAAAACTTTAATAAATATTATTAATAAACCAAGGCATAGCTTTGGAACAACTAATCGAGCCATAACAAAAAAAATACGTGTCTATTTTACACATTTCAGAGTATTTTCAGGAATTTTTTGAGATAAATCGAAGGTGACGTTCCGACCGAAAAAAATTATTTTCGTATATTTTTGATGAAAATGGTCATTTTTTGAACTCGAAAAATTCCAAGAAAAATGTTTTCACAAAGTTTATGGAAAACTGCAACTTTTTTGTCTGAAACATTTTTCTGTTTAATCGTATGCTTTCAATATATAACGTTATTTAGAAAATTTTGAAATGTTGAAAAACTCAAAAAAATGCGATCCAAAAAATTTGAAAAAATTCACACTACTCTTTTTCATGTAATTGAATAATTTGACCAAATTTCAATTTTTTTGGGAGTGCAAAACTTTTTGACCGTTCGAAATGGGGTGGAATACCTCATATATATATATATATATATATATATATATATTGTTACGTCCTGGGCTTGCGATTTAGATGAGAACGCATCATATTAAAGGGTTTGCTCCTTTTGAGGCGAGAATGTGCTCGCCAGGGATAGGAGCGATTGTCGAATAATCGATGGGTAGTGATGAAAATGACTTACCGTTCGTTGGTAGTCTAATCGATTGTGACTACTTCCGGATCCTGTCGTGATCCGATCGTTGTCGTCTCCGGTGTTTGCGGAGTGATTGGTGCGATCACTCGCGGGGTCACTCGAGCCACGGGCAGAACCGCTGGGCTGAGTCCCGGAGATTCGACCACTGCAGCGACTGCGACACGCAGTTGCTGTTTGTTGCTGGGAGATCGGCCCAATGCGATCGCTATTGCACGTCGGATTTGAAACTTCACACCCCCTCGTCGTTTGCCCATGAGCGTGAAGCTCCTCGTGAGAGTGTTATGGGTGGAGGGAATGGATCGACTTCAAGAATGTTTGAAGTACCCGCGTGCAAAACGATCTAGCACCACGCGTATGAGGGAACGAGATCGGTATGCAAAGCGATCTAGCACGACCGAATCTCGTACTTAGTTTTAGATTCGGGAACCGACCGCAAGGCAATCTAGCACCCGGTCACCGAGAAATACCTCTCGCACGCAAGGCGATCTAGCGCAGCGAGAGTTAGGGGACAAGATTGGCACGCAAGGCGATCTAGCACACCCAAATCTTGAGCAAAAGATGTATTGTGTGCAAGGCGATCTAAGCACCACAATACGAAAAAAAAGAGTTTCAGAGAAAGTGGAGAAATATGAAACACCTCGAAGCCGCTAGGGTGTGAGGATGTATAAAATTTACTCCGCGGACTCGGTGATTGTTTAACAATAAAAAAAAGGTATATTCTAAATGAATTCAACAATGATTTAAACTGCTGGTATTGTACACTGCAGTATACACTGGGTTATTACACTTTGGTATTAAACTCCGGTATTAAAATATAAATTGAATACACTTTGGTATCTTCTCGTGAGGTGAGGTGACCGAGCATCGACGAGGTTACTGTCGCGATTCTAAGTCTTTGCTTTTATTACGAACGCGCAGCTCAGACTTCCCGATGAATACTGAATTGTTTCGATGCTTGATGCAACGAGCAAGACGTTTTGGGAGATTCCCCCACTAACAGCATCCATCAAAAATGCTGTTAGTGAAATATTTCTATCCCACGGTTTTTGCAGTTTGGAAGTGTCCGGCGCAGTTTCTTATCGCGCGCGAGACGACTCACGTGGACGGTGAGAACGCTTATCGATGCTTGGTCACCGTACACTCGGTTCATATTTTCGGTGAGAACGCTCGTTCGTCGAGAGAACGAATGTTCGTCACCCAGAAAATGTAATAATAATAATATTTTAATTATAATAGCTTTACGATTTCGCATGGACGGTGAGAATGCTTACTGAAGCTTGTTCACCGTGCACTCTGATCGTATTGCGGTGAGAAGGTTCGTTCGTTGTGAGAACGAATGTTCGTCACGAAAATTATCGAATAATAATATTTAATTTTAATATTTCAAAAATAGTAATCCCCAAAAGAAAAATGATTAAATATGAGTAGTATGGCATGGTGTCGACCCGGACGTAACACCCCCCCCGTTTTAGTCGGATGCAGTGCCAAGGCTCTGCATTCGAGAGGCGAATAGCCGTGCAGAAAGTTCGGGGTCGACCCCAGCTAGACTTGACATTGATTTGGCAGGTGGAAGATCGGGGTACACGCGACGAGGTTCCGGTACTGGGAGCGATGATCTTCTTTGTTGCATATCTTCGGCTCGTTGACCAGATTCGACGTCCGCCTTCGTTTCCTTCCGATTTTTGTGTGCCAATGTGAATAGTAGTCCCGCAGCTGATTCCCATATCGCTCCAAGAAGGTGCAGGCTCCACCCATACAGTGCGTGTAGGGCATACCCGCGAATCACGGTGTCGATGATGAGTTTGATCAGTATGAGGACCAAAAAGACTCCAACAACGCCTCCGCTCGCTGATCCGAATTTCATAAACCCAGTCCAGAATTTAGATGCTGCGTTTTCAGCGATGTGGTTGAGTGTTTCTTCGTCGAGGAATCCACGAAGGGACACGCTGCCGGGTCGTACCTGGTAGCCAATTGCTCCTCGTGCTATGTTGTTGAGAAGTGCTGGTTTTTCGGCGGGAAACATGATTCGTTCCCGAAGCTTCATGATGTCGGCTTCTGTGTAGATGCCACTACTGGCAAGATTTCCAGGTGACTCGTATTTCCAGTTTGGTTTCGATAGTGGTTCCAATGATTGCGGTGCTAAGACTTCGATAGGTCCGGGTGAAAAACGATACCAGGTACCATCGATTTGGTACTGCGCAGGAACAACTGGATCGCAATTTATTTGTGTAGCAGATTTGACCAGCATTCTCGATGTTGCTGACAGGAAGTACGACTGGTTGCGATATGTTACCGGAAGTTCCTGGAAGCACTCTTCGGTACGTCTCAACTTGCAGTCGACTGGAACACATTTTATTACGTGAGCCACTTCGCCTGCGATTACTGCCATGTAGCCAGGTCCTTTCATGACCGTACGAGCAAATCGTTCCGGCAGTAATGCCGCAGTTGACAGTGCACCCTGAAGGATCTGTCTTTCCAGGTTGCACCTCTGTGAAACTACGTCTCTGTATAAGTTTTTCATTTGTTTCCTCACATGTTTCTCGACGTAAATAAATTTTGAATTTATATAGGAGAACATGTCGAGGTTGTTAACGGAAATTTTCTTCTGCGTGGCAAACGATTGTCCCTTTGCGGTTTCCAATACAAATAGTTTTGGGTGTTCGGTTCGTATGAGCCTGTAACCGCAAACAAGATGTTCCGATCGCTTGGCCAATGCAAAAGTCGTGTGATCCGTCGTAAGTGTATATACGTCGGGGAGATTTGGTTCATCTCTGGTGTTGGTAAATTTTGAAGCGATGCCTTCGTATAGAATGTCGTACATGTTGAAATTGCAGGAGTCCAACGGGGCTTCTCTCCAGAATACGCTGTTTCCCTCGATGTCGACGCAATATCCGTCGGCAAGCTGGCATTGCGTCCCCGATTGAAGACTAATTTTTCCCCCTCGAAGGTTGACCACAGCCTGGTAGTTGTATAGCGAGATCTTCACAGATGCGTGCACGATTACGTTGTCCCACGTTCCGAACGGATCGCTGTATTGAGTCCCTTGACATTTTCCGTTCATGGTTGTTGATCCAGCGAGTGTGACACTTCTGGTTGTAGTGTCGTTACGACGAAGTCCATGGATCTCTGCTGTAAAGCCAAGGCGAATGATTCCGGTTTCCTGCAGGCGTCGACATGATGTTTCGTCGAATTCGTGTAAATATTCTTGAAATCCATTGTGAACGATCGAGTTGTGCGAATGCATTCCGCAATAGTTGATGATACGGGAAATCTCGATCTTGCATTGGACCACGGCAGTGTCGGAAAATTCCGACAGTTGTAGCAGTTGTATGTAAGTCGGTATTGGTTCCGGTTCACCTGACGGGATATCGCATTCCTTCACATCATTCAAGGATAAAGTAGTGACGTTGAGTGTCGATCCTCCACAGTCGTAGCCGACCAAAGCCTCGGTATCACGGGCTGCTCCCATCAGGACGAGCGCTGCCACAAAGATGTACATCTTGATGAACCTCGGTTTGTCCTTGTTAGTCGGTCTGCGTTGTTTTCTGCAACATAAGGTCACCTATAGTTTCGTCATCCTCAGTTTGTTGGTGTGGACGACTTTAGGTTTCCCTTTGAATTCTATTTTGACATTCCCCCCAGGAAGAATTTCAAGCACTTTGCAAGGGTCGCTGTATTGATTATAAAATTTTCCAATTTTTGGTTCTTTTAGAACGAGCACCTTGTCTCCGACTTTAAAATTCTGAGGATTGATTTTTTTGTCATAATAGATCTTTGATTTTATCTTGGCATTTTGCAAGTGTTCGGCAGCCATTTCCTGAAGACCATGAATTTTCGTGAACAATTCTCGAAGGTATTCCACGTATGTTGTATCGTGTTGCTCTTCGATTCTGTCATTGGCTGCCGGTTGTCTTGCCAGTTTTCCGAAAACTAGTTCGTGAGGTGTAAAACCCGTTCCTTCGTGCTGACTGGTGTTATACGAAAACATCGCCATCTCGAGGAATTCATCCCAGTCATTTTGCCGGTCCACGTAGTGTTTCAGGTATTCCACGAGCACGTGATGAGAACGCTCGATGGAACCGTTAGACTGCGGATGAAATGATGTTGTTTTGTATTGCTTGATTTTGAATTTTTTCGCTAATCCTTTCATGAGGCTGCTGCAGAAATTTGTACCCTGGTCCGTCAGGAGTGCTCTTGGTGCTCCGAATCGGGCAACAAATTGTTTTACAAAGGCGTCGGCTATATCCGCTGCCGTGATGTGTTGCATAGGAATTCCCAACGAGTATTTTGTCAAGAGATCTTGTATCGTGAGAATATGTGTATTTCCCCGTTTGGTAATGGGAAATGGGCCTACAATGTCCATCGCGATTTTGTCAAAGGCAGAACCCGGTGTGTCGGTAATTATCATGGGTTGTTTGGTCTTGACCCGCACGAGTTTCTTCAATTGACAACTCCGGCAGTGTTGAATATATTCCTGGATTTCGGTTTTCATGTTTGTCCAGAAATAATTTTCGCGGATTCTTTTGTAGGTTTTTGTAACGCCCTTATGACCGCCGATGAGAGAATCGTGGCATTCTGCTATGATGTCGTTTCTTTCATCTTCCGATGGTGTTCGAACGAGTTGTTTGCATACCGTGATTTTAATTGGCAAATCGCCGAGATGCCTGCACAATTTTTCTTGTATTCGTGCCCAAGGTATATTATCCAAAAACTCGGTTTTAGCTACGCTTATCGAATTTAACATTAATTCGGCAACAACATCCCGGATAGATTCCATCGATTCGTCGAGATCTTCCATTACAATATTACATCGCAAATCGGTTTTGACGGGGAGTCCTATGAGTACTCTACTTCCGACGCGTTCGATCCCTGCTCGTAGCAACCCTAAATCTCTATATACCGGCAGAGTCAATGAGGACGCTAAGTCCTTTGCTCCGGCGTCTACGGCTTGATTTTTAGTAGTTATAAAAAATAGCAAGTTATCTTTGCACATCGAAAGTCTGTCCCTGGTTTCGACAATTTGAAATGTACTTGATGGTACGGGAGAAGTTGACCTACTCGAGTCGGTAGAAGAATCGGCAGAAATTTCGGACATTTCGTTATCTGAGTTAAGATCTTCGTCTTCGGGTGTCGTTTGAAGAATTTCGTTATCACTGTCTATTGCAGTTTCTTTAGAAGCACCGGCTGGTCCGCTGGCTGCCGATTTTTCTTGTTCGACTTTTCGCTTTTTAGTCTCGTGAAAATCTAAAATATCTTCGTCATCGGATATCGTTTGATGACTTTCGTTATCGCTGTCTATTACAGTTTCTTTTGAGCAACCGGCTAGTCCGCTGACTGCCGATTTATCTTGTTCGATTTTTCTCTTTTTAGTTTCGTGAAAATCTAAAATATCTTCGTCTTCGGATACGCTTGGATGAGCACGTGTGCGAACTGGCGTAACGACAAAGACGGATTTATTATTCTCGGGGGGATTGCGCGATAAAGCGTCAGCGTTGCTGTTAGCTCTCCCCGGTTTGTATACAATTTTGTATTGATAATTTTCGAGTTTAAAACGCCATCCTACTAGTCGGTTGGCAGGATCTTTTACGGAATGAAGCCAGACTAGTGGTTTGTGGTCGGTCACGAGTAAAAATTCCCTACCGTAAACATAAGGTCGGAAATAATTTACGCAATATACGATCGCTAAACATTCTTTCTCGATAACAGGATATTTTTCTTCTGCTTGATTCAAAGTTCGCGATGCGTATGATATCGGTCGATCACTGCCTATCTTGCCTTGGCTGAGTACACCGCCGATTGCGTTAGCTGAAGCGTCTGTCGTGATTATAAAAGGTGCTGTAAAATCAGGATGTTGCAACACCGGTTCTTTACAAAGCGCATCTCTCAACGTAGAGAACGCATTTTCTTGAGCGTCTGTCCATTTGAATACGACTCCTTTTTTTAATAATTGAGTGAGTGGCTTAGCAATGCCAGAAAAATGTTCGATAAATCGACGATAATAACCAGCCAAGCCAAGAAATTGCTTAATTCGCGTCGGAGTGGTCGGTCGTGGATAATCTTTCAATGCTACGAGCTTTTTGGGATCCGGTCGAACGCCGTCTTCGCTTATCACGTGCCCCAAATAAACTACTTCTTTCCTAAGAAATTCGCATTTGTCGGGTTGCAGCTTAAGGCGTGCACGACGCAGTCTTTCGGTTAACCGTTTGAATTTGATTTCGTGTTCCCGTAATGAGCTCGCATACAATACAATATCGTCGAGGTAAACGAACAATTCTGTACCTTGCAATCCACTCAGCACACGATCCATCAATCGTTGGAATGTGGCTGGTGCGTTTTTGAGCCCGAATGGCATGCGTGAAAATTGATAATGCCCAAATGGCGTAGAAAAAGCTGTTTTGTGAGCGTCTTGCGGAGAGACTTGAATTTGGTGAAATCCGCTCGCTAAATCGAAAACGGAAAAATATTTGGCACTGCCCAATTGATCGAGAATTTCTGTAATATTTGGGAGCGGATACGCATCCCCTATTGTTTTCTCGTTTAATTTACGATAATCAATTACCATTCGCCATTTAGGTTTCCCCTGTGAATCGGCCTTTTTTGGCACGATCCAAAGCGGTGAGCTATATGGTGAATCTGATGGTTGTATGATTTTACCGTCGATTAAATTTTCGACTTGTTTTGTAATTTCGTCCTTATGGGCTGGTGGAAAACGATATTGGCGCGTGAAAACCGGTTGATCGTCCGTCGTCGTGATTTTATGTTCGATCATGTTAGTCGAATCTAAAAATTCTCCCGGAATTAAAAAGAGATCACGTGCGTCTCGTATCGATCTTTCAACGCTTGCTCGCTCCTCATCGCTAAGATGGTCGAGTCTCAGCATCGATTTTATTTTTGAGAGAACCGCGTCTGTGTCTGTCGGTCGTGATTTTACCGTCTGTACTATTCGGTCGTCCGTTTGTCGTTCAATGCGTGATCGGTCTCGTGAATTCTCGTCCGAGGTTTGCAACGTTTTGCTTGTCTTCGGCGGATCGTATGGACTCTCACCTGTGTCTGGGTCAAGATTGAGGAGCTCGAAAGCCTCTAAGGTCACCGTCGGAACGGCGAGCTCCACATCTTCTCCAGTTGTATTGAACGCTTTTAAATACGCGACGCCGTTTGTATTAGTAACAATGGCTTCACCTACATATATTCCTTCGCGAATATCTAAACGCGGGATGTAGCCCTCTTTAACATCGATATTTCTTACACGCACGTGGTAGACGATACTTGATCGGCTCGGCACCGTTATCGTTTCGCGAGTTTTGAATGGTACAACGCGATCTTTCCATTTCACAGTCTGCGAATCCCAATCTATTTTAGCCCGATTTAAACCGTAAAATTCAGCACCTAGAATTGCATCTTGCGTTATGCTGAATGAATTTTCTACAACGTGAAACTCGGATGTTGTTCCCAATATATCGATATCCGTAGATCCGATCGTATATACGGGTTCTTCTGAAATTCCCTGTAGCCTCAGGATATCGTCCTCGTTTATTTTTACATTTTCATTTAAAGCTCGTTCTTTGATTAAATTCGGATCAGATCCGGTATCCACTAAAAGATCTGTCTTTTTCTTAAAGTGTGGACCCTCGATTTCTACAGTTGGAACAAATGTGCTCCTGCCTAATCGGAGGTTGACGGTACGGACTCGACGTTTGCTTCTACTGCTCTTACAGGGCGCTCTGTCGCGTTGTCCCTGCGGCCTGCACCCTGATTCGCCGAGGGTTGTCTCGCGTTTTCCGAATTTTTCGTGTGGTGTAAACGCTTTCGGCAAACGTCTTCGGTATGATAGAGGCTATGGCAGTAGTTGCATTTGTCGATTTGTCGATTTTGTTCCAATCGCGGCGCGTTTTCTGCAGTTCGATTCGACGGTTCACGATTCGCGTTTTTAAATTTTGGCTTCGGTCGTTTTTCCGGATACTTTACCCAACAATTTTCGTCAAGATGCCCGGGTTGTTTACAATGACCGCAATTGGGTGTTTTTTCTTTATTATTTCGCGTTTGTGCGTTTGCAGGGGTTTTCGCGATTTTACCCGATTCTTGAAAACGAAATTTGTCGCGTTCAATTTCTTTTTCGATTTTTATCGCGGTTTGATATGCCGCGCTCAAACTGTCATATCCTTCAAATTTTAAACGGAGACGAAAATTGGGTGGAAGACCCGCAACGAAGCACTCCATCGTTTCTTCCTCCAGAATTTCCGCGTGTTGTCGCGGAACTCGCCCTAACGTTTCCGTCTCCCCCTCCAGAATAGCCGAATGGAGATCTTTAACGCGGCTAATATAGTCGAGAATATGTTCCGTTTTGCCCTTCGTTATATTTCCTAATTCGCCTCTGTATTGATTTACCGATCGCGATTCTCCAAAAATATCTTTGAGTCTATCGGTAAACGCTGCGATTGTGCGGAATGAGTCATCTTCGATGGCTGTGTACGCGCGACCTTTAAGTTTATTGCGGAGCAAACGCGTAAAGGTTGGTTCGGACGACGGTAAAAGCATATCTCTCGCTCTTTTGCACGCGCGTGTGAATTTGAGGATTGGCATGTTGTCGCCAGAAAAAGTCGGAATGGATTCGAGTACGTCTTTAAAAGAAAGTTGCGCATTCGCGGCTGTATTTATCTGTGTTTCGGACGGAGTAACTGTTGCAGAAGGCTCACCGCGATTTGTTTTTAATTGCGTAAATTCGCGTTGAAGATCTTTCAATTGTTGCCATAGCGGACCAATGAGAGCGTCGCTACCGTTTCCGTTTGGCGTCGCGATATTTGACTCTCTAGCTTCGAGAACGGCGATTTCTCTTTGTTGAAGTTCGATGAGACGTTCTTCATATTCTACATCGCGAGCTTTTGCCGCAGCTTCGAGATTTGTCAATTCGCATTGTTTTTGAAGCAACTGCTCTTGCAGTATCATTAACTCGTCTTCTGTCAACATTACTCGGCGCCCGGACGCCTCGTCTTTGATTCCTTTTTCGTTGGGAAACATTTTGTTATTTCGTTTTAAAATTTAATTTGTTATTTTGTGGAAAAAAAACGATTTTTATTGTTATTATTATTTTTTCATTTTATTTATTTATTTTCGTTATTTGGTAAAATAAAATAAAAAAAAATTATTCTTCTTTCTTTTATTTTTCTGATTTTTTATTAATAATAATTATTATCGTTATTATTATTTTTTGAATTTATTATTCTTTGGAAGAGAGAAAAAGCTATATTTTTGTTTTTAATTTATTTCATCAATCGATTTATTAAATTTTCCTTGAAATTTTCCTTGAAAATTGTTATTATTATTATTTTTTTTTTTATTACTTGATTGACAAATTCATCGGTATTGATCGTCATCAATAATTCGACAATTTTATCCCACCGCTGTCACCAAAAATTTTAAGATGTTACGTCCTGGGCTTGCGATTTAGATGAGAACGCATCATATTAAAGGGTTTGCTCCTTTTGAGGCGAGAATGTGCTCGCCAGGGATAGGAGCGATTGTCGAATAATCGATGGGTAGTGATGAAAATGACTTACCGTTCGTTGGTAGTCTAATCGATTGTGACTACTTCCGGATCCTGTCGTGATCCGATCGTTGTCGTCTCCGGTGTTTGCGGAGTGATTGGTGCGATCACTCGCGGGGTCACTCGAGCCACGGGCAGAACCGCTGGGCTGAGTCCCGGAGATTCGACCACTGCAGCGACTGCGACACGCAGTTGCTGTTTGTTGCTGGGAGATCGGCCCAATGCGATCGCTATTGCACGTCGGATTTGAAACTTCACACCCCCTCGTCGTTTGCCCATGAGCGTGAAGCTCCTCGTGAGAGTGTTATGGGTGGAGGGAATGGATCGACTTCAAGAATGTTTGAAGTACCCGCGTGCAAAACGATCTAGCACCACGCGTATGAGGGAACGAGATCGGTATGCAAAGCGATCTAGCACGACCGAATCTCGTACTTAGTTTTAGATTCGGGAACCGACCGCAAGGCAATCTAGCACCCGGTCACCGAGAAATACCTCTCGCACGCAAGGCGATCTAGCGCAGCGAGAGTTAGGGGACAAGATTGGCACGCAAGGCGATCTAGCACACCCAAATCTTGAGCAAAAGATGTATTGTGTGCAAGGCGATCTAAGCACCACAATACGAAAAAAAAGAGTTTCAGAGAAAGTGGAGAAATATGAAACACCTCGAAGCCGCTAGGGTGTGAGGATGTATAAAATTTACTCCGCGGACTCGGTGATTGTTTAACAATAAAAAAAAGGTATATTCTAAATGAATTCAACAATGATTTAAACTGCTGGTATTGTACACTGCAGTATACACTGGGTTATTACACTTTGGTATTAAACTCCGGTATTAAAATATAAATTGAATACACTTTGGTATCTTCTCGTGAGGTGAGGTGACCGAGCATCGACGAGGTTACTGTCGCGATTCTAAGTCTTTGCTTTTATTACGAACGCGCAGCTCAGACTTCCCGATGAATACTGAATTGTTTCGATGCTTGATGCAACGAGCAAGACGTTTTGGGAGATTCCCCCACTAACAGCATCCATCAAAAATGCTGTTAGTGAAATATTTCTATCCCACGGTTTTTGCAGTTTGGAAGTGTCCGGCGCAGTTTCTTATCGCGCGCGAGACGACTCACGTGGACGGTGAGAACGCTTATCGATGCTTGGTCACCGTACACTCGGTTCATATTTTCGGTGAGAACGCTCGTTCGTCGAGAGAACGAATGTTCGTCACCCAGAAAATGTAATAATAATAATATTTTAATTATAATAGCTTTACGATTTCGCATGGACGGTGAGAATGCTTAC
The DNA here is from genome assembly GCA_963662125.1 of Diplazon laetatorius. NCBI lineage: Eukaryota > Metazoa > Arthropoda > Insecta > Hymenoptera > Ichneumonidae > Diplazon > Diplazon laetatorius. Next base: position 20,839,359 of record OY759154.1, on the reverse strand, counting down.
TGAAGCTTGTTCACCGTGCACTCTGATCGTATTGCGGTGAGAAGGTTCGTTCGTTGTGAGAACGAATGTTCGTCACGAAAATTATCGAATAATAATATTTAATTTTAATATTTCAAAAATAGTAATCCCCAAAAGAAAAATGATTAAATATGAGTAGTATGGCATGGTGTCGACCCGGACGTAACAATATATACATACATATTGTAACGAAAAATGCCTCCCCCCGAGGCTCTCCCGAGGACCCCCCTGACCCCACCCCCCTCCTGGTCCGAAGCTAACCGCCGTTCCGGGCGCCAAAAATAGCATGTAAGTCGGAATATTACGCGTGCCCCCCCCCCCTCCCCCCTCCTTCCCCTTGTCCATATCCGATAGTACCACCGAAGTGCGGGGACAGCTAAACAAACCCCCCCCCCCGTGAGTCTGGCCGACGTGCCACCCGTCCTATTATGCGAGTAATATTTTACGTGTACAAGTTACGAGTTTTGTTGCGAGAGTTGCGAGAGTTTAATTTTTTTGTATTTCTTTTATATTGTGCGAGTTAGGAGGAGCGTTACGAGATATTGTGCGAGTCGCGAGCTTTGGTGCGAGAGAGGATTGTATCGAGCCCGGTTTTTTTTTACGAGTTATATTGCGTCCCCCGATTCTTTTGCATCCCTGTGTTTCCCCCGATATCCCCCCCCCCAGAATTTCCCCCGATATTCTCCCCAATAATTTCCCCGATTTTTCCCGACTAATGCATGCGAGTTAGCCCCCCCCCCTTCCCGTCGCCCCCTTGCGAAATTCTGAGACGTGTAAGACCGTTCATTTTTCATTGAAATTGCATTATTAAATATTATCACTTTTTTTGTTATTTCGCCTTATTCATATCTTGCCCCTCCCCGCCCTCCTTTTCCTTCTGATTGTAAAGTGTCGAGGTAATATCATGGCAAGAGCCTGAAGCAGGGTTGTCCCCCCCACGCCCTGACAGACCCCGTGTTCTCCGGCGGTTAGCCGTGCCGAGGTGTAGTGGTTTTTATTTATTTTATTTATTATTATTATTAACGGTGTTGCTCCCGACTGAGTAACTGGCGCCCAACTCCCTATAAGATTCTTTTTCTCAGCCCCGTCAAGCGTGCAGATTACAAAATGGCGTCCAACGTGGAGCCAGATCGCAAGTGACACCCCCCCCCTTTTTTTCCCAGTGGCAGCGTCACAATATATATATATATATATATATATATATGTATATATATATATATATATATATATATATATATATATATATATATATATGTATATATATATATATATATATATATATATATATATATGTGTGTGTGTGTGTGTGTGTGTGTGTGTGTGTAACATTGGTCGAGCGTTTATAACTTGAGAACGGCTCGAGATATCAAGCTTCAACTTGTCAAACATGTACAGGGTTCATGGCGCATAGTATAAACAAATTTTCATGAAAATCCATGCAGGTCGTTCGTTTTTTCGCGATTTTTAGAAACTTCAAAAATTTATTTTCGGTCTTTAGGGCCTACAAATTTAGGGATATCGAGCTCAAATTCAGTACAATGTTGAACGACTACAGGGAGAAGCTTGTTACTGAATTCGAATAAAATCCATGAAGTGCCTTTGTTTTAAGAAATTTGAAAAGGTGTAAAAAAACGGTGTGCGAACTCTGGCTGGCGCGATTTTCAAGGTATCGGACGGAAGTTGCACTATTATCAAAAGATGTTTCGGATTGTATTTGGGCAAAATCCATAGAGCCATTAATATTTTATGTTGTTTAAAAATTCTTTAAAAATCAACGTAAGTGCTCCAGCTTCCACAATTTTCGAGATTCTGGGCTAAAATTTGGTACAAAGTTGCACTACTATCGAAAGATGGTTGGTATCGAATTTGAGCAAAATCCATTGGGACGTTCAGATTTTATGGGAATTATAATTTTTCAAATTTGACACGAATTGCCTAGAATGAGGCATTCTCTAAAAAAAAGCTTCTCTCAAAAAAAGGTTTCTCGGCATGATCATCAATCACATTTTTCCATAGTATATATTGACCTGAAAAACACGCTTGGTTTTAGGTTGATGCAATGCGTGGTTGCCATACTATCAGGGGTCTAAGTTTTTTCGAGGTCAAATTTTTGAAACTCTTCATCTCCTAAGCAGTTTGTCAAATTATAGACTTCAGAAAGGGGTTTTTCTCCAGAATTTCACCAACTCTAACATGAGATAACGTGTAATTTAAATAAAAATAATTTTCATGGAAAAACATGAAAAACAACCGTTTAATCCAATTTCCTGATCCCTTTTCTCAGTTCTATTTTTTACTTTTTGTTCTTAAAATGTTCCTCACTTTCTAAGCTTTCGACCCTCCGGAGGGCATTTTGGGCCGAGAATCCGTTTACGAGCTACTGTGACGCAGCGCGACGCACCAAACTGTACCGAATATGCTTTCGTGGTTCATAATCGTTTATTTCACACCCCAGAGCATCCCCAAACATGGGGAAACATTGCATATTTGTGTTATCTGCATTCAGCGTTACCCAGGATCAATGGCGTGGACGCGGCAGGAACCTGACCCCTAGTTTTTTCAGGTTTTGTTTTATTTTTATTGTTTTTTTTCTTCAATTTTTTACCTGCATCATTCTCAACAAGTTGTTTAACTTCAAAGAAGTATTGAGAAGAATAGAATTCGTATCCATTATTCGCTCAAGTACTTTCGACCACGTTTTGGTGAGAATATCGTTGAAGTTTCAGAACTAAAAGTTTTTAATTCATCACGATCATCAGCAATAGGTATGATTGCATAATATGATAGAGCACCTTTGATTGTTGTCGCTAAGGATCCCACCTATAGGTGGGAACCTCAAACGATTGGCAGCGAAAGCCAGCCTACAACGTTTGTCTTCTGATTAGATATTGACTGTTGAATCTCTTTTCAACTGGGCGAAAGCAAACTTGTCGAAGCCATCAGTACATTTTTTATCGAAAGAGAATCCCTCTGAACTTAAAACTTTCTTGAAAGAAAAATTTTCTTCAGCGAAAACATTCAAAGGTGCTCTATTATATTATGCATTTATACTCATTGCTGATGATCAAATTCAATTGAAAACTTTTAGTTCTTCTGAAACTTCAACGGTATTAACATCAAAACGTGGTCGAAAGCGCGAGAGTACTGAGAGTATCAGCAAATAATGGATACGAATTCGATTCGTTTCAATACTTCTTCGAAGTTAACAAACTTGTGGAGAATGCTGCAGATTAGAAAAATATTTAAATCAATAAATAAATTAATAAAACGAAACCAAAAAAATAGGGTCAAATTTCTGCTACGTCCACGCCGTTGATCCTGGGTAACGCTGAATGCAACATTGAGCGCATATAACACAAATATGCGATGTTTTATTATCTTTGGGGATGCTCTGGGTAAGCTAAACTATTATGAACCACGAGAGCATATTTCGTGCAGTTTAGTGCGTCGCGCTGCGTCCCATTCCGCCCTGTAGCTCGTAAACGGCTTCTCGGCCCAAAATGCTCTTTGAACGGTAAAAAGCTCATAAAATAACTAACATTTGGAGAGAAAAAATCGAAGGCGGCAATGGTGTCAGGAAATTGGATTAAAATGTTGTTTCTCATTTGGTTTCCACAAAAATTAATTTTTTCGAAATTATACGTTATCTCATGTTAAAGTTGGTGGAATTCTGAAGAAAAATGATGCTATGAAGTTTATAATTCGATGACCTGTGTAGAAGATAAAGAGTTTCAAAAATTTGATCTCAAAAAGCTTTAACCCCTGATAGTATGGCAACCACGCATTGCATCAAACTAAAACCTTAGCATGTTTTCCAGGTCGATATATAGTATGAACTAGTAGTGCCCATGGTTAGTAATGCCCATGGTTAGTAGTGTCCATGGTTAGTAGTGCCTATGGCTAGTAATGCCCATAGCTATTCATGTTTATTTTGTGTGTGACCCTTCACGGGCCGCACAAGTAACTTCCCAATTCGCGAGTTTAAATATATTCGAGTTCCTTCGAATTTGGGGGGATGAGCATTTTTTGGATTCCCATAACTTTTTTTCGTTCCGACTAAGAATGAAAATTCGTTCACTACAAACTTTTGCACACCTAAACCTTTAAGAATAACGAAAGAAAAAATTATTTCTCCCAAGTGGAGTGCCAGAATTTTTGTCCCCAAATTCCATGCCTCATTTACGGGAACGAAAAAAAAAAAAAAAAAAAAACAAAAAAACAACAACAACAACAACAACAACAACAACAACAACAACAACAACAACAACAACAACAACAACAACAACAACAACAATAACAACAACAACAACAACAACACCATATTTATATTATTGCCACTCAGTGGCCACTTGCAAATTGCTACCCTCCAGTGTAAATTCCGTTCTCAAATTATGATTTTTGCTAAAAAACTAAAAAACTACTTGGCCGATCTGGACCAAAATCTAATCAGCTCTAAGTTCCGGTGAGACACATCGATTGCATTATCGATCATCCTGATCGCTTCCTTAGTTTTGGAGAAAACGTTAACGAAAAATTGATCACATACGTACGTACGTACGTACGTACGTACATACGCACACACACACACACACACACAAACATTTTGCTCAAAATAGGCTCAAATGAACCCAATGACCTCGAAACGTGAAGATCTGCAAAAAAAACTATTTTCGATTTTCGGGGTCATCACAGTAACTTCCCTATAATCGGGAAGTTAAAAAAAAAACAAACCATTAACATAATAACCCAACAGCTTGAAGAATACCTGTGCTTTCATCGGATGTCGTTTTGACAGTAATTTTACAAGAAGCATCACTATAATATTGAGCGCCCCGCCACGTAATATTCTCCTTATTTCGGCTCTTCAAAGTAAACGTCTATCCGTCGAAAATCAGCTGCTTTTTGTTTTTTTGATATAACCGAAACTGCAGTAGCATTTATAAAAAATTCATAACGATTAAAATATAATTGACAGTACAAAGAATTGGAAGAGACTCAAGACAAAATCAGAAATTAAGGTTATAACGGCTACATGATATGGGGATCACGGTCTTATATATACAGGTCTGGAAACGAAGCCCGTATTTCACTGATGCCGTGAGGCACATCAACGGTCGGCGCTATTATTCCCGTTCGCAGCTACATGCGTCCCTGCTATCGAAGATTGTTATTGTTTTTCGTGTGGTGATGCAAAAAATTACCTCGAAGACTGTCAGAGCTGTAAATAAATAACTCACCTGACAAATCGAATCATTCGAACACGCTGGTAAAGCTATAAAAAAGGGCACGAACAAATAAAACAAAACAATGAATTCAAAAATATTTAACTTATTTAAATTGATAAACACTGAAATTCCATAAAGAACTCACTTGCAATTCAGCGACGTAAAAAAAACATTTTGGTTTCCAATAGCCTTATTATTGGATGAATAATAAAATCAGAATAATCATTATTGTGATTATGATTATTATTATTATTTTCTTATTTGGTTTCTTTCGTATCACTATATATACGATAAGCTAAAGGTTAGATCGAATCCGCATGCACCTCATTCAAGAAGTGTGAGAGAGACAGGCAGGAGCTACTTTGCCTGTCCCTCTCACAAAAGAGTCTGTCCTTGTTTAACATACTCCAATGTCAGTGCCATGTGGTGGCGAAAAATGGAAACCATAGTGAAGCCGTATACGATGCCTACCAATCCGGAGTCGTTTCCAGACCTGTATATAAGCAGAGATTAGTAGAGAGATCTTGAGTAAGGTCTGTCGCCGTTGCTCACCCTCGGCGAGCGTCGTGGCCACCGTCGGCGTGCGCCGTCTAGTGGGAATGCTTGGCAGATGCGACGAAATCGTCGCGCTATGACGCCACCTCAGCTTGTAACGGGTGGGACGCGCGACTCTCGACAACCCTCGATCTGTTGCCGTGTTACGATGGCTCTTCGTTCTCCTACAGCGATATTCAAGCGTTTCGTGATGTATGTCACTGAGGTTGCGAGAGTGACAGCGCTATCGGCGCTCGCTGCGGAGCGAAGGAGACGGAGCGATCGTCTCGATTCGACCAGGATCGGGGACGGAACAATGGGGCGGGACGCGGGGCGGACATGGTACTTGTGCGCTTGTGCGGCATACACAGACAAGGTTTTCGATGTATTCCTGCCCAGCATAGCCGTGCCCTCGTCCCGTCCAGACAGTGGCCGAAAATATGGGTGCCCAGGGCCTGTGCGTGCGACAAACACGGTCGCTTCGGAAAATGCAATAGGATTGGGACGGCGAATTGTATCCGACAGCGGTATCGCGCCCACCGAAACGGATTTCACATGTGTACCTATTTTGTTTCTGGAGGCCCCGGCCTTGCAATGCTCGCATGAAATTTCGAAAAAGAATAATTGCCAAGTTTGTTTTTCATTATAATAAATTTATACTCTCACAGTTCTTCCGTGACAATCACGGGAGATCAGCAAACATAAAAATAATTATTTACATCATACAAATAAGATTATTTATTCGAAACACGAACTTATTTTTTCAGTGGAATACCTGAGGGTGCGGTGGACGGGGAAAGTGATGAAAAATAGGATTACTGGGAATAATCAACTGATCGATAAACTGTCATTTAAATTGAAAAAACATCCGTTACATTATTTTTTCTAACCCTATATTTTTTATATTAATGATGTAATTCTCGAGATATTTAATCTTAGCGATTTTTCGGATAGGGCTCGAAATTCAGAATGAGCAATGTTCAGAAGGGCCAAAATTCCGAACGCTCAATGCTTCGAACGACAATGTTACGAACGGTCACGGCGCAGAATGAAATCGTCAAAATGTCGAATCGCATTGTAGCCTTCGTACGAAATTCGGGACGCCTACCAGTCGCCGCGGATTTCGACGTTTCCCGACTTTCGAGCTTTCCCCACGTGTAAATTATCAAAGTTACACTACCGCTTCGCAGTATCAGACCACTCACCGCGCGCCCAACCAAAAACTGGTCGCGACTTTGAAAGATTGTAGCTCCGTCAGAAATGAAGTGTAACGCTTATTTTGGAGCGTTACAATGATGCCTCGTATTTCCCGGCTGGTGGTGGGGTGAAGCCACACGCTACGGCGGATTCCGTCGGAGGCCAGGTCCGAAGGAAAATATTAGCGGGATTCGAAAAATTAATCAATTCTTTTTTTTACATATTTTTTTTTCAAATGGAACGAGAGACGGAGACACATATCGGCTCACAACGGGACGCGCCAATGGCGATTGTTCCCGGCAAATTTATTTCCCAGCTAGCCACCCATCAGCGGTCGAGAATTCGAAAAGGAGAGTGTTCTCCGACGTATGGAAAGTCGTCCAGGAGCAGCGGAACCACCGAGGATGAGCACAGCGGCGATCCAGCGCGAGCGATATAGTAATAGTCCCGGAGATAATTAGATGCGACATTCGACGGTAGGCGACAGCAGCTCCCGGGTAGCGAAAAGAAATTTTGAAAAGGGTGAGGGAGGGGGGACGTTCGGCCGGCCGGCGTAACGCGAGCAGTGGGTAGTTAATCTCAAGGCGTCGAAGCACAAGGAAGCAAAGAAAGGAAAAGTAATAATTCGAGATAAAAAGCGTAAGGGGCAGTCGAGGAGGGTTGGGGTCGAAACCCAGAACGAGCAATGTTTAGAAAGGGCAAAAACCCGAACGCGCAATGCTTCGAATGAAAATGTTCAGAAAGGGCAAAACTTCGAATGAGATTGTAGCGAACGTATTATATGCCGAACGCCTACCAGTCGGCGCGGTTTTCAACATTTCCCGACTTTCGAGCTTTCCCACGCGTAAACTATCAAGGTTAGATATATGCCGTCGCGGACTTTTTTATAGGAAATTCAATTCTCTACAACATTGTTAATGTGAACTTTTGTTCTATATAGCGTTGTTTATCCAGCGTTTAGACAAAATAAAACGATAAAAAAATCGATGCATTATTACCTTCCCGTCAAAACGCTGTGTTTAATGAGCCGGCTTGGCCAACTCATTTGGAATTATCTCGTACTCGTGTTCATGTTGAAATAATTGACTCGTTTATAACAACAGAATGTGTCTTTATTCGCCGAAGGACAGACGTCGACTCTCCTCCTCACAATGCGTAGTCTCCCCACCATCGCTCTCTTTCGCCATCGTCACGCCGTCTCTCGGGTAAACTTAAAACTACAAACTAAGCCAGACATGCCGCCCCCCTTGAAAGCTTGAAATATATTGAAGTGCTTTCAATAAATGTGAACAATGGCTTAGTAAAACGAAATAACTCGACGGTAGGAACATTGAGACCTTAAATACTAGTTTTGGAATATAGCTTAAACCTGTTAGACTTCAGGCAGTGCTCAAGAACAATATTGTAGTTAAAGTATGAAAATTATCACATGTACCGTAATAGGAACTCTTGATGCTTACAACTTATCAAAATAATATAATGAATCCACAAACTTATGGTATACTTCGAATCGGTGATACATGAAATAAAAAACTGAAATGGAGGTAAATACATAGAGAAAGAAATCGTTATTATCGGTACAGTTGCAATTAAATGGCGTGAACAAAATTGGCATTTATATCGGTACGACTGTTGCTTCTGAGTCTTGCGTGGGCATAAGGCACACCTTAGACAACGGTCTCTGATAGACTCCATTGGAAGTTCTCACGGTTACAACCCGGACAATATTGTCCTTGCCCGGGTGCACCGCTTCAATACGGCCTAGCTGCCAATTCATTGGAGCCGTATTATCATCTCGCAGGATGACCAACAGCCCGGGTTTCATAGTAGTTCCAGGTTGGGTCTTCCACTTGTATCGTGTTTGCAGCTGATGCAGGTATTCGACGTTCCATCTACGCCAAAATCGTTGGACGAGCTGCTGAAGATGCTCGTATCTGGTCAATCGATTGCAATCCGTGTCCTGAAAGTTCTTGCTTGGCAAAGCAGTCAATGAATCTCCGATAAGGAAATGGGCTGGTGTAAGAGGTATAAGATCGTTTGGATCGTCGGACAATGGGAATAAAGGTCGGGAATTCAGTATGGCTTCAATTTGGATCAGAACCGTGCACAATTCCTCGTAAGTCAGCGGTACATTCGTCAAAATTCGTTTCAAATGATGTTTTGCGGATCTCACAGCGCTTTCCCACAATCCCCCGAAATTGGGTGCATGCGGAGGTATGTTATGCCATGTGATTTGATCGAGAGATAGGAAATCTCTTAACTGGTCATTGTGCTCTTTAGTTTTCAGAAATTCGCGTAATTCCGCAAGCTCGTTAGCTGCTCCAACAAAATTGGTTCCGTTATCGCTGTGAATTTCCTTACATTTTCCTCTCCTAGCAATGAATCTACGGAGGCAATTTAAGAACGCGTTCGTACTTAGGTCGGTAGCTAATTCAAAATGAACGGCTTTTGTCGAGAAACATACAAATACACAAAGATACGCCTTTATGATCGTCTTGCAGCGACTTTTTTCGCGTATGTAAAACGGACCGGCATAATCGACACCGGAAATGTAAAACGGTCTGGATGGAGTGATCCTCGATTCGGGCAGGTCACCCATCTGATAACTCAACGGGGTCGGGTTTGTGTGGAAACACCTTACACATTTTCGTAATATTTTCTTTATGAATGCCTTTCCAGATGAAATCCAGTATCTGGTTTTCAGCGATGCTTGTACTAACTGAGGACCGGCATGTAACAACCGGATGTGTTCGCGTTCGATTAGTCGTTCCGCGATAATGTTTCGATGCGATACGAGGATCAGATGTCTTTGGTCGAATGGAATTTGAGCGTTTCGAATTCTGCCTCCCACTCGTAGACAACCCTCCGTATCTAGAAATGGATGCAGATTGGCAATCGGGCTTCTCTTGGGCAAACCATTGCCAGCTTCTAAGCACTCGATCTCGGCATCAAAATCTTGACGTTGTGCTAATTTTAGAAGACGATTACTACCGGCTTCGAGTTCTTGAATTGACAACGCCCCGATTTCGCGCGATGATTTTGGTTTGCGAGCGTTTTCAGTGAAACGTAACATGTATGCAAGGACCCTGGTCATTCGTGTGAATGATGAGTAACGAATCCCGAATTCCTTGGAGACATTCGTGGTTGTCAAAGTCGTGATTGGGTTTGATTTCGTATCAGGTAAAATAGTTGCGGCTGGCTTGACGAGTGCAGGCCAGGTACGATCGTCATCACTTAACCAACAAGGCCCATTCCACCATAGCTGGCAATTCGCAAGTGTTGCGATGTCGGTACCCCGAGAGGCTAAATCAGCTGGGTTATCAGCAGTGGGTACATGTCGCCAATTTTTATTTGTGGTTTCTTGTATTTCAGCGGTTCGATTTGCTACGAATGTAGTCCATCGGTTTGGTTCAGCGGCAATATAGCAGAGCACGATCGTGGAGTCACACCAAAAATGTAAGCGAGAATTGTCGATATCGAGAGCTATAGAGACTCGATGCATGAGACGAGCCAGCAATAGAGCAGCACAAAGCTCTAATCGTGGAATCGTAACTGATTTTAGTGGCGCCACTCTCGATTTTGCACATAGTAGCGACACCTTGACGCGATCGTGAGCGTCTTGTGTCCGTATGTACACACACGCACCATAAGCCTTTTCCGAAGCATCCGAGAATCCGTGAATCTGTACGTCTTGCAGATCTCCGAATGCGTGCCGAGGTATCTCGATTTCGTCTAGCGTGTTTAAAGATCGATGAAACCGATCCCATGCTGTATGTAAATCCTGGGGAAGTGCTTCATCCCAGGATAAATTCAATTGCCATAACCTTTGCAGTATCATTTTTGCAGTCACTACTATCGGAGCAATCAATCCAAGCGGATCGAAAATGCTGGCGATAATAGATAATATCGTGCGCTTCGTGATATGGGTCGGTGACGGAATGTCCAACGTGAAACTGAGTGTGTCCATCTTAGGATTCCACAAAAGACCCAGTGTTTTCGCATCCTTCATGTCGTGAAGAGGAAGCTGCCGTTGTTCATCGTCGTTTGATTTGACAATAGTCTCGTGATTACTCGCCCATTTTCGAAGATCAAAACCGTAGGCAATCAACAGTTCTGATATTTGGGTTTTCAGTTTTTGCGACGTATCAATTGACTCTGATCCTGTCAGAAGGTCATCCATGTAAAAATCTCGTAAAATCACACGGCTTGCCTTCGGATAGTCCGCAAAATGATTCTTTGCCACTTGCTGTAATGACCGGGTTGCCAGAAACGGTGCTGATGCCATTCCATAGGTAATCGTGTTTAGTTGGTATCCGTGGATTACTGCTGTGTCGTTGTCCCGCCAAAGAATTCTTTGGAATTTACGTTGATTCAAATCAATAAGCACTTGCCGGTTCATTTGTTTTATGTCTGCTGATATTACGAATTTATGCTTCCGAAATCGAAGTAGAATCGAAAACAGATCGTCCTGCACTACCGGTCCCACGTATTGTACATCGTTGATTGACAGTCCCGTTGACGTCTTTGCGGAGCCATCAAATACCACTCGAACCTTAGTAGTAGTGCTACCCTCCTTCCTTACCGCATGATGTGGTAAGTAGTAGGCCGTCTTCTCCTCTTCAAGGGTGCCTGAGGGTAATTTTGACATGTGCCCTGTATCCTCGTAGTCCTGCATGAATTTTTGGTAATCGTTGGCCAAAGATGCGTCCTTCTGCAGTTTCCTCTCGATGGACAGGAGCCGTCGATGTGCCTGCTCTCTTGACTGACCGAGATCTTGAAGCGTTTCTCGAAATGGTATGCTCACGACGAATCTTCCATCGTCGTTGCGTGTGGTTGTTGTACGAAAATAATCTTCACAAATGGAATCCTCTGGTTTCCCTTTCGGTGCCTGCGTACTGCTGCATTCTTCCAATGACCAGAATCTTGCAACCTGATCGTGTAATTGCTGAGTCGTGACGAGATGACAGTGTCTTGCTGGGTTCTCCCTTTTTTGAGTAGGCATCTCCATTGGACCTCCTAATACCCAACCGAATTTTGTCTTCTGCATAATCGGAAGTGTGGGCCCCAGTGGAATTTGACCAATGCATAAAAGTCCCCAAAATATTTCCGCACCGATAAGCAGATCGATCGGACGTGGTTCGTAGAATTGCGGATCGGCCAACGTCAGGTTTTTCGGGATCTTCAAATCCGTTAGATCGATTGCCACATTTGGCATGTCGCCCGTTATGCTCGAGATTACCAGACACGTGACATTTGCGCAAAACGCATTATATTTTGATTTAACGCTAATCTGAGTTTTGAACCTCAAATTCGTTTGGTGTTGACCAATGCCTGAAACCGGTTGATTGATCGGTATAAGTTTTAGATTTAATCGGTTGCACAAGTCTTGCGTCACGAAGTGCGATTGTGCTCCTCCGTCTAAGAGTGCACGACATTCTTGTGTGTTGCCTTGTCCATCCTGGATACGGACCATTGCAGTTGCCAATATCACCGGTGTTTCTCGTTTCTGCGCATGATTGCAGCAGACATTACTTACACCTTCGTTGTGAACTGTGGATGCATTGTTCGATGTGTTTGCTCTCGCGGGAGTCTCTTGATACGATTCATCTCGATGCAATAATGTGTTATGCCTTTTCGAACATTTTCTGCAGTGACCGGACTTGCAGTCTTTACTTTGGTGAGCAGGTCTCAAGCAGTTAAAGCACAACTTATGTTTTTGAACCTCGCTAATTTTTGACGTAACGGGAAGCTTGATGAACTCCTCGCAGTGATAAATATTGTGAGGTTTGTCGCACACTGGACAATTCACATTTTGCGTCACATTTGCAGATAAATTCTCTGCTCTCGATTTTTGGAATGATCGACCAGATTTTATCATCGACGATATGGGTTGATTTCTGATCTGTGGTTTGTCATTGTCGGAACGCTCGAGGTATTTGCAATGAGCATTTAGGAATGCACTCATCTCTTTGAACGTCGGTTTGTCTTTCAATTGCAAAGCCTTTCTGTCCCATTCTCGCTTTGTATACGCGTCGAGTTTAGTAGCAAGCAAATACACAATCATACTGTCCCATGTATCCACCTCTTCGCCCATATTCTTTAATGACAACAGATGGTTGCTCGCATTATCAATTAATTGTCGCAATGACTTATGTGAATCCTTTACCATCGTAGGTAGTTCGAACAAACCCTTAACGTGGAAATGTGACAATGCCTTTGGATCTTCGAATCGTTCTTTCAAGGTCGTCCACGCGGTTGGATAATTCTCAGACGATATACCGAGAGCTGCAATCGCGTGAGCAGCGTCACCAGAAATCGAGGAATCCAGATAGTGAAATTTCTGAATATTCGTTAACGATTGATTATCGTCGATCATCGATTGAAACGTGTCTCTGAATTTTATCCAACGCTCGTGCGAGCCATCAAAAGATGGAATTTTAATAACCGGCAATTTTACGCCTAATTGCGGTCTGTCCGCGAAGTTTTCATTTTCATGTTCAGGACCGCGATTGTCCCTATTTGAATTTTGTGCGTTCTGCTGTAACAATATACGAGCCTTTGTTACTGCATCGAAATATGAATTTTCAAATTGTGCTCGCACGGTTTCGGATTCCGATAGTTCAGTCGCGTCCGCGGTATTCTCAATAGCTGATTGAATTTCATCAAACCGATCGAATAAAGGTTCAATTTTTTGTAAACGCGTTTCTAATGCAATAACACCGTCACGCAATCCTACATTTGTTAAAAACGTTATAAAACGTGTGAGATGCGCTTTCAAAATACCTCGACTGCTTACGACTTGTTTCATGGTTTCTGACATGATTGCACGGCACTAATCAAAATCAAAGACTCACCGACGGATGGGAAGTTGAGAACTGCTTTGCGCCTCGTTGATGCGTTTATATATATATATCGATATATATGCGTCGCTGATGTACGTCCCCGGGCGATCGCAGTGTCCGCGGATCCCCAGTTCGTGTTGTCGTCTGCTGGAACGTTGTCGTCGTTGAGTTGGCTATCTATGTGTTTCGTATAGACTCGCCTTGCGTCGTCATAGTACGCTGCTCAGCGGTTGGTAATACAGCGGTTGGTAATACAGCGGTTGGTAATACCGGTTGGTAATACCGCTGTTCGTATGTGTGACTATGACTCGTCACACACACGGACACCCGCACGCGCGCGCGCTTCTGCGGCGTACGCGGTGGCTTGCTGCGACGCCGTCGTTTGGCGCCCTTTTCTTTATGTCCCTCACTCGCACTCACTTGTTACGGTACGAGCTCGGTCTTCTTTTTTTTATTGAACGATATTGTCGACGATGTATCGAAGACACTGAGATTATCGTGATGATAATGTTCTGAATTCCTTGACGGAACCTTTCACATTTGTCGCGAGTTTCGAAACAATGACGCACTTTCGGAATTCTTCGTCGAAAATGGCCCGTACGAAAGTTCACTGCGTATCTACCGATTCCCGTTGCACAATGGGATTTTCGCGGAAGATTTTGCGTTTAACACTTGATATTTATAGCGATCCGGCTCGAAGGACCAATGTTTAATGAGCCGGCTTGGCCAACTCATTTGGAATTATCTCGTACTCGTGTTCATGTTGAAATAATTGACTCGTTTATAACAACAGAATGTGTCTTTATTCGCCGAAGGACAGACGTCGACTCTCCTCCTCACAATGCGTAGTCTCCCCACCATCGCTCTCTTTCGCCATCGTCACGCCGTCTCTCGGGTAAACTTAAAACTACAAACTAAGCCAGACACGCTGGTTAAACAACGCTATATAGACCAAAAGTTCACATAAACAATGTTGTAGATAATTTAATTTCCTATAAAAAAGTCAGTGACGGCATATATCTATCTGTGATAATTTACGAATGGGAAAGCTCGAAAGTCAGGAAATGTCAAAAACCGCGGCGGATTTTTATTTTTTAAAATTATCTTCAATTTAAAAATTAGCGTAAATTATCACAGTTAGATATATGCCGTCACTGACTTTTTCATAGAAAATTCAATTCTCTACAACATTGTTTATGTAAACTTTTGGTCTATATAGCGTTGTTTAACCAGCGTTTTGACGGGAAGGTAAAAATGCATCGATTTTTTTATCGTTTTATTTTGTTTCTGTCTAAACGCTGGATAAACAACGCTATATAGACCAAAAGTTCACATTAACAATGTTGTAGAGAATTGAATTTCCTATAAAAAAGTCCGCGACGGCATATATCTAACCTTGATAGTTTACGCGTGGGAAAGCTCGAAAGTCGGGAAATGTTGAAAACCGCGCCGACTGGTAGGCGTTCGGCATATAATACGTTCGCTACAATCTCATTCGAAGTTTTGCCCTGTCTGAACATTTTCATTCGAAGCATTGCGCGTTCGGGTTTTTGCCCTTTCTAAACATTGCTCGTTCTGGGTTTCGACCCCAACCCGTCGAGGAAAAGAAATTGAAAAACCAAAATACGAGCGAAATTCAAGAAACGAAATACGACCAAGGCGAAAGAGCGAGAGAGAAGGAAGGACGAAACAAAAAGAGCTCGAGAAAAGAAAGGAACAGAAAGAAAAACGCGAATAGTCCCCGCGAGGTAAGACCTTTTCATTGTTCTCACCTCTCGATCCAAGTTTCGTTTTTTTTGTTTTTTTGTTTCTTTGCGGTCCACTGTTCGGGCGGGACGTCGAGCTGGTCGCGACTCACGGTCGATCATTTCCCCGGTTCGAATTTTAATTCTCGTAAATTCAAATTCCGAGTGATCGAATTTGTCGTTTTTTTTTTTTTTTGTGTGATCGTTGTTATTTTATCCGTTGCTCGCTCACGCGTTTCGACGTCGCGTACGTTATCATCTCGTGTGCTTTTTTTTTTGTTCTCCCGGTTTGAACGTGGAGTGTGTGTGGGTAACTCGCGAAGCGAACAATTAGCAGGGTCCCGGTCGATCGTTTACGCTACCAATTCACGTGTTAGCTCCGCGGATTCAATTTTTTTTGTGTATTGTTTTTTTTTTTTTGAATAGGCAATCGTTCCCCGTGGACTGAGTAGCGGTGGACGATTGTAGTAGGAAATTGTCAAGTGTCGTCCCGGAAAATCGCGGTGCGCATTCTTTTACTCTTTTGTATTTTTCTTTTTTTGGTTGAATAAATTCGCCGTGGAGACTCCCGGGAATTGCAAAATCTTCGTGTCGGTGTGAAAACTAATCCTCGTTTGTGCAGATCTCACGAAAATCCCCGAAAATCACGTTTCCCTGAACCGCCCCTCTACCCGTGTGACGGCTGCGGTCTAGCCCGGCAAACCCCTCCACGTCTCTCATTATAACACCTTGAAAATTCATTTTTCTCTCCCGGTCGGGTCACGCTATAAGCGTGGCTGGCGCCCAAATATTTTTTATTAAATATCAAATATACCGGCCGAGGAGGCGTTTTTGTATACGTCCCGAAAAAAGACGTTACAAATTTGGCGCCCAACGTGGTAAAAATAACATCAAGTGTGATTTTGCGGAATTTATTTTTCAACATCATTTTTTTTTTAAGTGAATACTTCTTAAACGACACAGAATCGGCTCGCCAGCCGGCGCGTTGTAGGACGGGACAAGAGAATGAAGGGATGAAAGAAGAGAGAAAGGGACGAGAATGATGCGTGAGCTGTGGGTATGCGAGTAAAAGCGGCCGAGTCAATGCGGAGAGGGGGCAGGATCGCGTGCCTCGTCATCGGCAGTATACCTGGAGTATACGTGTGATAGTACGGACAGACCTCGTGCGAGAGAGATAGCGCCATGGGCGCTCGCGGCGGAGCGAGAGAGAACGTGGATCTTAAAAGGATCCCGAACGTTTGGGCCACCTTCTCTCTCGCTCCGCCGCGAGCGCCCATGGCGCTATCTCTCTCGCACTTGTTGCGGACGCGAAACGTTTGGGATCCTCTCAAATGGCGGGTAAGGGCTGGAGCGTAAGAAAAAACACTTCTGCGATTTTTTCCATAAATAAATAAATAGAGATAATTCATTCAAACCTTTTACCCATCATTAAGTATCATTTCGATAACATTCTGTGATTGTTTTATGCGAAAATATCGAAGAACAAGCCGGTGACAAAGCTTTTCCAACAATGTCTTTGGATAAAAACTAGTAATAACTGTATCTCAGCTGAAAATTATCTCGAATCAACGATCATCTAAATTTAGTCGAAGTATCATCAAATCCTCCCCTTTACGGTCTCTGATTTTTTTTTCATTCTTCAATTTTCGGTGGTCATTTAAAGTGAAAATTTCGTGGTCATTTTTCATGAAAAATAGCAGTTCTCACTTTCAATGACCACCAACAATTTAAAAATTAAAAAATAATAATCAGAGAACGTAGGGGGGAGGATTTCATGATATTTTGACTACATTTAAATGGTCTTTGATTTTAGATAATTTTCAGCTGAGATATAGTCAACACTGCAAATCGTTTTTTTTCCAAAGACGTTTTTGGAAAAGCTTCGTCAGCGGCTTGTTTGTCGATATTTTCTTATTAAAAGATTACAGGATGTTATCGAAATAATACTTAATAATGTTCAAAAAGTTTGGGTAAATTTGCTCTATCCATATTTATAAAAAAATATGTCTACCCTCCAGCCCTTCCGCCCCCCCCCCGTCAATAAATAAAAAACATTTTTGAAAACACAAATATCAACGTGCAGGCTACTTTCGACTTCCTTGTCAATTCATAATTCGATCACTGACTCTTCCTCTCCTCCCCTTCTCTCTCTCTTTCTCTTTCTCTCTGGAATCATCGGCAGAAATAATTTACCGCGCCAGCGAAATGCATACAAGTATTCACTTCCATCGTGTGTGATTCCAACACACTCAATTTTTTTTTTTTTTAGTGGATCGAGCAAACGTGTAATGATTCGAAGTTTCCCGCGGCTCCCACCTTCGACACCAATCTGCGCAATCTGCCCTCAAAAATAAACGACAATGATTGGATGGTGGGGGATTTTCATATGAGGTCTCCGGGCCAAGATAGTTCCCGAAGAGACATGGTTGAGCAGTCGCTTCCCAGCACCCAATGGCACCATACTAAATTATACAAGGGGATCCCCGCGCACGTATACGTATACGCATATATTACAATCGTTTATTTTTCGTAAAAAGTATCGTGTGCCATTGCGTAGGGCGAGAAAAAAGATAAGTAGCCCACATTTAATAATAATAATATTCAGGCTGGAAGCACTGGTTCAAATAAAAATTTCTATTTCTATTGAAATGTACGTTTTTGACTTGGTATGATACCATTTTCATATTGTATTCATTATATAACGAATTGATCGGTGACAAAAGATGATTTCTATTCGCTTGTGCACTATTTCTTTGATTTGTATGAGCGTTTTATTATTTGCGTATATTCGGCATTGTGTAAAAGTTGAAAGCGAAATTTATATTAAAATACAAACGCATGCATGTTGATTCGTTTTCATTATTCGTTATATGTAAGATATAAAATAAAAAGAAAAAGAAATACAAATAATACATAAATAAAATAAATAAATAAAAATAAAACGAAACATTAAAATTAATAAAACAAAATATTACAATTTGGCGCCCAACTTGTTGGCACGATCTAACGTAGCCGGGACTAATGAAAAACAAAATAAATACAAATTCACCACGTCTCACTCGATCAAAATCGGAGCATAAAGTTAATCCGGCCGTTTTATTGCCCGGATTACCGAGTCGCGCGAGACGGTTATCGAGCACGCCGACAACAATATCACGCAACTCGCGTACGAAGAATATTTCTAATACATTTTCGAACCTTCGCAGAAAGAGTAATAATTCGAAAGCAATGTCGAACGAGAACGATGATATTCGCAAGGAAATTGAGGTTGAATGGCAGCGTCTGCGCGAGGAAAAAGAGCGTATCGATGAACATCGGGCGGAATTGGAAAGATTAAGAGCCGAAAACGCCGTCCTTCGACAAAACTACGAGGCGAATCAACAACCAAGACGAGGACTAACGATCCCGCCGCCAGAAGACAACAACGAGCCGAACAACCAATTGGTAAACGGATTAGTTAATCATTTGCGAAATTTGCACATTAATATCAATATTCCGAAGTTTTGCGAAGAAAATAATCCACGCGAATATATCGAAGATATAGAGCGCTATTTTAAGCTGAAGAACGTTGGCGGTGAGCACCAACTTGTCGTAACAGAGAACATAATTGAGGGAAGGGTTAAAATTTGGTATAACGTAGTGAAAAGCACCATTGCGACTTTCGAGGATTTTAAAGAATCGTTTATTAAAGAATTCTATTCCATCCCCGTTCAAGTCCGATTCAAAAATCAATGGACGAACCGACGATATCGGGCTAACGAGGGATCTATGCATTCATATTTTTATAAACAAATAAAAGATTCAAGGCATTTTGAACCGGCGATGTCTCCATACGAGATAAATTATTCGATAATCCAGCAATTTCCATCGCGAGTAGGAGCGAGTTTAGCAACAGTAAATTACTCGGACACAAATTTAGTCGCCCAAGCTATCGCACAGCTCGACGTCGCTCAGGAACGATTTAATCAAAATAAGGAATCGAAAAACAATTATCCATCACACAACGGTCGAGTCAATAGTTTACAATTCTCACATCCAAGCCATTCAAACCACGGCTTCATACCAGATTCTCAATGTTATTATCGTGGCCAAAATCCTCGTTCAAACAACCGACGGGCAATACAAACGAGATCGGCACACGGGGGATTTCCAGGGTTTGTCGCAAATAATACAAATCCAATGTCGTCGGGGTATAATTTCACGCAGTCGAGTCATTTTCCAGACTTTAGCGTTCCACCGCCTAACTTCCAAAATAATCAAGTTCAGAATCATCGAGCAAATAATTCGCCGTTACCAAATAATTCCGAGAACTGCAGTAATCCGTTAAACTGATTTCGGGCGCGATGAAATGTGGTCCGGCATCGTGCCATAGAATTTTCGATTTTGTTGAGGACCTGTACGAGGAAATCGAAGGACATAGTGCCCAGCCAACAACGATTCGAGCATTTATCAAGCCGAGCCCTCATGTAAAGCTTTCGTTGGGACAAAATACAATAAGAGTAATGATTGACACGGGTAGCCAGGTCACATGCATTTCGGAGAATACATATCTCGAATTGAAACGTAACCATCAATTGAGTGAGCTACCAGTCACGAACGTAAACGTGTCGACCGCTATTGGCAAAAAGAAAACAACAATTAAGCGACAGATTTCTTTTGAGGCGCGCATTGGGAAATGTGTTTTTAGACAGATATTTTTAGTAGTTCCGTATCTAACATCAGCATGCATCCTTGGAAACGACTTTTTGCACCAAAATAGGGGGATCATAAATTATGACAATAAAACTATCTGCATTCAGGGGCAACTTCTCGATCCCGCTCTAGTAACGTTTGATCGGGGTTTTTCAGAGAGGTTGGAGATGACTCGGACGAACGAAGATCCGCATATTAGGACTATTATAATACTCAAATCAAACCAAAATAATATTGCTACTAATGAAACAAATTTGGCAACAAATCTCGAGAATTCTCCTTATCACTATCACCAGTCAATTCGTGAGAAACTTATCCACAGAGATATAATGAATGACATTGATAATGAATTTAAAAATAACAACGAAGAGCGATCTAATGGTATTGACAAATTATTTAGCGTAAACAACGGAAATAAATGCACTGAGGTTATAACTCAGAATGCAAACGTAAGTTTCAACGATAATCGTGAACTCGTGCAGAATGATGAAAAGTGTATTAACACGATTGCAAAAATTCATAAAATAAATAAAGAAAAATCACTAAACGTGAAGGCCGTGTCAGAGCCTATTGAACTTGTCTATTCGACGCCGGATGGAGTACAAAGTATTACTCATTCGAGCAATGTCGGTAAAAACGATATAATTAATGTCGTGTCTAATCAATTAAATGTTGTTCAAGGATCCAGCGATTACCGCTGCTCTCATATCGAATCGATTTGTGATGGTGAGGATGAAATAGATTATGAGTTTTTACAACCGGAAAATAATAGTCGTAGTAAGGAAAATTACATGTCTTTCGAGTCTGGGGACGATTTCTCTGGAGAATTCCGAGCTCTCGCGCGTAAGCTATCGTTCATGGAGCCGGATCGGGCGGAGGCAATTTTAAAGTTAATTCTCAAACATAAAAAAGTTTTCTCGGATAAACCAGGACTGACATCTATATATGAACATGAAATAAATTTAATTCAATCAAAACCAATATCGAATCACTCTTATCCAGTGGCCATTCACCTCAGAGACTCTGTTCGTAAAGAATTAAAGGCTATGTGCGAGGCGAATATTATAGAACGGGGCAATGGGCCATATTGCAATCCGTTACGAGTCGTTGAAAAGAAGGACGGACGGGTACGGATATGTTTAGACGCACGACATCTTAATGCAATAATTCAGTCGGATCACGAATCCCCACCTATCATTAGCGAAATAATGCAAAAACACCACGGAAAAACCCACATGACAACCCTTGATTTAACACATGGGTACTGGCAAGTACCATTGAAAGTCGAATCTCGCAAATACACGGCATTTTTGTTTGACGGCAACATCTATCAGTTTAAAGTTATTCCTTTTGGTCTCAAAACATCAGGCTCCGGATTTATAAGAGCACTGAGTCTCGCACTAAAAAACGATTTTTCCAATTTCCTGGATTATTACGTAGACGATATGCTTATCACATCAAACAATTTCACGGAACACATGAAACATTTAGATCAAATTCTTCAAAGGTTAGAGGAATGCAATTTCACATTGCGTTTAGGGAAATGCAATTTCTGTCAAAAATCAGTCAATTTCTTGGGATTTGTGTTGACACCTCGAGGGATTGTTCCCGACCCACATAAGCTCGACACCATCATAAATTTCGAAGAACCCCGAAACAAGCAACAATTACAGAGATTCTTGGGTGTCTGTAACTATTATCGCCAATTTAGTTATCAACATGCGGCATATGTAGAGCCATTGCGATCGTTGCTGAAGAATAATTCGAGATGGGAATGGACAAAAACCCATGCACAAGCGTACAAGGAATTGAAAGAAAATTTTCGGCGGGCTGTAGAACTGTCACATTATTGTGTTGATCAAGCTTTTTATTTGCAAACAGATGCGTCAGATAAGGGTATCAGCGGAATCTTGTTTCAAATAGATGAAAACGATGATCACAGAATAATTAGTCTAGTCAGCAGGGGGTTGGGACCCGCAGAAATCAATTATACAACGACAGAAAAGGAGCTTCTGGCAATCATATACTCTATGATAAA
Organism: Diplazon laetatorius; assembly: GCA_963662125.1. Lineage (NCBI taxonomy): Eukaryota > Metazoa > Arthropoda > Insecta > Hymenoptera > Ichneumonidae > Diplazon > Diplazon laetatorius. Next base: position 20,817,068 of record OY759154.1, on the reverse strand, counting down.
GTTTCGTATATATTTACAGGGACGCCCTTTCATTGTGATAACCGATCATCAGGGTTTGACGTTCCTTAATAAAACGCCATATCATACAGCGCGATTGTCTAGATGGATCTTAATTATACAAGAATTTTCCTTCGCGGTGAAATATTGTAAGGGGCGCGATAATATTGTCGCAGATTTTTTTAGCAGAAATCCCACGCAAAAGTTTGAAGAGGAGAATCTAGAACAGTTAATCATATCAAATTTGTTTCTTTGTGATGTCGACAGCTCAAAGAACGGTACGATTGATGCATTGATCATGATTACACAGCTCGAGCTATCTCCCATATATAAAACAGAATTGAAAAGACTTGCGGAATTACAGCAAGGAGATGAATTTCTACGTAAAATTCAAACGAGCAAAACATCCGACAATATACAAAACTACAAAGGAATATACTTTCATAAGCAATCCAATTCTTTGGAATGGCGGATAGTAGTGCCTCTTCTGTTAAGAAAATCCATATTGCAGTTAGAACATGATAGGATTGGTCACGCCGGAGTTTACAAAACCATGTGCCAAATTAAAAGGTTTTTTTTTTGGAAAGGCATGAATAAAGATATAAAACGATATGTTATTGGTTGTGACATATGTCAACGAGTAAAGCACTTGCAGCGATCAATGGAGGGTGAATACTGTCAGGTTGTTTCGAACGCTCCTGGAGATCTCGTGACGGTGGACTTTTATGGCCCATTGCCCAGATCCACCGGAGGCGTTCAATATATATTTGTCGTTATGGATGCTTTCTCTAAACTTATTAAATTGTATGCAGTGAAGAAAGCTACAGCACAGATAGTCGTGAAAAAGATTTTAGGTGATTATTGCACAAAAATTGGAAAACCGCGAAGAATTTTGTCTGACAACGGATCACAATTCACGGCAAAAATTTGGAAAAAGGAATTAAATGACAATAACATCAAAATATGTTTTTCATCCATTCGTCATCCTCAATCGAATCCCACCGAGAGAGTGATGCGAGAGCTTGGGAAATTATTTCGCGTCTTTTGCTCGGAACAACATACGAAATGGGCTATGTATTTATCTCGAATGGAGACGTTGTTAAACAATACTACACATTGTAGTACCGGCTTTGTCCCGATTGAGCTTCATTGGGGTTCCAGACCCGGGGATGGGATTCACGAATTATTTGAATTTCCACCTTCTCGTGACATGCCACATAATTTGAAAATCACGTTGGCCAAAGAACGATTGGTTAAAAGCTTTGAAAGTCGTAAAAAATATCAAAAGAAAATATCTAATATCACTCTTGCAATAAATGATTTAGTCCTGCTCAAGGTCCCACATATTTCCAGCAACATAGACCGAGTCACGCAAAAATTCTTTCATTTGTTTGAAGGACCATACAAAATTGTTGCGACAAAGGGGGTCAACGCATTCGTTCTGGCTGAAATAGACGATGATAAGAAAATAAAAGGAATATATAATCGTGCAAATTTAAGAAAGTATTACGTGTCCGTCGACCAAGAGGTTTCTGCTCTGTCATTGCGCAGGCCTGCCGTTCTTTTATAAATCCCTCATACAACGGAATGTAAATAGCGATAAAATTGTCTGTATGCAAATGCGTTCTATATTTTTTTTTGTTTTGTTTTTATAAAGTGATCATCCTGGATATTAATGTAAAATGTACATATATAGGTATTTGACAATAGGATGGATTGCTTGTAAAATATTGTACATAGGATATGGTAGGGCGAGACCCTTAGTGGGGTGGAGCCATTGAATGTGTGTAGAATGCAGAGTGAGAGTGACGTGATCCACAGATAAAATAATCGAACGAGAATATTTTGCATCCATTAATTTTCATGGCTACAAAATATTGGGGGATAATGTAATGATTCGAAGTTTCCCGCGGCTCCCACCTTCGACACCAATCTGCGCAATCTGCCCTCAAAAATAAACGACAATGATTGGATGGTGGGGGATTTTCATATGAGGTCTCCGGGCCAAGATAGTTCCCGAAGAGACATGGTTGAGCAGTCGCTTCCCAGCACCCAATGGCACCATACTAAATTATACAAGGGGATCCCCGCGCACGTATACGTATACGCATATATTACAATCGTTTATTTTTCGTAAAAAGTATCGTGTGCCATTGCGTAGGGCGAGAAAAAAGATAAGTAGCCCACATTTAATAATAATAATATTCAGGCTGGAAGCACTGGTTCAAATAAAAATTTCTATTTCTATTGAAATGTACGTTTTTGACTTGGTATGATACCATTTTCATATTGTATTCATTATATAACGAATTGATCGGTGACAAAAGATGATTTCTATTCGCTTGTGCACTATTTCTTTGATTTGTATGAGCGTTTTATTATTTGCGTATATTCGGCATTGTGTAAAAGTTGAAAGCGAAATTTATATTAAAATACAAACGCATGCATGTTGATTCGTTTTCATTATTCGTTATATGTAAGATATAAAATAAAAAGAAAAAGAAATACAAATAATACATAAATAAAATAAATAAATAAAAATAAAACGAAACATTAAAATTAATAAAACAAAATATTACAAACGGAGGATGGATTAGAAGTTAGGCGTGAACAATTTTCAAAATTTTTTTTGCGAGCGTCGTGCGACAGAGCAAAGCCAGCGGCGCGTGACCGTGAGCGAGCGAGCGCGTTGTTTACGTTTGTGTTGTGATCGTCGTGTTGTCCGCGAACCGAAAACCGTCGTTGGTGCGGGAATAAGACACGTTAAAATTTATCATACCGAATATTTCCGAACGAAATAATATTTGAGACGACGAAAATTTACAAAATACCGGCTGCCCAGCGCGCCGATCGAATTAACATAGAGCGAAATATTGGTCCGTCCAGTGATTTTGTCCTTGTGTGTTAATTTTTTTTTTTTTTTTGAAAATTCGATCGATGTGAAAGACCTGAAAATTTTTCATTGTGTTTTTTTTTGTCGGAAAATTTAAGTTTTTTTTTTTTGGAAATTCGATCGAGGTGAAAGACTTGTAATTTTTCATTGTGTTTTTTTGTCGAAAAATTAAAGTTTTTTTTTTTTTTTTTTGGAAATTCGATCGAGGTGAAAGAATTAAAAATTTTTCATTGTGTTTTTTTTTGTCGAAAAATTCAAGTTTTTTTTTTTGGAAATTCGATCGAGGTGAAAGACTTGAAAATTTTTCATTGTGTTTTTTTTGTCGAAAAATTTAAGTTTTTTTTTGGAAATTCGATCGAGGTGAAAAACTTAAAAATTTTTCATTGTGTTTTTTTTGTCGAAAAATTTAAGTTTTTTTTTGGAACTTCGATCGATGTGAAAGACTTATAAATTTTTCATTGTGTTTTTTTTTTGTCAAAAAAATTTAAGTTTTTTTTTTGAAAATTCGATCGATGTGAAAGACATAAATTTTTCATGGTTTTTTTTGTGGTCGACCTATTTCGACTGTTGATCCATTGACTTATTACTGAAACCTTTTATCCGTGGATCTTGGCTTTAAAACTTTTTTTATTACTTGGAATTTTTTTTTTATCCCTTGACCTCGGCTTTAAAAATGTTGTTTGTTATTAGTAGAACTTTTAGCGATCGACCTTGAGACTGATTTTTTTTAAAAAAAGATCTTGGACTTTACATTCAGTGGATTTTATTAACTTTTGACGATTTTGAAGATTCTGGTCATTTTAACGTTTGACGATTTTGAAGATTCTGGTCATTTTAACTTTTGGACGATTTTGAAGATTCTGGTCATTTTAACTTTTGGACGATTTTGAAGATTCTGGTCATTTCAACTTTTGGACGATTTTGAAGATTCTGGTCATTTTAACTTTTGGACGATTTTGAAGATTCTGGTCATTTTAACTTTTGACGATTTGGAAAATCTCGATATTTTTGTTGTTGTTGTGGTGTTCTTTTGGTCGATAGGGCCAAATATCTGCGAAATTAGGGCGTCCACCGGGCTCATTATTAAACAGCGCCGTAGTTAGTGGGCAGCCGGTGCGTAGGCTAGACCCAGGTGACAAGATTTTTTTTTGTAGCTCCCCCGGGTCGCCGGCTAATTTGTAACGAATCACGGTTCCCGGGTCAGAAAATGGAAGGTACTCCCGTCTACCCCATGAACGAAACAACTCAGACAGCACCCCCCTTCCCCGAGTCCGTTCGATACGGTTTTCCGAACACGGAGCCCGCCCTGAATTTCCTCGATCAAGACACGGGGTACTTATCGAATACGTCGAGATTACCATCCCGGGGGGATAACGAGATTCAAGAAGAGGTACAGCCCTTGGACTTGCGGGTGGGAAGAGTTGAGCGAACTATAACCTGGTACCCGCGCTTACCGCGACCCCCTGCGTGGTCAGGGTCCGGACCACGGGAGTCGGTTTCCCAGGTAATCCCGGTATCATGCGCGTCACGACCGTGTCAATTCGCACCACAACTAGAATATCACGAATCTAGCCACGTCCCGGTGCCGAGAACGACACAATCCTCCGTTTACGAGCCACCTCTCTCCGCCTATGTCTATCCTAGTTCCGGCGTATCTTTAATCCCCGAGAACGGAATAGCTACCGAGAGGTACGCAAATTTCTCCGGGTACCCCGAATTCCCGGTACCAAATGGACGGTCGTCGCCCCATCACGTGACACACCCACCCCGGTGCCGAGAGGACTATCCGAGTCAATCGATGCAGCCGCTGACGACTGAAATGGGTCCCCGTACCCGCGCTACCGGGGGGGCCGCATACGAATTAATGCGGAAGTGGAATCTTTCGTTTTCGGGGGAACGAGGCGAGGACGTGGAGGATTTTTTGATTAGGGTGGAAGAAGGTCGCTCGTTAATCCCGGTCAACGACATCCATTTGCTGAGCTGTCTACCGTTCTTTTTGAAAGAAATAGCTTTGCACTGGTTCCGGAACGAAAGCCGGAAGTGGATTTCGTGGCCCGAGTGCGCACGAGCGTGGCGGCGACGTTTTGGAGACCCCGATCTCCAATTCTCCCTCCGCGAAGAAATCTTTCGTAGGACTCAAGTTCTACGGAAGCCCGTAACAGATTATTTGACTTGTCTTCGGGCTCTTTTTGACCGAGTAGACCCGCCCATGAGTGAGGCCAAACAACTCGCCTACGCACATCGAAACTTGCTTCCCCGTTATCGAGTCGCTATCGCGCGTAACGAGGTGCGAACGATGGAGGAGTTCGAGGACGTAACCGCTCGGGTAGAGAGGAGTTTTGCGGCGGCGGAGTTCTACCAAGCTCCACCGGCGCCTAAAAAGTCCCGGTTCCCGAAATTGGCATACCACCAGCCACCGGTCCCCGTACGACACCCCGGACACGTCACGTTTGGTGTTCTCGATGACACTTATGTGACTCCCGTACCGAACGTCGTTACTCATCCCCGGGAGGAAGAAATAACTGACCGATATTACCGGGAACCAGTTACCGCGGCTTCGTCGACACGCGTAGTGAGAAACAATTCCCAGTCAACCCCCAATAAGCGACCCCCCTTCCCGAAACCACCTCCCGCCCATGATAATCCCCCAAAACGTTGCCAGTCGTTCCCGGATAGACGGAACAATCCGGTGCCGAATCCCACACCTAGCGACCCCGCGTGTTGGAACTGCGACGCAACGAGGCATTTTGCCAGGGGGTGTGGTAAACCCAAGCGATTGTACTGCTATAAATGTGAAAAAAGAGACGTGACAACAACCACTCCACATGATTGCCCGGGAAACGAGTCGCGGAGCCGCCAGGAGGGGTAGACGCGACTCCGCTAGTTCCCTATAACCCCCTGACAATCGCACCGGAATATCTGTGTAGTCCCCTGACGGACGAGGGTCCCCGAACTGCCCTGGTCGTTCAAATAGACGTCCAAGGTCAGACCCTCCCGGCATTGGTGGATAGCGGGGCGACTCATACATTTGTGGGCCCAGGTGGTCTTCATATCGCAACTCAGCTTGGCTTACCTCGGCGGGAATCACAGGGCAAACCTAGTACCATCGCGAATGGGGAGAAAATCCGTTGTTCGGACGAGATCGAATTTGGGGTTAGGCTCAAAGGAAGAGAACGAATTATAACCGCTCGAGTTTTCCCGGAGTTACCGGTTCCTCTGCTGCTCGGACTGGATTCCCTGGCGACATTGAGTATGGTGGTAGACCATGCGAAGAATCGATGGTATTTTTCGGGACAGGCCAAAGAACGGTTTCGTTTCGCAGAGGTCGGAGGCCCCGATGGCACCGAGGTTTGTGCGGCCATCTCGACCCTTGCACCAGACAAAGCCATACGCCTAGAACAATTTTTGGCGCGAGAAGTTCCCCGGTTGGAGAAGGCTCCCGGTCTAACCACGCTCATTGAGCATCGCATAGAGGTGGGAAATAGTCTCCCCGTTGAACACAGGTACTACCCGGTCACCCCCGTAGTCAGAGACGAAATGTATAAAGAACTGGATAGGATGATCGCTGCCGGAGTCGTAGAGCGTTCGGACAGCGATTGGAGCACCCCGGTTGTCATGATCAAGAAACCCAACAACACATATCGATTTTGCCTAGACTTCCGAAAGGTTAACGATGTGGCCAAGAAGGACGCTTATCCCCTCCCCTATATGGATTCCATCTTGGATAAGTTACGACTCGCAAAATATATTTCGACGCTTGATCTCAGCCAGGCCTATCACCAGATACCTTTAGAGGAACGGTCCCGGCCGATCACAGCGTTTACGGTCCCCGGAAGGGGGTTATTTCAATTCAAACGGATGCCCTACGGTCTCTCGAGTGCACCGGCAACTTTCCAGCGATTATAAGATCGGTTAATCGGGGCAGATATGGAGCCGCATGCGTTCGCATATCTGGATGACATTATCATTGTGGCGGAAACGTTTGACGAGCACCTGAAGTGGCTAAAAATTGTCATGGATCGTATCGTGTCGGCAGGATTATTAATCAACCCAGCCAAATGCGAATTTTGTCGTAGTCAAGTAAAGTACCTCGGCTTTGTCGTCAATCGGCAAGGCCTACAGGTCGACCCTGAGAAAACGCTCCCAGTACGTGAGTTCCCGGTACCTCGAACGGTCACCCAAGTTCGCCGCTTTTTAGGTATGACGTCTTGGTATCGACCCTTCATCCCAGAGTTTGCAACGGTCGCCGAGCCACTTTCCCGTTTAACCAAGAAACAGTTAGCGTGGACATGGGGACTCGAACAACAGAGTGCGTTCGAAGCGTTGAAGAACGCATTAGCGAATCCACCTACTCTAGCACGTCCCGATTTCGCCGTTCCGTTCGTTTTACAAACTGACGCAAGTTTGTGCGGCTTAGGGGCGGTATTAACACAGACGATAGAGGGGGAAGAACATCCCATCGCCTATGCGAGTCGGACATTATAGGCAGCTGAAAAGAATTATACCGTGTCAGAACAAGAATGTTTAGCCATCTTGTGGTCGATTGACAAATTCCGTGCCTATTTGGATGGATACCACTTTACGGTCATCACCGATCATAGCAGCTTGTGTTGGCTACGATCCTTGAAAGATCCTAGGGGACGGTTAGCGCGATGGGCATACGCCCTGATGCAATACGATGTCGACGTTATCCATCGGAAGGGGTCCCTGAACAAGGTTCCTGACGCACTCTCCCGGATGTATGAATCGGAAACACTTCCCGGAGAGACAGCGGATAACGAATCGTCACAAGTAATGGTCGTAGTTCCTCAAACTCCCAGGGCGGAAATAGAAAAGCCACGTCCTCAAGTTGCGGACGACAATTGGTACTCCCGACGATTTCGCGAGGTCAAAGAGAGCCCAAAATGTTTCCCCGATTGGAAAATCGTGGGTGACCGGTTGTATATCCGGCGACGGATTATCCGGAAGTTAACCGCGGAGCCGGACGATTCCGAATAGAAATTAGTCGTTTCATTCCCCGATCGCTCCCAGGTAATGCGAGAAAATCACGATATCCCCCAAGCCGGTCACTTCGGCATCGACAAAACACTCCGTCGGATGGCCGAGGCTTACGTTTAGCCAAGAATGCTACGCGACATTACGCGACACGTACGCCGGTGTGACGTTTGTCAACTGACGAAACCATCCCAGTGTCCACCGTTGGGGCTGATGGGGAGGCGGGTGATCGAACATCCTTGGACCGTTGTGGCGGCCGATATTATGGGGCCATTTCCCCCCAGTCGCGCTGGGTTTGCCTACGTGTTGGTGATACAAGATCTTTTTAGTAAGTGGGTGGAGTGTTGCCCGCTCCGTAAAGCAAATGGGAAGAAAATCAAAGAAGCGTTGGAGGAACTTGTCATTTCCCGGTGGGGCACTCCCGAAGTCCTCCTAACCGATAATGGGACAGAGTTCGCGAATCAAACGTTACGCGCTCTCGCCGACGAATACGGAATTTTCCTCACAAATTCCTCACGGAATTTTTTTTTTTTGTGTGATCGTCGTTATTTTATCCGTTGCTCGCTCACGCGTTTCGACGTCGCGTACGTTATCATCTCGTGTGCTTTTTTTTTGTTCTCCCGGTTTGAACGTGGAGTGTGTGTGGGTAACTCGCGAAGCGAACAATTAGCAGGGTCCCGGTCGATCATTTACGTTACCAATTCACGTGTTAGCTCCGCGGATTCAATTTTTTTTGTGTATTGTTTTTTTTAGAATAGGCAATCGTTCCCTGTGGACTGAGTAGCGGTGGACGATTGTAGTAGGAAATTGTCAAGTGTCGTCCCGGAAAATCGCGGTGCGCATTCTTTTACTCTTTTGTATTTTTCTTTTTTTGGTTAAATAAATTCGCCGTGGAGATTCCCGGGAATTGCAAAATCTTCGTGTCGGTGTGAAAACTAATCCTCGTTTGTGCAGATCTCACGAAAATCCCCGAAAATCACGTTTCCCCGAACCGCCCCTCTACCCGTGTGACGGCTGCGGTCTAGCCCGGCAAGCCCCCCCACGTCCCATATTATAACACCTTGAAAATTCATTTTTCTCTCCCGGTCGGGTCACGCTATAAGCGTGGCTGGCGCCCAAATATTTTTTATTAAATATCAAATATACCGGCCGAGGAGGCGTTTTTGTATACGTCCCGGAAAAAGACGTTACAGAAGGTACAGGTTTTTTATGTAGACCATTGCAAAGCTTACTTAATTGTGCGTCGAATGAACTCTAGCTTAGTGGATCCGGACTTCTGAATGTCGATAAATCATTCGAGGAAGACAGAAAAATAATTCCGATTTCGACCGAATTTCTTGCCCCAACTTCAAGCCAACCCCGATTCTAGGAAATTTTTTTTCAAATCTGGAAAAAAACTCCGGAAGCACCGTTAAGACTTTAGATTTCGATCCGTCGAAGAAAAATCGAAAAATCTCAACGGGTTCTCGAGATATAAGATTATATGTGTGAGCGCGCAGAATCATCATCACGACCATCGATAGCCCGACTCGAGGGTCTCCGCGAGCGCTTCGGCTGTCACACCACGGCCGAATATCAAGTAGGGGCTCGCGTGGGCTACTATTACTCTACTCAAGGTTTTTATTCTCGATTAATTTCTAGAATATTCGCCAAATTTTTTTGTAAGTATTATGAACGTCGGTAAACGAATATATCTTTCAAGTGTATTGTATAATTGACTCATAATTGAAAGAAAAACTGCTCAAGAGGCAATTATTCGAATCATTATTCGTTAATTATCTATTGAATAAAAATCGGATCTTAATTTTAAAAAATCAGGATTTTTAAATCCAACAAATTAACGAGCGGTAGATTATTTATTATATGTATATGGGATGTTGCACGTGAAACGCGACCGATTTCGGCCGCGGGTCGTAGCATTTTTTGTCCATCAATATAGGGTCTTCTTATATCATACAGAAACATTCCCATGTAGTTATGGAGTCTGGGTATTTGTTGAGTTGCAATCGAAAAATAAAAAAATAAAATCTTCAATCGTGTGTCTCTTTCGTGTCGATACAGCAAAATTGAAATCTGACCAGTGCTTTTCAACTGATACAAGCTCTCTTTTTAATAAAGAGAGCTTTTTGGAATATCAATGCAATATGTAAAAAAAAATTGACAGCCAAAAACTGAGAAAAAAAACGTTTTTATTTTTTTTCGGTCTTTGAGGCCTTTTGAATTGTATCCAAAATTTTACCGAACATAGTTTAACACGTGAGAAACGTTCGTTTGAATGTTCACTTTGCCTTTGTTTTTTTTTGTTCACTGGCAAAAGAATTAATTAGTTTTGTCTTGAACAATTTAATTGCATTAATATTGTGTTGCGAGGGTAAAGTAAAAATGTTGCTCAACGTGAATACTAATGTGTACCAGTTCAGCATTAGTAAAATGTATGAAATCTATTACTCCGACATGAAATAGTTCTCTTCGTCAGTATATGGTTTTCGATGCTTCACGATAACGTGACAGGTGCGGTAGAAGAGGAATGTGTTTTAAAATTAATTTTCCATGCAATTGATAATGATTTAGTTGATTCGGAGAATTACTCCAGTCGGTTCCACAAGAAAAGGTACGCGTTTTCTCGGGAAGTTTTGAAGATTTCTTTCCCCTTCTTTTCGGGCCTGATTGTACGTTCGCAGGACTACGGCGGAACCACCGATTCATTTGAGTCTCATCCGAAGTGTCGCATATTGCACAAGATTAAGCAATTAGTGCTATTTACGCTAATCGTTTTTCTTGGCACCAATGCACACGGACCACGTCTTTCATACTCAGCTGCTGCTAAATGCTTGGTCCGGTATAATTTTTTCCGACGAAGCTTACTTTTGGGCATGGTTTCCTATGAAACGTGCCTGGTCTGCCACCAGTGAGCGTTTCCTCCAGCGAACTGTTGAACACCCGATAAAGATCCATGTTTCGGGTCGCTTCTCGCAGCGCGGTTTTGGCTGTTCAAAGCTCTTCACAGAGAACCTCAACGCTCAAAAAATGGTCAAAATTTACCGACGTGGTCTTCTCAAGTCTACAGAGAAAATGTTTGGAACCAACAATGAGAATTGGATCCTTTAAGATGGCAACGACTCCAAATATCGCAATTGTTGCCTCTGCAGAAGCTGAAAAGCGGAAAATGACATTACGACTTTAGACTAGCTTTCACAATCTCCCGATGCAAATGCAATTGAAAATGTGTGAAGCGTCGTGAACGACAATGTTACGAACGGTCGCGGCGCAGAATAAAATCGTCAAAATGTCGAATCGCATTGTAGCCTTCGTACGAAATTCGGGACGCCTACCAGTGGCCGCGGTTTTCGACGTTTTCCGACTTTCGAGCTTTCCCCACGTGTAAATTATCAAAGTTACACTACCGCTTCGCAGTATCAGACCACTTACCGCGCGCCCAACCAAAAACTGGTCGCGACTTTGAAAGATTGTAGCTCCGTCAGAAATGAAGGTACAAATTTTTTATGTAGACCATTGCAAAGCTTACTTAATTGTGCGTCGAATGAACCCTAGCCTAGTGGATCCGGGCATCTGTATGTCGATGAATCATGTGAGGAAGACAGAAAAATAATTCCAATTTCGACCGAATTTCTTGCCTTCCTTGAAAATGTGTGAAGCGTCGTGAAGAGGAAACTTGCAGGAAGGCGTGTATTTACCCTGAAGCAGTTCCTCGACGAATTAGGGAGGTATGGTGCTCTCTACGCTCAGAATATGCGGAAATACTGGTCAAAAGCATGCCCAGAAGGTGCCCGGCCATAATCCAGAACAAAAGCGATTGGACGATTTATTAAGTGAGTCCGCCCTAGTGTTCGAAGCGTGTTTTCGTGATTAAAAAAAATGCGGTTTCCTTTGAAACTTTTCAAGAAAACGCGCACCCTTTTTTGTGGAACAGACTGTATATGATATATGATGATATATGATATAATATGATATATGATTCATAATGTCATGTTAGGACATATATAATTGTATATGATGTTATATATCAGTATATATAATTATGTATGATGTTATATATAAGTTGTAACGTCTTTTTTTCGGGGACGTGTACAAAAACGTCTCCTCGGCCGGTAAATTTTTAATATTTGTTAAAAAAATATTTGGGCGCCAGCCACGCTTATAGCGTGACCCGACCGGGAAAGAAAAAAAATGGATTTTCAAGATGTTAAAATGGAGAGACGTGGGGGGTTTGTTCGACTAGACCGCAGCCGTCACACGGGTAGAGGGGCGGTTCGGGGGAATGTGATTTTTGACGGGTAATTAAGTGAGATCGGAACAAGCGAAGATTAATTGTCACCCACCGACACGAATATTAAGACGTTTTAGGGAATCTCCCCGGTGAATTTATTTTATCAAAAAAAAAATACAAAAATAATAAAAGAAAAAGCACACCGCAATTTTTAGGGACGACACGTGACAATTCCCTACTACAATCGTCCACCGCTACTCAGTCCACGGGGAACAATTGCCTACTGGGTCAAAAAAAACAATACACAAATAAATTTTAATATCACGAAGCTAAAACGCGGGTTAACGATATATCCGACCGGGATCCTACTAAGCGCTTCGCGGCATTCAAACCGGGAGAACAAAAAAAAAAGAACGGAATGAAACGCGAACGTACACGAAATATAACCACGCGAGCGAGCAACGAACAAACAGCGATGAACACAAAAAAAAAGAAAACGACAGATTCGAGAACTCGAAATTTGAATTTAGGGGGAATAAAATTCAAGCAAGAAAGTCGATCGATCGTGAGTGGCGACGAGCCCGACGTCCCGCCCGAATCGTGGATCGCGACTAACAAAAACAGAAAAAAAACAAAAAAAAAAATCGGGACCGCGTGTTCCCAAAAAGAAAGAAAGAAAAAAAAAACAAAGGGGACGCAAAGAAACGAAACGCGGATCAAGCGGTGAGAATAATGAGAAGGCCTTACCTCGCGTGGACGATTCGCGCTTTTTCTTTTGGCTCTCTCTCTCTCTCTCTCTCTCTCTCTCTCTCTCTCTCTCTCTCTCTCTCTCTCTCTCTCTCTCTCTCGTTCTTTCCTTCCTTCCTTCCTTCCTTCTCTTTGCGTATCTCTTTTTCTCGTTTCTCTCGTTATTTTTATTTTCAATTTTCTTCTCGCTTCTCTCGTGTCGACCACTTTCTCTATCCAAACTATATCGTCTCGCGAATAATTTCTTTCTTTTCGGCTTCCGCTTGCTTCGATGCCTGGAGATCAACTGCCTAGTGCTCGCGTTACGTCGGCCGGCCGACCATCCCCCCCCCCGCTTTTTCAAATTTCTTTTTGAGGCCCAGGAGCTGCTGTCGCCTATCGTCAAACTTTGCACCTAAGTACGCCCGGGACTATTGCTATATCGATCGATATCGATCGCCGTTGTGCTCATCCTCGGTGAGTCCGTTCCTCCTGGATGATTCTCAACGCGTTGGGGAATGCTCTCCTTCTATTATTCTCGTCCGCTGATTGGTGGATAACTGAGAAACAAATTTGCCAGGAAGACCATCCATTGGCGCGTCCCGTTGTGAGCCGATACCGGTCCCCGTCTCTCGTTCCATTTGAAAAAAAAAATTATAAAAAAATGATTAATTTTCCGTATCCCCTTATTATTTTTCTTCGGACCCGAGACCTGACGGATTCTGTCGTAAAGTGTGGTTTTTCCCCCACAAACAGCCGGGGAATACGGGGCATCATTGTAACGCTCAAAACAAGCGTTACAAAAGGCCCCCCTCCTTCACCCACGGCTGCCCTCAGCCGTAAGACCTCCTCACCACAACCCCCGCTCGATCCATCGCTATCCTCGCGCGCGGACCCACTTCCGGGCAGGTTCGTCAGGCCCCGTCAAAATCCCCCTCAAAATCGTCGTTAGGATACCCTGCTCCCGTCCTTACGGGACCTCCCCCCAGGTAACCTCAAGGACCACCACCACCAATCAAAACAACAATGCCCCCCTGCCTCACTAGGTAAGTGTTCGTTCGTACTCGTTTATTTATCGATTCCTTAACAAAAGGGAGGCATCCTGGCCGTCCGCTCGTTGGGGTTTGTGCGCCACCAAAAAAACATTTTCGTCGAGGATATACAAAAAAATATATAAAATAATTAAAAAAAACAAAAAGAGACGAGAGAAAAAAAAACTGGTGTCCATCCTTGTCGCACGCCTTTTACTTTCCGTTCCTCTCTATCCGGCTGCTCCTCCTCGCGGCCCGAGGACCCCGATCCGCCCAGTACGCGGCCGCGCATTGCGGGCATGTCGCCAACGTATAGGGGCGTCGACCGCACCACCCGCAGAACTTTCCTCGGGGCTTGGGGCACCTCGGGAACCGATGTCCTGGTTCCAAGCAGTTCCAGCCTAAGCCGGCTCGTACTCCATCCCGGGGAGTCTCCTTTAGCGTGCGATATCGGGGAGCGTCTTCTCTTGGAACTTCCCCATGTGATTTTGAGACTTCGCTGGGGGGTTCCGGGACCTCTTCGCTGGGGGGTTCCGGGACCTCTTCTTGTTGGCCCGGGACCGCTTCGGGGCCTTCCGGGAACTGTGTGGCCACTTCCAAGGAGGGGGCGCCAGGGTAATGGGCCACCCGTCGTCGCCACTCTACCAAAGTTCGCCGGAAACGCGACTCCAACGCCAAGCTACCCAATAGGGGTGTCGCAAAGTCAAACGCCGCTTCCGCCCGGCTGGCCCATTCCACCGTGTTCTCCACGAGCTCTCGCTCTGGCCACCGATACTCGTTGGCTTGCACGAGGAGGGGCATCAGCGCCTCCAGGATAAGTTTCGCTCTTTCCTGCTCCATCGTATCTAGAATGGTTACACAAGATGTCATAGTACGGTCGCAGATCATCAATCGAAACCTTCGGTATACGCTCGCCGTTCTTATTCGCTACCTCATATACCACAGGTGACAAGACTTTTGTAATTGTACAGGGACCGTCATATCTTTTCGCTAACTTGGCCGCGACATGTTGCGTGGCGGATGATAAGATTCGTACGCGCCTTTTAACAATATCACCTACTTTGAACGATCTTACAGTACGACGTTGATTATATTGGATCGCTTGACGCTGATAAGCCTCCTCCAATTCATACCGTATTTTATCCTGGAATGACTTTAACCGTTTCATATGTTCTGACCAGTCCTCAATGGGTAACGCGATAATTTCTTTCCCGCCCGGTTCTCGCCGAAAAAATTGATGGGGCCTTGGTTCTCGTCCTAGATTTAGATAGGCGGGAGTACAATTTAGGGAGGAATGATACGCCGTATTGTATGCGAATCTGAACTCCGGGAGGTGTTCGTCCCACGCCCGATGGTCCGTCTCGAGAAACGAGACAATCATAGTTTTTAAGATTCGGTTTACCCTCTCCACCGGATTTGCCTGGGAGTGATATGGCGGAGTGGTCGTGTGGAAGAGACCGTATTCTTCAGCGAGGGTACGCAAGGTCTGATTCGCGAACTTCGTCCCATTGTCCGTTAACAGGACTTCGGAAGTCCCCCACCGGGAAATTACCAGCTCCTCTAACGCTTCTTTAATTTTCTTACCGTGAGCTTTTCGTAGGGGACAGCACTCGATCCACTTACTAAAGAGGTCTTGTATGACCAACACATACGCGAAACCGGCCCGACTGGGAGGAAAAGGACCCATGATGTCCGCGGCTACGACCGTCCATGGTTGTTCGATAATCCGCCTCCCCATTAGCCCTAAGGGTGGACACTGGGAGGGTTTGGTCAGTTGACAGATGTTACACTGGCGTACGTGTCGCGTGATATCCCTTAACATTTTTGGCCAAAAGTAGGCTTCGGCTATGCGACGAAAGGTTTTATCAATGCCCAGCTGACCGGCTTGTGGAATATCATGATTCTCTCGCATTACCTGGGAACGATCGGGGAATGGAACTACTAATTTCCATTCGGAATCGTCGGGATCCGCCGTTAATTTCCGAATAATACGTCGCCGGATATACAACCGGTCACTCACGATTTTCCAATCGGGGACACGTTTCGGGTTTTCTTTGACCTCGCGAAATCGTCGGGAGTACCAATTGTCGTCTGGAACTTGAGCTCGTGGCTTCTCTATTTCCGATCTGGGAGTCTGGGGAACTACGACCATTACTTGGGACGATTCGTTATCCGCTGTCGCTCCGGGAAGTATTTCAGATTCATACATCCGGGAGAGTGCGTCAGGGACCTTGTTCAGGGCCCCCTTCCGATAAATAACGTCGAAATCGTATTGCATCAGGGCGTATGCCCATCGCGCTAAACGTCCCCTAGGATCTTTCAAGGATCGTAGCCAACACGAGCTACTATGATCGGTGATAACCTCAAAATGATAGCCATCCAAATAGGCACGGAATTTGTCAATCGACCACAAGATGGCTAAACATTCTTGTTCTGACACGGTATAATTCTTTTCAGCTGCCGATAATGTCCGACTCGCATAAGCGATGGGATGTTCCTCCCCTTCTATCGTCTGTGTTAATACCGCCCCTAAGCCACACAAACTTGCGTCAGTTTGTAAAACGAACGGAACGGCGAAATCGGGACGTGCTAGAGTAGGTGGATTCGCCAATGCGTTCTTCAACGCTTCGAACGCACTCTGTTGTTCGGGTCCCCAGGTCCACGCTAACTGTTTCTTTGTTAGACGGGAAAGCGGCTCGGCGACTGTTGCAAACTCGGGGATGAAGCGTCGGTACCAAGACGTCATACCTAAAAAGCGTCGAACTTGAGTGACGGTCCGAGGTGCAGGGAAATCGCGGATCGGGACTGTTTTATCCCGATCGATCTGCAGACCGCGTTGATTAACAATGAATCCGAGGTATTTAACTTGGCACCGACAGAATTCACACTTCGCCGGGTTGATCAATAACCCCGCCGAAATAATTCGGTCCATGACGATTTTCAACCATTTGAGATGGTCTTCAAAAGTTTCTGCCACGATTATTATATCATCCAAGTAGGCAAATGCGTAAGGCTCCATGTCCGCTCCAATTAACCGATCCAATAAACGCTGAAAGGTAGCGGGAGCGCTCAAAAGGCCATAAGGCATTCTTTTGAATTGAAATAACCCTCTCCCGGGGACCGTAAACGCGGTTATTGGCCGGGACTGTTCTTCTAGCGGGATCTGGTGGTATGCCTGACTCAAATCGAGAGTGGAAATATATTTGGCCAAGCGCAACTTATCCAGGATCGAGTCCATGTATGGAAGGGGATAAGCATCCTTTTTGGCCACTTCGTTGACCTTTCGAAAGTCGAGACAAAATCGGTAAGTATTATTTGGCTTCTTTATCATAACGACGGGAGTGCTCCAGTCGCTGTCCGAACGTTCCACGACCCCTGCGGCTATCATTCGATCAAGCTCCTTATACATTTCATCTCTAACGATGAGAGTGACGGGATAATATCTCTGTTTGATCGAAAGGCTATTCCCGACGTTTATTTTATGTTCAATGAGCGTGGTCAGACCGGGAGCTTTCTCCAGGCGAGGGATTCCGCGAGCTAAAAATTGTTCCAGTCGTACGGCTTCGTTCTGTGTAAGGATCGAGATTGCAGCACAAACCTCGGTGTCATCGGGGCCTCCGACCTCTGCGAACCGAAACCGTTTTCCGGTACGACCCGAAAAATAAGATAGATTCTTCGCGTGGTCCACCGCCATACCCAGTTTCGCCAGGGAATCCAGTCCGAGCAGCATAGGAACCGGTAACTCCGGGAAAACTCGAGCAGTTATAATTCGTTCTCTTCCTTTGAGCCTAACCACAAATTCGATCTCGTCCGAACAACGGATTTTCTCCCCGTTCGCGATGGTACTAGGTTTGCCATATGATTCCCGCCGAGGTAAGCCAAGCTGAGTTGCGACGTGAAGACCGCCCGGGCCCACGAACGTGTGAGTCGCTCCACTATCCACCAATGCCGGGAGGGTCTGACCTTGGACGTCTAATTGAACGACCAGGGCCGTTCGGGGACCCTCATCCGTCAGGGGACTACACAAATATTCTGGTGCTATTGAAAGGGGCTCATTGGGAACTAGTGGAGCCGCGTTTACCCCTTCTGGCGGCTCCGCGACTCGTTTCCCGCGCAATCATGTGGGGTTGTTGTTGTCACGTCTATTTTTCCGCATTTATAACAATATAACCGCTTCGGTTTACCACACCCCCTGGCAAAATGCCCTGTTGCGTCGCAGTTCCAACATACCGGGTCGCTTGGTGTGGGATTTTGAACCGGAGTGTTCCGTCTATCCGGGAACGACTGGGGACGTTTCGGTGGATTACCGTGGGCGGGGAGTGGTTTCGGGATAGATGGTCTCTTATTGGGGCTGGACTGGGAATTGTTTCTCGATCCTCGCATCGAGGAGCCCACGGTAATCGGTTCCCGATAATATCGGTCCGTTATCTCTTCTTCTCGGGGAGGAGTAGAGACGTTCGATGGTCGAGTCGCATAGTTGTCGTCAAGGACGCCAAACGTGACGTGTCCTGGGTGGCGTGCGGAGACCGGTGGCTGATGGTATGCCAATTTCGGGAACCGAGATTTTTCCGGAGCTGGTGGAGCTTGGTAGAACTCCGCCACCGCAAAGCTCCTCTCTACCCGAGCGATTACATCCTCGAACTCCTCCATCGTTCGCACCTCGTTACGCGCAATAGCGACTCGATAACGGGGCAGCAAATTTCGGTGTGCATACGCCAGTTGTTGAGCCTCACTCATGGGCGGGTCTACTCGATCAAAAAGAGCCCGAAGACAAGTCAAATAATCAGTTACGGGCTCCCGTAACCCTTGGGTCCTACGAAAGATTTCTTCGCGGAGGGAGAATTGGAGATCGGGGTCCCCAAAACGTCGCCGCCACGCTCGCGCACATTCGGGCCACGAACCCCATTTCCTGCGTTCGTTCCTGAACCAGTGTAACGCTATTCAAAAAGAACGGGAGACAACCCAGCAAATGTATATTATTGACCGGGATTAACGAGCGACCTTCTTCCACCCGAATCAGAAAGTCCTCCACGTCTTCGCCGCGTTCCCCCGAAAACGACAGATTCCATTTACTCATCAATTCATATGCGGCCCCCCGGTAACGCGCGTACGGGGACCCCTTTCCGAAATAGGCGGCTGGATCTGTTGGCTCGAATAGGCTTCTCGGAGCCTAGGTAGGTGCGTCGCGTGTTGGGGCGACGACCGTCCATTCGGCACCGGGAATTCGGGGTACTCGGAGAAGTTTGCGGACTTCTCAGAAACGATGCCGCTCTCGGGGCCCATAGGTACGTCGAGACTAGGATAGGCATAGGCGGGGAGGGGCGGTTCGTATACGGAGGACCGAGTCGTCAGGGGTATCGGGTGTCGGTGAGGTGGTTCGGGATATTCTGGTCGCAGCGTAAATTGACACTGTCGTGACGTGTATGATACTGGGATTACCTGGGAAACCGACACCTGTGGTCCGGACCCTGACCACGCGGGTGGTCGCGGTAAACGAGGGTTTTGGGTTGTGGGTCGCTCAACTCTCCCCACCCGCAAGTCCAGGGGCTGTTCCTCTTCCGGAAACTCGTTATCACCCGGGGTTGGTAATCTCGACGTATTCGATAAGTATCCCGTGTCTTGACCTGGAAAATTCAGGGCGGATCCCGTGTTCGGAAGACCGTATCGAGAGGCCTCGGGGAATGGGGGTGCTGTCCGAGTTGTTTCGTTCATGGGGTTGACGGGGGTACCTTCCATTTTCTGACCCGGGAACCGTTATTCGTTACGAATTAGCCGACGTCCCGGGGAAGCTAACAAAAATCTTGTTACCTGGGTCCAGCCTACGCAACGGCTGTCAACCTAACTATAACGCTATTTAATAACTCGCCCGATAGACTACCGAATTTTCGCCGATATCCGACTCCACAATGAAAAAAAAAAACAGATATAGACTCCATGCAACGGTATCCGCGCTAGGGCCACTCACCCCAATGCTGGCTTGACGACACAGGGAACAATTTCGAAAATGTACCAATAGGAATTAACAATCGGGTAAACGAATCTCCATAAAAAAATTTAAACGGTAGTTCTCGATATAAGAAAAATGAAATCCACGAATATCAGCGAATACGAATTGAGAATATAAATCAATTAATAAAAGTTAGATAGGAATGTCGATTTATCAAACGGTCAACAATGTCAATCAATAAAAGTGTCAATCCAATGTCAATTCATAAAAATGCCACCCGTCAGCAAAAAAAAATCCACTAATAAAAGTCGAAATCGAAGTTAATTGATAAAAAGCCCCAATAAAAGTCAAGTAATAGAAGTCGAAATAAATGTTAAAAGTAAAAAAAAAACAGTTAAATATTCGAAATAAATGTCGAACGTTAAAATCGTACCATATTCAAAAACGTCAAAAGTTAAAATCGTACAATATTCCAAAAACGTCAAAAGTTAAAATCGTACAATATTCCAAAAGCGTCAAAAGTTAAAATCGTGCAATATTCCAAAAACGTCAAAAGTTAATAAAATCCACTGAATGTAAAGTCCAAAATCATTTTCAAAAAATCAGTCTCAAGGTCGATCGCTGAAAGTTCTACTAATAACAAACAAAATTTTTAAAGCCGAGGTCAAGGGATAAAAAAAAATTCCAAGTAATAAAAAAATTTTAAAGCCAAGATCCACGGATAAAAGGTTCCAGTAATAAGTCAATGGATCAACAGTCGAAATAGGTCGACCGCAAAAAAAACACCATGAAAAATTTATAAGTCTTTCACATCGATCGAATTTTCAAAAAAAAAACTTAAATTTTTCGACAAAAAAGAACACAATGAAAAATTTATAAGTCTTTCACATCGATCGAATTTCCCAAAAAAAAACTTAAATCTTTCGACAAAAAAAACACAATGAAAAATTTATAAGTCGTTCACATTGATCGAATTTCCCAAAAAAAAACTTAAATTTTTCGACAAAAAAAAACTATGAAACAAAAAAAAATATCAATCGAACGATACAAATAAATTAACACACACGAACAAAATCATCGGACGGACCAATATCCCGCTTAATCTCATTTCGATCGACGCGCTTGGCAGCCAGGATCTCGAAAATTATCGACGCGAGAAATATTATTTCGTTCGGGAATATTCGCTGTGATAAATTTTAAACGTTCTTATTCGAGCACAAACGATGAGTTCCGACTCGCAAACAACAAGGACACCACAACACCGATGTAAACAAACCGCGTGCTCGCTCGCCGCTACGCCTCGCTGGCCTCGCCTTGTCGGACGACGCTCGCAAAAAAAAATTGAGTGTGTTGGAATCACACACCATGGAAGTGAATACTTGTATGCATTTCGTTGGCGCGATAAATTCTTTCCACCGATGATTCCAGAGAGAAAAAGAAAGAGCGAGGAGGGGAGGAGAGGAAGAGTTAGTAATCGAATTATGAATTGGCAAGGAAGTCGAAAGTAGCCTGCACGTTGATATTTGTGTTTTCCAAAATTTTTTTATTTATTAAGGGGGGGGGGGCGTAAGGGCTGGAGCGTAAACATCTTTTCTTATAAATATGGATGGAGAAAATTACTCAAACCTTTTGAACATTATTAAGTATTATTTCGACGACATCCTGTAATCTTTCAATGCGTAAATATCGACAAACAAGCCGGTGACAAAGCTTTTCCAAGAACGTCTTTGGAAAAAAACGATTTGCAGTGTTAACTATATCTCAGCTGAAAATTATCTGAAATCAAAGACCATTCAAATGTAGTCAAAATATCATGAAATCCTCCCCCCTACGTTCTCTGATTATTATTTTTTCATTTTTAAAGTTTTGGTGGTCATTGAAAGTGAGAACTGCTATTTTTCATGAAAAATGACCATGAAATTTTCACTTCAAATGACCACCAAAAATTTAAGAATGAAAAAAAAATCAGAGACCGTAAAGGGGAGGATTTAATGATACTTCTACTAAATTTAGATGATCGTTGATTTCAGATAATTTTCAGCTGAGATTAACACCGCAAATAGTTTTTTTCCAAAGACATTGTTGGAAAAGCTTTGTCACCGGCTTGTTCTTCGATATTTTCGCATAAAACAATCACAGAATGTTATCGAAATGATACGTAATGATGGGTAAAAGGTTTGAATGAATTATTTCTATTTATTTAATTATGAAAAAAATCGCAGAAGTGTTTTTTTTACGCTCCAGCCCTTACCCGCCCCTTCAGATCCCGAACGTTTGGGCAACGTTCTCTCTCGCTCCGCCGCGAGCGCCCATGGCGCTATCTCTCTCGCACGAGGTCTCTCCGTACTAACACACGTATACTCCGGGTATACTGCCGATGACGAGGCACGCGATCCTGCCCCCTCTCTGCATTGACTCGCTCGCTCTCACTCGCACACACACGGCCCACGTATTATTCTCTCTCTCTTCTCCGATTCCTTCATTCTCTCGTCCGGTCTACACGCGGCTGGCTGGGGAGCGACTCGCTCGCTCTCACTCGGATACCCACGGCTCACGCATCATTCTCTTCCCCTCTCTCTCTTCTTTCATTCCATCATTCTCTTGTCCCGTCCTACAACGCGCTGGCTGGCGAGCCGATCCTGTGTCGTTTAAGGTAGTTCTGTAGGTACACGTATCAGCTAAAAGTTTCGACCGCAGTGTACAGTAAAACCCAATCTCATATGATGCTGTCAGTTGAAAACTTTTGACAAAGCTTGTACTCTCTGCACAGCCTACACAATCACACCTCGTGCATGGATAGGCCCCCTACATACATAGAGCGTGGCGCTGAAAAAGCGGCAACAGCGCAATTTTCTAGTATTAGAAACTTCAAACGTGTACCAGTGGCCGTGAATTTTTATCAACGAATTATTGAGAAAATGTCCAGCCGAGTGAGGGATAAGGGTCGGTTTGCGAAAAAAAAATTGTGATCACGAATTACGAGCTGTTGCGGCTATGTGTCGAGCGAATGCTGCTAAACGTGATAACCTCAACGACCATAACCTCAACGATCAGCAACAGAAGTTTGCTGTCGAGAGGCGACGGATTGTTGATTTAAAATATCTTTCCGAGCATTTAAAGTGTATTCAGTGTAAAAAGGATATTTTTTCAAGAAAAGCAGTGGAAGAAACACGAATGGGATTAAGTTCTATTTTATATATTCCTTATTATCAAAACTCAGAAAAAAAACCCGTTTCAAATTCCCGGACTTTGCCGCGCTCCCATCTCTTCTCCACAGCGAACACGGTTGCCGTTTCGTCACGGCTGATTGCGTGTCCGTTCCGCATCGAGTATAATAAATATTTGTTGTGAGTCGATATCTCCGAAACTAAGTGGTGGAATATTGCAATTTTTTTTTCAATTAATCCTACACTAGTACTGCATACACCGGTGGTTTTATTTGAAAATGTATAGTTCCGTTTAGCGCCGATAATAAAAAGTGTGAATAAAGTCCTATCCATTCACGTGTTAGGTATAGGCATCACGTACAAAAAAACCGATTTTTGATTGCAATTATCTCAGAAACTAAGTGGTGGATCGAATAAAAAATTTAGGAACCGGTTCATAAAGGTTGTATGTACACCATACTACAATTTCAGGCGATTCTATAGATTTTGAGAAAACTCCAGAACTACCTTAAGAAGTATTCACTTCAAAAACATTGAATTAATTCCTGACTCAATACTAATTCTCGAATTTTTCGGATCTGGAGGGAGTGTCGGAGGTAGACGAACGGCAGCTGAAAGTTTTGCGTTACGATAGCGAGGTAATAGGGTGCCCGCAAGAGCACCATACCATAATATATGAGCGATTCCATCATTCTCGAAACCGTCTCTGGGCGTCCATATCAGCGATCTTTTTGTAACTTTGAGAAATGGAAGCCCCCATTGAGCAACGAACTCTGAATTTTTTTTTAGATTTTTCCCTTGGTTATTTTCGCTGTAATTGTATAGGCAATTCTGTGAACATTTCATGTTTTTATTTTTTCATTAATTTCTCAATGTGTATTGATGAAAAAAAATTAGTCTCGTCCATGTTTTCTATGTAAAAAAAGCTCAGCTTCTCGAAAAAAATACGAAAACATTTTTGGGACTTGAGAAATTACTTAAAATCGCATTTGAAGTATAAAAGTCAATTTTTCGGCCAATGTGTCATTTTTAAA
This sequence comes from Diplazon laetatorius, assembly GCA_963662125.1. Taxonomy (NCBI): domain Eukaryota; kingdom Metazoa; phylum Arthropoda; class Insecta; order Hymenoptera; family Ichneumonidae; genus Diplazon; species Diplazon laetatorius. The sequence continues at coordinate 20,793,050 of OY759154.1, read as the reverse complement.
AATTTTAGAAATATATTTTTCGAAAAGCTGAGAAAATTTCACATAACATATGTAGAAATCAAGTTGGGCTATCTGTAATAACTCGTTGAAGCACCAAATGTGTGACGAAACAACCGAAACCTTGATTTGTACGTTTTTTTTTTAATGATTCGTATTACTGTTTCGACTACAATTCGATGGTTTCAGTGTATTTGCGTTACAACACGGTCTTACATACAGGTATTGAAACTCCTCTAAATTTCCAATGGTGGGGGAAGCCCGGCTAAATCATTTTATGACACGCTGTGCGTAAAAGTGCGGTTTTACGCTCACTTCGCTTGCTTCAAACCGCATTTATACACCTTGTGACATAAAAATTCGTACGACACTTGTATGAAGACCGTGTTCTGGACTCGTGTGATTGCAACACTCGCCTTCGGCTCGTTCTGCGAACTCACACTCGTCAGAAATTTTTTGAAGTGAATACTTCTTAAACGACACAGGATCGGCTCGCCAGCCAGCGCGTTGTAGGACGGGACAAGAGAATGAAGGAATGAAAGAAGAGAGAGAGGGGAAGAGAATGATGCGTGAGCCGTGGGTATGCGAGTGAGAGCGAGCGAGTCGCCCCCCAGCCAGCCGCGTGTAGACCGGACGAGAGAATGAAGGAATCGGAGAAGAGAGAGAGAATAATACGTGGGCCGTGTGTGTGCGAGTGAAAGCGAGCGAGTCAATGCAGAGAGGGGGCAGGATCGCGTGCCTCGTCATCGGCAGTATACCCGAAGTATACGTGTGTTAGTACGGAGAGACCTCGTGCGAGCGAGATAGCGCCATGGGCGCTCGCGGCGGAGCGAGAGAGAAGGTGGCCCAAACGTTCGGGATCTGAAGGGTCGGGTACGGGCTGGAGCGTAAAAAAAACACTTCTGCGATTTTTTTTATAATTAAATAAATAGAAATAATTCATTCAAACCTTTTACCCATCATTACGTATCATTTCGATAACATTCTGTGATTGTTTTATGCGAAAATATCGAAGAACAAGCCGGTGACAAAGCTTTTCCAACAATGTCTTTGGAAAAAAACTATTTGCGGTGTTAATCTCAGCTGAAAATTATCTAAAATCAACGATCATCTAAATTTAGTCGAAGTATCATCAAATCCTCCCCTTTACGGTCTCTGATTTTTTTTATTCATTCTTAAATTCTCGGTGGTCATTTAAAGTGAAAATTTCGTGGTCATTTTTCATGAAAAATGGCAGTTTTCACTTTCAATGACCACCAAAACTTTAAAAATGAAAGAATAATAATCAGAGAACGTAGGGGGGAGGATTTCATGATATTTTGGCTACATTTGAATGGTCTTTGATTTCAGATAATTTTTAGCTGAGATATAGTTAACACTGCAAATCGTTTTTTACCAAAGACGTTCTTGGAAAAGCTTTGTCACCGGCTTGTTTGTCGATATTTACGCATTGAAAGATTACAGGATGTCGTCGAAATAATACTTAATAATGTTCAAAAGGTTTGAGTAATTTGCTCCATCCATATTTATAAGAAAAGATGTTTACGCTCCAGCCCTTACGCCCCCCCCCCTTGATGAATAAAAAAATTTTTGGAAAACAGAAATATCAACGTGCAGGCTACTTTCGACTTTCTTGCCAATTCATAATTCGATTACTGACTCTTCCTCTCCTCCCCTTCTCGCTCTCTCTCTTTCTCTCTGGAATCATCGGCAGAAATAATTTATCGCGCCAGCGAAATGCATACAAGTATTCACTTCTATCGTGTGTGATTCCACACACTCAAATTTTTTTTTCGTACTAGGGTCATAATGTACTATTGTTCGTTGTTCGTTCAATACCTGTATGTAAGACCGTGTATTACCGCAAATACACTGAAACTATCAAATTGCAGTCGAAACAGTAATACGAATCATTAAAAAAAAAAGTACAAATCAAGGTTTCAGTTGTTTCGTCACACATTTCGTGCTTCAACGAGTTATTACAGATAGCCCAATTTGATTTCTACATATGTTATGTCAAATTTTCTCAGCTTTTCGAAAAAAATATTTGCAAAATTTTTAAAAATGACACATTGGCCGAAAAATTGACTTTTATACTTCAAATGCGATTTTAAGTAATTTCTTAAGTCCCAAAAATGTCTTCGTATTTTTTTTCGAGAAGCTATTTTTTTCGAGAAGAAAAATAAAAACATGAAATGTTCACAGAATTGCCTATACAATTACAGCGAAAGTAACCAAGGGAAAAATTTTAAATAATTCAGAGTTCATTGCTCAATGGGGGCTTCCATTTCTCAAAGTTACAAAAAGATCGCTGATATGGACGCCCAGAACCGGTTTCGAGAATGGTGGAATCGCTCATATGTTAGTGTATTACGGTATGTTTCGTGTATATATCGATTTATATTATGAATATTAATATTCGAGGAGTCTACCGAGTTGTATAGCCATAGCGTACAACAGCTGCACATAAATAAAATGAGCTTTCTCAAAGGGGGGTCGGACATGAAGTGACGTGTGCATCGCGGACGCAAGGCGATCCTGTCTCGTGCGATTACAGCCCTCGCTTCGCTCGGACAGCAACTTCGCTCTTGTAAGAATCGCCTTCTTCACGTTCTTGATACACAATCCACTATATTTGGAAGCGAAATAAATGACAAGTTGAGGATAAATTGGTATTTAAAATCGAAACAATTAAGGAGTGAAGAATTACTAGGTATTTGAAATCGAAATGAATAACAAATAACAAATCGCTTAGAATTTTTTTTTAAATTCATTTTGCCCACTCCTGAGGTAACATGGATCATTATATCGTCCTGCGATTAGGGAACACGTGTCAGAAGGTCGTTCCTCGTATATCCCCAGACTGGGATGGGCAAATTTCGAGCGGAAATACACTTAAAATACAGGTTAAGATACAAAATTCTCGTTCCTCCGCTAGATAGAAATCCCAGTTAGAGAAAAGAATATCGAGGTGCGAACCGGCATTGCTCCCTTCAGAATTAGCCACAGTGAACGGGAAACTGGTTCTATTTCTAGGTTGATTTTGAAGTTTTTTTTGTTGAATCGTTCGTAATCAGTTGTGTCTTCATGTCATCAATGAAGCATTTTTGTGTTGTAAGCGGTCTTTTTTGCGTCAAAGATATCATAGTGGAATGAGATAGCCGCTGACAAAAGGGCGTTACAAATTTCACGCCCAACGACGACGAATCTTTTATTTTCTCAGTCGGGGCACGCTACGAGCAAGGTTCAACGCCTTTCACGTATGCAACACAATAACGTCCCTTCGGTCCGTTTATTTGATCAAGAAAATCGGCGTCGGCACGCTCGTAGCGTAAAATAACCAAGAGAATAAATGTCTCGTACATGTAGAGGAGGGACGCGGGGGTATTTGCCAGGCCGCAGCCTACACACGGGTAGAGGGGCGGTTCCGGTAACCGCAATTCACGGGAATTCAAGTAGAATCGGGGAAAGAATTATAACAAGGTGACAAAATATACATGTAATTCACAAAAGATCAATTTATTTAGAAATAGAAAGCAAAATGCAACCAAAAAATTATGAACGCAAATTTTCAGGTAAACTTCAGAACGATTTTTGCAAAACGGACCGAATAAACAAGACACAAAAAAAGAAAAAGAATCGCGACTATAAAACTTACAAGGAAAGGTCCCGAGGTGTCCCCCTCCGATTCTGATGAAATTTGGCACGATTGTAGAACTGGTCAAAACATTCGACACGTATTTTTTTTTATCGGCGGAGTCCCATATTTAAGGGGTGAAAACCACCCCTGAAAATTAAGTGTTTTTTTGTTTTTCGATTGTAACTCGTAAACGGCGTGAGATAGCAAAAAAGTTTAAATGGCAAAGTTATTGAATTTGACACGAACTATACATTGGTGGTAAGAACGATAAATAATTTTAAACAATTGACCATTATTTATTTAAAAAATCTGTTTTTTTAAACATATCTGCGAGGGTTTTACTTCGATCGAAATGCCAATCCGTCAATGTATATATGATGGGAAAATAAAGTTGACGTGTTTTTGGTCTCATTCATACCCCGCACTTAAGGGGGTAGAAACCACCCCTGACCTCCTCCCCCGAGGTGTCCCCCTCCAATTTTAATGGAACTTGGCACGATTGTAGAACTGGTCAAAACATTCGACACGTATTTTTTTTTATCGGCGGAGTCCCATATTTAAGGGGTGAAAACCACCCCTGAAAATTAAGTGTTTTTTCGTTTTCGATTGTAACTCGTAAACGGCGTGAGATAGCAGAAAAGTCTAAATGGCAAAGTTATTGCATTTGACACGGACTATATATTGGTGGTAAGAACGATGAACAAATTTAAACAATTGAAGATTATTTATTCAAAAAATCTGTTTTTTCAAATATATCCGGGAGGGTCTTACTTCGATCAAAATGTCACTCCGTCGATGTATACAAGATGGGAAAATAAAGTTGACGTGTTTTCGGTTTCATTCAAATCTCGCAGTTTAGGGGGTAGAAACCACCCCTGACCTCCTCCCCCAAGGTGTCCCTCCCCGATTTCGATGGAACTTTGCACGATCATAGACCCTGTCTAAACATTTTACACGTATTTTTTTTTATCGGCGGAGTCTTACATTTGAGGCGTGACAACCAGCCCCTAAAATTGAGCGTTTTTTTGTTAATCGATTGTAACTGGTAAGCGGTGTTGAATAGAAACAGAATTTGAAGTGCAAAGTTATTGCATTTTACGTGGACTATCCATTCGTGATAAAAACAATGAATAAATTTAAACAATTGACCATCAGTTGTTGAACATTTTTTTTTAAATTTTCTACGACGGTCTCACTTCGATCTTAATGTCGCTTTGTTAATGATGGAAGAATAGAGTTGACGCGTTTTTTATCTTATTCATATCTCGCACGTAATGGGGTGGAAACCACCCCTTACCTATTTGACGGTATTGTCGCATAGTTGGTGATTCCATTTACAATATTTGGCTTATTCCGGGTCCGTAACGGATGTTAGATTACAATTGAACATTCAGAAAAACAATTCATTCTCTCGTGACCAAATACAGTTCTAGAGACCGTAACTTATTCGTTTCTTTACTGTGATTCGTGAATTGGACGAAACAGAACGAAAGTTCTGGTCAGAGCAAATGACCCGGTGAAACATGTTCCATCAAGATTATAGAAGATCCAGAAACACATAACCTTTCGTTTCAGGTCACACAGATTTTTGGCTTTGGCGATATCTGACATCGATTGTAGACAGATTCACTCATCCTTGAACTTTATTTTAAAAATTAAAAATATGAAAGGTGCACGAATATGTTATTTCCGTAGAATAATATATTTGTTCCAATTCACGAATCACAATAAAGAAACAAATAAGTTGCGATCTTCAGAACTGTATTTAGTCACGTGAGAATAAATTGTTTTTCTAAATGTTCAATTGTAATGAACATCCGTTACGGACCCGAAATGAGCCAAATATTGTCAATAGAATCACCGACTATGCGACAATACCGTCAAATAGGTAAGGGGTGGTTTCCACCCCATTACGTGCGAGATATGAATGAGACAGAAAACGCGTCAACTCTATTCTTCCATCATTAACAAAGCGACATTAAGATCGAAGTGAGACCGTCGTAGAAAATTTAAAAAAAAATGTTCAACAACTGATGGTCAATTGTTTAAATTTATTCATTGTTTTTATCACGAATGGATAGTCCACGTAAAATGCAATAACTTTGCACTTCAAATTCTGTTTCTATTCAACACCGCTTACCAGTTACAATCGATTAACAAAAAAACGCTCAATTTTAGGGGCTGGTTGTCACGCCTCAAATGTAAGACTCCGCCGATAAAAAAAAATACGTGTAAAATGTTTAGACAGGGTCTATGATCGTGCAAAGTTCCATCGAAATCGGGGAGGGACACCTTGGGGGAGGAGGTCAGGGGTGGTTTCTACCCCCTAAACTGCGAGATTTGAATGAAACCGAAAACACGTCAACTTTATTTTCCCATCTTGTATACATCGACGGAGTGACATTTTGATCGAAGTAAGACCCTCCCGGATATATTTGAAAAAACAGATTTTTTGAATAAATAATCTTCAATTGTTTAAATTTGTTCATCGTTCTTACCACCAATATATAGTCCGTGTCAAATGCAATAACTTTGCCATTTAGACTTTTCTGCTATCTCACGCCGTTTACGAGTTACAATCGAAAACGAAAAAACACTTAATTTTCAGGGGTGGTTTTCACCCCTTAAATATGGGACTCCGCCGATAAAAAAAAATACGTGTCGAATGTTTTGACCAGTTCTACAATCGTGCCAAGTTCCATTAAAATTGGAGGGGGACACCTCGGGGGAGGAGGTCAGGGGTGGTTTCTACCCCCTTAAGTGCGGGGTATGAATGAGACCAAAAACACGTCAACTTTATTTTCCCATCATATATACATTGACGGATTGGCATTTCGATCGAAGTAAAACCCTCGCAGATATGTTTAAAAAAACAGATTTTTTAAATAAATAATGGTCAATTGTTTAAAATTATTTATCGTTCTTACCACCAATGTATAGTTCGTGTCAAATTCAATAACTTTGCCATTTAAACTTTTTTGCTATCTCACGCCGTTTACGAGTTACAATCGAAAAACAAAAAAACACTTAATTTTCAGGGGTGGTTTTCACCCCTTAAATATGGGACTCCGCCGATAAAAAAAAATACGTGTCGAATGTTTTGACCAGTTCTACAATCGTGCCAAGTTTCATCAAAATCGGAGGGGGACACCTCGGGACCTTTCCTTGTTAGACTCGAAGTTGTTATCACGATAAAAAAATAAATTTTTTTAAATTTAAAAAACTCGGTTGAAACATAAATAAAAAATAGCATTTTATAAAAATATATAATTAAAAAAATGTGTCTGAAACAATATCATTGAAAAAATATTGCCAATAAAAGCAAATTCAAAAAGGAAGAAATTATTCAAGATATTACCTTAGTTTATTCATAATTCAAATTATGATCGGTTATTTCGGTGAATTCAATGATTTGAATCGTATTAATTTCCTGAGTGTCCTCTATGCAGCCGCGAGATGTCATTGATTGGACAGATAGATAATATTTTGTATAGATAATTGTCAATGCGAACGTCATTGATTCGACATAAAGATTATATTTAATGTAGATGTTCGATGATACGCAAAAGGATGTCCGCCGACTGCATAGAGGGCAGTAAGAAGATTACTATAATTCGAAACATTGAATGCACCGAATGACCAATCATAATTCAAAGTGTGGATAAACTAGGCTGATGATATCTTGGATTATTTCTTAATTTTTTCAATTTTTTTTCGTTAACATTTTTTTTTTGCACGATACATTTTCTTAAGTTCTATTTCCTTGCACTTCTGAGTTTTTTTCGCAGTCGGGAGTTTTTCTAAATGTTAAACTGATTTTTGACTACTATTGAGAATATTTCCATCGCCAATACCGGGGTACAACAAATGTGGTATACATAAGTGCATTCGGAATTCACGACATAAATATTGCAACTAATTAACTTTGATGGCTTTCACGAAATTTATTTTTAGTCACATTTCTGAATCATAAGTAAAATGCAAACCTCATTAAGTACATAACATTCAATCACGCGAAACTTTCAATTCTTGAGCCTCTCACCTGTTTTTATCGTTGGCAAAGAACGTGTCCGGTACCCATATGCGTTCAGCAAAATCGCCGCTCAGCGTTAGCATTTCTTCCTCGTGCGAAAATGCTAGCCTTTCGTCTTTCCAATACTGGTTCAAGTACATCGTTATTGTGTAGTCCTGAGAAAACGTTAATATTATTATAATCTATGGCAGAAAGTTGGAATCTCTGATATTGCGATAACAAATGCTCGTTACGTGTCTTTGCCGACATTTGTGCAATTTCAGTCTAAGCGATCTGGTCATGGACCAAGATTTTGAGGCCTTACATACGTTTAGCAGCATTAAAAATGCGCTCAAAGAATTTTTTTTAGTAGGGATAACAATAGAAATCAACTACCCAGATAGACCATTAAACATAAAAACGACGTATATTAAATATAAAAACGACGTCGCAATATACGTTTGTAAGACGTTTTCAGTACGTATACTAGAGAGCTAAATGTCCGGCTAATATTTGTGTAATGTACATACCCATATAGCATTTTAACATACATCTGATATCCAATGTATATACTCGTAAGGATATTGAATATCCTATGTATATACCGATATACTGCATCGTATATCTAATGAATATCCAATGTATCAGCAAAGAAGACACTTTTTTATATCCATTACACATACAATGTATATACTCGCATATATGCATAGTATGTCCATCGGATATATGGTATATACGCGTATATCCGATGAACATACTATGCACATACACGGGGACATTATATGTATATGAGGTATTCCACCCCATTTCGAACGGTCAAAAAGTTTTGCACTCCCAAAAAAATTGAAATTTGGTCAAATTATTCAATTAGACGAAAAAGAGTAGTGTGAATTTTTTCAGATTTTTTGGATCGCATTTTTTTGAGTTTTTCAACATTTCAAAATTTTCTAAATAACGTTATATATTGAAAGCATACGATTAAACAGAAAAATGTTTTAGACAAAAAAGTTGCAGTTTTCCATAAACTTTGTGAAAACATTTTTCTTGGAATTTTTCGAGTTCAAAAAATGACCATTTTCATCAAAAATATACGAAAATAATTTTTTTCGGTCGGTATGTCACCTTTGATTTATCTCAAAAAATTCCTGAAAATACTCTGAAATGTGTAAAATACACACGTATTTTTTTTGTCATGGCTCGATTAGTTGTTCCTAAGCTATGCTTTGGTTTATTAATAATATTTTTAAAAGTTTTTTCAGAAAAATCAATTATTATGGAAAATCATAATCTCCCGAATTGTTTTTCTCAAATTTACAGATGAAAGAATATTTACAATAATAATATTAATGTTTTTGAGCTTATTGGATAATCGATAACGTAGATGGAACTCCATTGAACTCGTTCGAAAGCTACGCTCTATAATCACTCGTTCAAAAAATTCAATGATTAAGTGAATAATTTTCTGTCCTAACATCATATTTTTTTATTATTGTTGTGTAAATGAATCACAATGTAAGAACTGGGAAAAAGTGAAGCATAAACAGATCGTTTCGAGTTATTTATTTTTCCAGACTCGGTGAGTTACGAAGTCCGTGGCGAGCGAATATATTTTGCATTGGAGAATCCCATCCGGTCCTGGTATAATGCAAAGGTGTTTTTGGGTCTTCGGTACAGCTTTCACTCCCTTAAATCTCGATTCCATCTACGTTATCGATTATCTATGCTCCAATAAGCTCCAAAACATTAATATCATCATTGTAAATGTTCTTTCATCTGTAAATTTGAGAAAAACAATTCGGGGGATTATGATTTTCCATAATAATGGATTTTTCTAAAAAAACTTTAATAAATATTATTAATAAACCAAGGCATAGCTTTGGAACAACTAATCGAGCCATAACAAAAAAAATACGTGTGTATTTTACACATTTCAGAGTATTTTCAGGAATTTTTTGAGATAAATCGAAGGTGACATACCGACCGAAAAAAATTATTTTCGTATATTTTTGATGAAAATGGTCATTTTTTGAACTCGAAAAATTCCAAGAAAAATGTTTTCACAAAGTTTATGGAAAACTGCAACTTTTTTGTCTGAAACATTTTTCTGTTTAATCGTATGCTTTCAATATATAACGTTATTTAGAAAATTTTGAAATGTTGAAAAACTCAAAAAAATGCGATCCAAAAAATCTGAAAAAATTCACACTACTCTTTTTCGTCTAATTGAATAATTTGACCAAATTTCAATTTTTTTGGGAGTGCAAAACTTTTTGACCGTTCGAAATGGGGTGGAATACCTCATATACAATGTACTAAAAAACTGTCTCGCAGGTATATAAAGAGAGGATAAAAAAATAGGAGACGCGGGGACTCGATCCAGGGTTCTCGCGGTTACTAGTCCGACGCGCTGCTCACTGCGCTTTTTTTTTTTAATCATCGTTTATTTTTGTTTCTCCAGAGTAGACGAGTTGGTAATACATAATATCGGACAAAACGACGTGTGAAACCGAAAAGTAACATGACAATGATTTTTAATCCATAAGGCTGTGTACAGCGCTCTGGAATTTGCGTTTTCTTTGGGTATAGGCGCGTTTTTATCCGCATCTAAAGTTTAGTGTATGGTACGGCTTTTGGGACGCATTTAAGGGGTATTGGCACTAGTGTCCTTGTTGCGTGAGACGGTGGAGGTGGGAGCTTCAGCGCAAATTTTTCGTAACGTGTCTTTACATGAAAGTAAGAGTAAGAAAGGAAGGGAGAGGTAGGAGGAAACTTACAACTAACTTAATGCCTATGTACACTATTTACAGTTTATAGACTAGGTTATATACAATATTCATAGATTATTTTTGGTTTCCCTGTAATAACCAGGTTGGGGATATGGAGTCCCCCGTGTGCTCCGTGGCGATATTATGGGATGGGGTGTTCTTTCCATCAGTATTTTTTTACATTCTTGGTGTAATTGTCTTTCATATCTTTGCGCCCTAAGGACGTGTCGTAACGTATTAACCTGTTGTCACTGCAGTCGGTGTTGTAAGCGTATTGGAAACTTGTAGGGTTTGATCCTCTGAGTATGTGGTAGATAGTCATTATTTTGTTTTGGTCTTGGATATATCCTTTTGCATCCAGGTACGTACAAGCTTCTGGTGGTATAATGCCTGTTTGTGTCGTTTTTCCATGGTATTCGTATTGGGGGTAGTAAGGGCCGTATATCAGGCTGTTTATTCGTGTTTTTCAGGCTGATGCTATATGGTTTCTAATGAGTTTAATTACGTGCAGGTCAATTCTATGTATGTTGGCTCTATTGTAAAGTTCCGTGTTTCTGCAGTATTTTACACAGTTGAAGCGTTCAGACTTATACATGTTGAGACAAGCCCGGAGGCATTGTCGTTCGAATATTCTAATATTCTCAATTTTTTTGCATCGATATTAAACCAAATTGGCGCCCCGTAAGTAATAATTGGCCTTATTAGCAGTAAATAACAGAGTATTTTTACTTTTTTACACAGCAAATTGTTGTAAAAGAGTCTGCTACACATCTCAAATGCTGTTTTCGCTTTTTTCAATTGAATATCAATATGTTTATGGTACCTGAGTTTATTATCAATTGTAACTCCGAGGTATTTCACCTCCTGTTTATGTGGGATCTCAATGCCCCCCTCTCTCGTTTCCTTGATTCTAAAGTTCCGCCAATTTCGTCTCGTTTCAGCGCAAACTATTGCAATCTTCGGTCTAAATAGTATTGTTTCGCATTTCGTCGTGTTTATTTTTAGTTTCCAAGCGTCAAAATAATCTCTGATTTGACGGACAGATCCTGGACCAGCTGATGCACCTTGATACTTTTTGTCGTTAGCGTAAATCAACAGATCATCTGCGAAAGCTATTGCCGATTTTTAAGGGTCTGAGTTAAGGTCGAATAACGATAGAAGATCACATGTGTAGATGTTCAATAAAATTAGAGAGTTTACCGTCCCCTGCTGTAACCCGTTTGTCACCTGGAACGATTTACTAGAGCGTAATGAGCCATCGCATGTATAGAAGCTTTTTTCGTGAAGCATGCTCCATAGCATTTTTACTAAGTGCAATGGAAATCTTTTTTTTAGTAATTTATAAAATAATCCTGCGAACCATTCCGTGTCGAATGCTTTCTCGAGGTCTATAAAGAATGCTCCTACACACTTGTTATCATCAAGTGCCCAGCAAATATCCGAGGTAAATTTGTTTATGGCGTGTATTGTCGAGTGATTGTGTCGGAAACCAAACTGTTGGTCCGGTATAATGGCATTATCTGAGCAGAACGTAATAATATACTTATTTATGAGAATTTCAAAGACTTTACTGATGTTGGGGAGCAGGCTGATAGGTCTATAGCTAGACGGGTCTCTGCCATCCTTGTCTTTTTTTCAGTGCTATTACTTGAGCTATCTTCCATTTCTTGGGGAAGTATTTATTATTTGAGGCGTTGTTGAAAATTACGGCGTAATTGAAAATCGCATGAACCGGAAGGTTTTTAAGTATTATGTTGGGGATTCCATCAAAACTTGTCGATCTTTTGTTGTTTAAGTTTCTAAATATCTGTCTCAGGGCGCCCGCAGAGGTCATGTATTTTTTCACAGATTCCTCTGATGGAGCAAATGAAAGATTAGTTTCTGAAAAGAGTGTAACTGCCGTTTCGTTGGCGTTATCTGCTATTATTTCCCTTTCTAGTTCAATATACTTTCTATTTACTATTTCTGAGAGTCTGGGGTTACCTAACTTTGCGTTTTGATTATTTGCAGCTGCGAAATGGGCTCCGATTACGTTCAGTTTGTGCTGAGGATTGGTCACAATGATGTTCCTGTTAGGATCGGTGGTTAATGATTCTGCATCGATATTTGCGTAAGTAATTAATGTTATTTTCTCCTTCGGCATAACTAACGTTGGAATTTCCGAACTTCCTTTGGAGCGAAAGACCGCATTCAACTTTGGAAACATCGTTCTTGGATCATTGAATGAAATATTTTGTATCTTATTATTCCAATAATTACTGATTGATTTAGCAAATTCTTCTTTGAATTTTTTTGGTGTCATTCAGCAGCCCCTTGATAATATAACCATTGTGACTTAGAAACTTCACAATGTAAAGTCGGGGTTTGCATGTACAAGTACATATAGACTATATATAGTCTATGAATAATCTATATATAAACTATATTTGCCCAATTCTATACATAGTTTATGTATAATTTTTTTACTTGGGAGTTGATAGCTTGATTTTTTTATGGACATGTATAGATATACATAGGATATTATATGAATATGTCGATGAAACACGTTGACATAAGAGTATTTGGCGTATATCCATACAATGTGCAATGGACATCCGTGCAAGTATATACATGCATGTAAGTCGTATGGATATCCATAGAACATCTGGTCCTGTATGTCGACATGAGAGTTTTTGCCGGATGTGCGTACAATATGCTTTGAACGTTCGTGCATGTACACTCCCGGCAGAAAGTTTGAGTACACTTCACGAAATTCCGAGCCGCACGAAAAGTTCGATAACTTAGTGAAAAATGAAGATAATCGAATTTCCAAAGCAGCATTTCAAAAAGGACATATCAGGCTTCATTTTGCTCTCTTAGAAAAATTTTTGCGATTTTTTTTTAACATGGTACACCGGTTTGAAAATGGCCATTTTTTTACTTTTTTTCGGCTGTGTTCAACCAGTTGCAAGACTTCTAGAAATCTTTTTCGTCAATTTTGGTTAGGATATCCCTGAAACGGTAACCAATAGCTTTAATTTAATTTTTTAGAAAACTTCGTGCGATTTTTTTCGAGAGAGTTATGATTGTTTTTACTTAAAAACGACCGTTTTCAAAAAGGCAGTGCAACTAAAAAACTTTGAGATTGAAATAAAATTGTTAGGCGGGAAAAAAAAATTGCGGACACTCATGTTAAATCGACTGGAATTTTTCAAAATGTTCCTTCGAAATTTTTTTTTACCATTTTGGGTCGAGCCTCTAATAATTTAAGCGACTCAAACTCGTAGACTATTGAGTTCAGGCTCAATTATCACGGGAAAAAATCTTCTTAGTTGAACATTTTGAGCTTTTTATAATGTTTTCAACATTTTTTTGAGACATTTTTTTTGGTCGAAATTTTTTTGATCAAAAAAAAGTTTCAAAAGCAAAATCCTTGTCTTATAAATTTGTTTGGGTCAAAGCGGGAAAAATTCATGTGAGACGTGGAAACGGCTACCCTGTCATTAATATAAACTCCGAGATCGACTTAGGAAAGCTTACATGACTTCCGCGCTCAAACCAACTCCTCACCACCCCGAAATCTCACCATCTCAACGTCGCACACTTTGATACAAACTCACTATTAGGGCACATTGATTTCATCCGTTTGCATTTCCAACCACAAATACATCATCTTATATCTGTCTCCGAAACTTGGCTTCACCCACGCATCTCTGATGACCTTGTTTCATTAAACGGATACTTCCTGATTAGAAACGATCGCGAGGGAAAATCTGGCGGCGGAGTAGCCTGCTATGTGCATAACTCTCTCAAAAGGCAGATCTTAGCGACTTCACACGGCGCTTTCTCAAATTCCCCTGAATTTATCCCCCTCGACATTCGCAGCGCTTCCTTCAAGCCCTTACTTTTCACATCTATTTATCGCCGACCAAAAGGTTTACTCCTAAACGAATTCATGCTTACCCTTAATCGCTTCTCCCACGCGTACGAGAACGTAATCATCGCCGGCGATCTTAACTGCAACCTCTTAAAAAACAACTTTGAATCCAATTACCTCACAAATTTAGCGACATCCCATGCTTTGGTATTGCTTCCTTCAGGAGCCACTTTTCACACAGCTACATGTCATTCGCTGCTCGATGTCATCTTGGTCGACAGCAACAAAAAAGTTTTGAATTTTACGAAATCCCTTTATCGCAAACCACGACCTCTTATGCTTAACCTACAAACTCCGATTAACCGCAACTGATCAGCGTTCGTTATCTAGACGCAACTACAACAACATTGACCCCGCAGCTTTCCTCATCACCCTACAGGACGAACTACAAATTAAATTAACAACCGTCAACAGCTTAATACACTCAACTAACAACACAGATAGGCTAGCACATACTCTGAACTCTTCTCTTCTCTCAGCCCTTGATATCCATGCTCCGACTCGAACAGTCAATTCTAAAAAACATCCTACACCGTGGTTAACTATTGAACTAAAAAACAAAATTTGTCATCGTAGGAAACTTTACCTCAAAGCGAAACGCTCAACGAATTTACTCGACTACGAAGTCTACAGAAATTGTAGAAATAAGCTCTCCGTTGAAATCAAACTCACTAAGCAAAAATATCAACTCGACATACTTTCAAAACTGACTGATCCCGCTAAAATCTGGAAAGCACTATCGAGTCTCGGCCATGTACGACCAAGCAGCACGTCACCTCTGAATTTTTTCTCTGCTGATGATCTCAACTCCTACTATGTCTCAACTTCTCGTGCATCACCGCTGTGTTCACAAGACGAACTCGCCACTATACTAAGCCAAACTCACGACGATCGACCTCTTTTCTCACTACAGTATTCCTCACCCTCAAAAATTTCCAATCTTATATTTCCATATATATATTTCCAATTTCCAATTCTCTACCTATCAAATCTTACTCCCCAGGACCTGACCTTATAACTTTATTTATACTAAAAATCGCAAGCCCGCTGTTGATTACACATCTTGTAACTTTATTCAATCTGTCGGTTGACTCTTCGCACTATCCAACACAATGGAAAAAGGCATTCATTAGACCGTTATCAAAAATTCGATCACCTGTTTCACCCTCCGACACCCGCCCTATAGCAAACCTCAGTGAAATCTCCAAAACATTTGAACGTATCGTTTTTGAAAAACTATCGAACTACCTGCAAAGCAACAATATTCTTGGTCCCAGACAGTCAGGCTATAGACCAAATTTCAGTACTCAAACCGCTCTTCTACGCATCGGCGACGATGTGCGCAAAGCTATTGATGCCAGATCCATTACAATCTTGATCTTATTCGACTTTAGTAAAGCATTCGACACCATTGCTCACAAGCTTCTCCTTGCTAAACTACAAAAAATTGGCCTATCTGATTCCTCACTAACTTGGTTTCATCCGTACCTTAGTAACCGGACGCAAGCTGTCATCGGCAGTGCTCAGACGATTTCAGATTGGCAAAGCACGACTTCCGGGGTCCCTCAGGGATCCCGGACCGCTACTGTTCTCGATTTTTATTAATGATAACTCGCTCTGTCTTACTCATCCTAACCATATGATATTCGCTGACGACACTCAGATATATCTACACTGTCCACCGCACCAACTGCACCTCGGTTTAGAAAAAATAGGTATCGACGCTCAAGCTGTGTCTAGTTATGCTACTTCAAATAAGCTTACGTTAAACTCTTCGAAATCTAAAATTATAATACTTGGCAGCAATGCCTACGTGAGGTCGCTAAATACTGTAAACCTTCCACCAGTTATTGTAAATGGAACGACTTTACCATTCACTAACTCAGCAAAAAACCTCGGAGTAATTCTGCAGTCAAATTTGACTTGAAACAGTCACATTTCACTAATTTCTCAAAAAGTAAATCTTACTCTCTATAAACTAAAGTATCATAGAAACTCTCTCTCACAAGAACTTCGAACCTTACTCGTACGCACACTCGTCTTTCCCCATATTGACTACTGTTGTCTAGTCTATCTCGATGTTACCGATGAACTCGACCGAAAGCTACAACGACTCGTAAACTCCGGCATCCGCTTCATCTACAACTTGGAGCAAGACGAGCACATTACGGAATATCGACATAGACTTGGATGGCTTTCAGTGCAAAACCGAAGGAACTATTTTCTCGGTATTCATTCGTCACGAAATTATTAATAAGAAAAGGGAATTTACAAAAACGTGATCCTCAACCAATTCGGTGCCGGCGTCACAGAATTATTATAACACTAGCAAACCCCATCGACTCGACTCACTTTACAAAAAAAAACGCTAATATACGATATACGAAATTGACTGCTCCAGGAAATATCGAAACGACAAGACCCATGGTAACGAGAAAATCAAAGAGTTCGACCGTGTGACCGAACCGCTATCGCGATGACAAAAAAACGATTCGAATCAAATCCATTTTGATTTTATTTTCGTCCCAAGATAGAAGCCGGATAAAAAACCCAGTACCATCGCGAATGGGGAAAAAATCCGTTGTTCGAGCGAGATCGAATTTGTGGTTAGGCTCGGAGGAAGAGAACGAACTATAACCGCTCGAGTTTTCCCGGAGTTACCGGTTCCTCTGCTGCTCGGACTGGATTTCCTGGCGAAATTGGGTATGGTGGTGGACCATGCGAAGAATATATGGTATTTTTCGGGACGATCCAAAGAACGGTTTCGTTTCGCAGAGGTCGGAGGCCCCGATGGCACCGAGGTTTGCGCTGCCATCTCGACCCTCGCACCGAACGAGGCCATACGTCTGGAAACGATTTTGGCCCAAGAAATTCCTCGGCTGGAGAGTGCTCCTGGTCTCACCACGCTCATTGCGCATCGCATAGATGTGGGAGGTCTCCCCGTAAATCAGAGGTATTACCCGGTCACCCGTAGTCAGAGACGAGATATACAAAGAACTGGATCGGATGATCGCCGCCAGAGGCGTAGAGCGTTCGGATAGCGACTGGAGTACCCCGGTTGTCATGATCAAGAAACCCAACAATACGTATCGATTTTGCCTAGACTTTCGAATGGTTAACGATGTGGCCAAGAAAGACGCCTATCCCCTCCCCTGTATGGATTCCATCTTGGATAAGCTACGTCTCGCAAAATATATCTCGACGCTTGATCTCAGCCAGGCCTATCACCAGATACCGTTAGAGGAACGGTCCCGGCCGAAAACGGCGTTTACGGTTCCCGGAAGGGGATTATTCCAATTTAAGGGGACTAGGAGGCGAGAAAATTCGAATTTTTTCATTTTTATTTTTTGTCGAATTCTGTTACTGCAATCTCTTCCGAATATTTTGGTACAAAGCAGACTAAAAAATTCGCAAAATTGAACTCAGGAGAGAAAACACACTCCGTACACGGCTGGCGCGCCGCGCCTAGCTGAGCACGTAGTCCGTAGCGGCATCAAAACTTTAAACGCGTTTATCTCGAAACAGCATTTTTCGAGATAAACGCTAGCTTAAACACGATAACTCGAGAACGGTTAAAGATATCACCTTGTTTTTTTTTAAAATAAAGCTATAAATGTTCTCTAACAAGTGAACCAAACTCTATGGAAAGAAATTGATTTTTTATTATTGTTATTACAACAAATGTCAAAAAATGTCGCCCGTTTTCCAATTTTTTTCGAATTTTCGCCGCCATTTTCGTAATTTTTATGGTTTTTCAAAAAATTTTGGTTCAATTGGTGGAGGAACATGTTCCGAAGAGAATGGCGTTTGAAAATTAGACGGAACTTGAATCGGCCACCCGGAATCGTGGTTAAGCTGAAGCAATGCGTGAAACGCGTCGCCATCTTTATCACCCCGTATCTCCTTTATTATTTATATTTTTCAAGTTGCGACCGGCTAATTGAATAGCTGAAATGTCAATAGACACATTGCAAAAAAGAAAATTTATGTACGTTGTTTCGATTCTTCACAAATGCCATTTGAATTTTATCGCATTTTTGGCCTATTCTCGCTGCCTAGTCCCCTTAAACGGATGCCCTATAGCCTTTCGAGTGCACCAGCAACTTTTCAGCGATTATTAGATCGATTGATCGGGGCAGATATGGAGCCGCATGCGTTCGCGTATCTGGACGACATTATCATTGTGGCGGAAACGTTTGACGAGCACCTGAAGTGGCTGAAAATTGTCATGGATCGTATCGTGTCGGCAGGATTATTAATCAACCCGGCTAAATGCGAATTTTGTCGTAGTCAAGTGAAGTACCTCGGCTTTGTCGTCAATCGGCAGGGCCTACAGGTCGATCCCGAGAAAACGCTCCCGGTACGCGAGTTCCCGATTCCTCGAACGTTTACCCAAGTTCGCCGTTTTTTAGGCATGACGTCTTGGTACCGACGTTTCATCCCCAAGTTCGCAACGGTCGCCGAGCCGCTTTCCCGGTTAACCAAGAAACACTTGGCGTGGACCTGGGGACCAGAACAACAAAGTGCGTTTGAGGCGTGGAAGGACGCATTAGCAAGCCCGCCCACTCTCGCGCGTCCCGATTTCTCGATCCCGTTCGTATTGCAAACGGACGCTAGCTTGTGTTGGTTGGGAGCCGTGCTAACCCGAACGATAGAGGGTGAAGAACATCCGATCGCGTATGCGAGCCGCACTTTGTCCGCGCCGGAAAAGAACAACACGGTATCGGAACAAGAATGCTTGGCGATCCTGTGGTCAATCGATAAGTTTCGGGCATAGTTGGATGGCTATCATTTCACGGTCATCACTGACCATAGTAGTTTATGTTGGTTGCGATCTCTGAACGATCCCCGCGGGCGTTTAGCCCTGATGCAGTACGACTTTGACGTTATACATCGGAAGGGGGCCCTGAACAAAGTTCCCGATGCACTCTCCCGGATGCACGAATCGGACGCACCCTCCGGAGGGAGGGCGGACGAGGGGTCGTCCCAGGTAAAGATAGTTAACTCCTCCTCGCCCGGAGGGGAAGAAGAAAAGTCATGCATCCCCGTCCTGGAGGACAAGTGGTACACTTCCCGATCCGGTGAGGTCACAGAAAATTCAAAACGTTTCCCAGATTGGAAAATCGAAGGCGATCGGCTTTATATTCGTCGGCGTATTATTCGAAGATTGACGGCGGACTCGGACGATTCCGAGTGGAAACTGGTGGTGGCTGTCCCCGATCGATCCCGGGTGATGCGGGAAAACCATGATGTTCCCCAGACCGGTCATCTCGGCATCGACAAAACTTTCCGTCGCATAGCGGAGGCGTCCTTTTGGCCGAAAATGCTACGCGACATTACGCGACACGTACGCCAATGTGACATTTGTCAACTGACGAAACCATACCAGTAACCCCCCTTGGGACTGATGGGGAGGCGGGTGATCGAACATCCCTGGACCGTGGTAGCGGCCGATATTATGGGGCCGTTTCCTCCCAGTCGCGCCGGGTTTGCCTACGTATTGGTGATCCAAGATCTCTTTAGTAAATGGATGGAATGCTGCCCGCTCCGTGAGGCGAACGGAACGAAAATTAAAGAAGCGTTGGAAGTACTGGTCATTTCCCGGTGGGGTACTTACGAAGTCCTTCTAACCGATAATGGGACAGAGTTCGCGAATCAAACCTTACGCATTCTCGCCGACGAATACGGCATTTTCCTCACCACCACCCCCCCTTACCACCCACAGGCAAACCCGGTCGAGCGAGTGGATCGAATTTTAAAAACGATGATTGTATCATTCTTGGAGAACGATCATCGGGCCTGAGACGAACATCTCCCGGAATTCCGATTCGCGTACAACACGGCGTATCATTCGTCAATAAATTGCACGCCTGCCTACCTAAACCTAGGTCGGGAGCCACGACCCCACCAATTTTTTCGGCGGGAGTCCGGCGAAAGAGAGATGGTCTCGTTACCCGTCGAGGAGTGGTCGGACCACATGAGACAATTAAAACCATTCCAAGAGCGAATCCGGTACGAACTAGACGAGGCATACCAACGCCAAGCAATACAATACAATCAACATCGATCGGTGATGGGATTTAAGGTGGGGGATGTCGTTAAGCGGCGTATACGAATATTGTCATCGGCGACACAACACGTAGCGGCAAAGTTAGCGAAACGATATGAGGGTCCCTGTACAATTACAAAAGTCTTGTCACCTGTGGTTTATGAGGTAGCAAATAAGAGCAGCGAGCGTATATCGAAGGTGTCAATCGGGGACCTGCGACCGTTCCATGACATCACATAACAGTTATAGGTACCATGGATCAGGAAAGGGCGCGATTCATTCTGGAGGCGCTGATGCCCCTTCTTGTCTCGGCCAATGACCACCGCTTTCCGGAGCCGGAGCTCGCGAGGGCGACCGTGGAGTGGGCTAGCCGAGCCGAAGCCCACTTCGATTCCGCGACACCCGTACTGGGCTGTCTCGATTTGGAGCGCCTCTTTCGTCGGACGTTGCAGGAGTGGCGGCAACGGGTGGCCCGAGACACCGACACCGATTCCCGGGAAGTAGCCACACAGGTCCCGGAACCACGAGAAGAGGTCCCGGAACCACTCCAGGAGATGAGTACTCCCCGGAAAAGGGGTCCCGGAACCGTCCCAGGAGATAAGTACTCTTCGAGAAGAGGTCCCGAAACCCAGCGAGACGGCGAGAAGCCAGAGATGCCGCGAAGAAAGCACGCCCCGATACCGGACGCTGAAGGAGGTCCCCCAGGATGGAGTACGGGTGGGCCTGTGTTGGAACTGCCTGGAGCCGGGGCACCGTTTCCCAAGGTGCCCCAAACCGAGAGGACGATTTTGCGGTTGGTGCGGGCGCCGCCCGTACACCCTAGCGACGTGCCCGCAATGCGCACCCGCCTATTGGGCCGATGGCGGCTCTAAGGCCGCGGCGAGGAGCAGCCGCACCCCGCGAAACGACGCGCGAAGAAGGGGATGACCCAGCGATTTTTGTTTTTTTGAGTGTTCTGGCGTTAACTTTTTTTTTTATAATGAAAGGACATTTAATATCTTGTTTTTACGATTTAATGGCGTCGACGGAAATAAAAGCGACCATTACCTGAATTGCGGAAGGGGGCCTTATGGTTTTGTTTGTGGTGTGTATTCCTGATGTTACCTGGTGAAGGTCTGGATGGTGGAAGGGGACATTTCAAAGGCGATTTCGAGAGACGGGACCTGACGAACCCGCCCGAGCTTGCCTCCACGCGCTGAAGTAGCAAAGGATCGAGCGGTGGGAATGGTGAGGAGGTCTTAAGGCTAAGAGCAGCTTTGGGTGAAGAAGGGGGGCCTTTTGTGAGGCTTATTTTAAGCGTTACAATGATGCCTTGTATTTCCCGGCTGTATGTGGGGTAAAACCACATGCGATGGCAGGATTCGTCAGATCCCGGGTACGAAAGAAAATAATAATTGGATACGATAAATTAATCATTTTTTCAATATATATATATATTTTTTTTCAAATGGAACAAGAGACGGAGACATACATCGGCTCGCAACGGGACGCGCAAATGGCGATTTTTACCGGCAAATTTATTTCCCAGGTAGCCACCGATCAGCGATCGAGAATTCGAAAAGGAGAGTGTTCCCCGACGTGTTGAAAATCGTCCAGGAGGAGCGGAACAACCGAGGATGAGCACAACGGCGATCCAGCGCGACCGATATAGTGATAGTCCTGGGCATAATTAGATGCGACATTTGACGGTAGGCGACAGCAGCTCCCGGGTCGCGAAAAGAAATTTGGAAAAGAGTGAGGGAGGGGGGATGGCCGGCCGGCTGGCGTAACGCGAGTAGAGTGGCAGTTAATCTCCAGGCGTCTACGAGAAAAGAAATAGAAAAGAAAGCAATAAAAGTTAGTCTGGAAGTATCGTAGCGAGAAGTAGCAAAAAGAAAAAGTAATAGGAAGAGGAGAGAGAGAGCGCAGCGTACGGACGAAACGAGAGAGACGAAAGAAAGCGAAGGAACGAGAGAGACGAAAGGAAGCGAAGGAACGAGAGAGACGAAAGGAAGCGAAGGAACGAGAGAGACGAGAGGAAACGAAGGAAAAGGCGAAAGAGATCGTAAAAACCGGCATGAAATACCCAGGTAGGATCTTCTTCTTGATCTCGCTGCTCGATCCAGCTTTTGTATTTTGTTTATTTATGTCATTTCGTTTTACTTTATTTTATTTATATTATTTTTTCTTGCTTCAATTTTCTTTCTTTCACGCGTGTGATCGTTTCGCTTCCGGTCGGGCGGGACGTCGAGTCGGTCGCGACTCGCATTTAATCGATTTTTTTTGTGCGTGCATTTTTTTTTGTGTTTTGAGTCGTTGAGATTCGAACTTCGAGTGTTCGTAGCTATTGTCTTTTTTTTTTGTGTTCGTCGGTTTTTTTTGTGCTCCTGGCTCGCTCACGCGGTTCGACGTCGCGTACGTTCGCGTATCGTGTGCTTTTTTTAACTCCCGATTGCCCACGGGGCAAAAAACGGGAGTTATGAGTTTCACCGCCTGCCCGCGAAATAGCTGAATTTTTAGGCTGAAGTGTTTGGCCAAACGGCTTATCCCCTCCTGACAGATTTTGGCACATCAATTCTGTGGGTCACGGAGAAGGTCTTTTTTTCATAATATTTATGATCGGAAGCAAACTCGTAAAGATATTCAATGTTTAAAATATCGACAAATTCGATGGAGGGACATATCGCATTTTGCGATATGTCCCCTGAACTTATCGCCGTTCCCCGTTCGCCGTTCAGTACTCGCTTCAGACGGTAGACTACGCGGACTGTTTCTTTCTCTCTCGCTCCGCACCGAGGGCCGATAGTGTTGTCTCTCTTGGATTCGTGGATGTAGTCCATCGCCTTCAGACCCCTCGCGATTGGTTGTTCGAAGGAGGGGTGACATCGTCGGCGATGTGACTTCACATACATCTATCTATCTATATATATATAGTTGAAAAGCGTACGTCGTTATTTATTTTTTATTTATTTAATATGAACTCCCGATTGTTTGATTTAACCAAGTTATTAAAAAAAAATTAATTCATTGTTCGCGGTATCCATCGGTTTCGGCATTTGTGACAGTGTGCTCTTGCTGCGATGAGGAATTCAATCTTCATCAGTTGACATAACGGCAAACATAACCTACAAGGTATCCAGCCGGCTTTACGGTAAGCATAACCTATAAGGTTTTTTTCTTCATATTAATTTATTTAATCAGAATTCTAAGTTTGAAGCTTCGTCTTCAAATCTCATCCTTAATAGTAAAACAAGTATTTTGAATCTACATGCATGTAGAATAGCTGAATTCTAATCAATTCCTAATTAACGCTGTCAGTCAACCTTATCGATAAGGTTTATTCTGTTAACAATCTTTATTCGATGTTCACTCTGATTGAAAACTCGGATAACCCTTGCTCTTCTGTATAATAATTTTTCTTGTATAATATTGTTCAATCAGAATTCTAAGTTTGTAGCTTCGTTTTCAAATCTCATCCGTATTATTAGCGAAACAAGTATTAGTTCGATCGGAATTGAAATATTAATTGACATGACGATCTTTCACCTTATTTCAGGATAATTTGTCATTTTTTTCAGGATAATTTGTTGCTCTCTGTGGTGTTCGTCACGTATTTATATATATTTTTTTCTGTCTGTGGTGTTCGACATGTATTTATATATTTTTTTTTCTAATTTCACAATAGAAGGTACAGTTTCGAGCGGTATGAACGATGTCCGATGTCGTGTCAACATAGGCTGGACAAATCAGCGACGTCAGTCATCGTCAAGCACAAATCGAATTCGCTGATGTACCATGAGGGCTGGTCTTAGCCGTGCTTAGTATGAAGGATGTTGCAGTGAATCGTGGTCAAGGCTGATCTGAGCCGCGCTTAACATGAAGGATGTTGCGCTAAATTGTGGTCAAGGCTGATCTCAGCCGCGCTTAACATAAAGGATATTGCGCTGACATGTGTCCAAGGCTGTACTAGCCGCTTTCTACAATAACTGTAGAGCGCTGACATTGACTCCACGAACTACCATATCATTGGTGGGATGGAAGCAGTGGATCATCAAAATTATTGACTGAGCAACGTCGACGTTTCATCTTTTTGGATGCACGGGTGTTGTGCTGCCAGTGTGCAGCTCAACTTCTGGCGCTATGAAAAACGACAAGAATCTTTCTTCAATCATTCTTCAATCAGAAAAACGTTCATTCTTCAATTAAAAAAAGGTTTAAGGGGACTAGGCAGTGAGAATAGGCCAAAAACGCTATAAAATTCAAATGGCATTTGTGAAAAAACGAAACAACGTACATAAATTTTCTTTTTTGCAATGTTTTTATTGACATTTCGGCTATTGAATTAGCAGCTTGCAGCTTGAAAGATATAAATAATTAAAGGAGATACGGTCTGACAAAGATGGCGACGCATCTCACGTATTGCTTCCGCTTAACCACGATTCCGGGTGATCGATCCAAGTTTCGGCGAATTTTCAAGCGCCATTCTCTTCGCAACATGTTTCCCCACCACTTGAACCAAAAATTTTTGAAAAACCATAAAAATTACGGAAATGGCGGCAAAAATTCGAAAAAAATCGAAAAACGGAAGATTTTTTTTACATTTGTTGTAATAACAATAATAACAAACTAGTAGTGCCCATGGTTAGTAGTGCCCATGGTTAGTAGTGCCTATGGCTAGTAATGCCCATAGCTATTCATGTTTATTTTGTGTGTGACCCTTCACAGGCGGCACAAGTAACTTCCCGATTCGCGAGTTTAAATATATTCGAGTTCCTTCAAATTTGGGGGGATGAGCATTTTTTGAAGTCTCATAACTTTTTTTCGTTCCGACGAAGAATGAAAATTCGTTCACTACAAACTTTTGCACACCTAAACCTTTAAGAATGACGAAAAAACAAATTATTTTTCCCAAGTGTAGTGCCAGAATTTTTGTCCCCACATTCCATGCCTTATTTACGGTAACGGAAAAAAAAAAAAAAAAAAAAAAAAAAAAAAAAAAACAACAACAACAACAACAACACCATATTTATATTATTGCCACTCAGTAGCCACTTGCAAATTGCTACCCTCCAGTGTAAATTCCGTTCTGAAATTATGATTTTTGCTAAAAAACTAAAAAACTACTTGACCGATCCGGACCAAAATCTAATCAGCTCTAAGTTCCGGTGAGACACATCGATTGCATCATCGATCATCCCGATCGCTTCATTAGTTTTGGAGAAAACGTTAACGAAAAATTGATCACATGCGTACGTACGTACGTACGTACATACGCACACACACACACACACACACACACACACACACACACACACACACACAAACATTTTGCTCAAAATAGGCTCAAATGAACCCAATGACCTCGAAACGTGAAGATCTGCAAAAAAAACGATTTTCGATTTTCGGGGTCATCACAATAACTTCCCTATAATCGGGAAGTTAATTAATTTCTTTGCATAGAGTTTAGTTCACCTGGTAGAGAACATCGATAGCTTCATTTAAAAAAAAAACAAGGTGATATCTTTAATCGTTCTTGAGTTATCGTGGTTAAGGTGATGGAAGACCTATTCAAGTGCGAGAGAGACAGCGCCATCGACGGTCGCAGCGGAGCGAGCGAGAGGGAGAGAATTTTTGTCTTCCATCATCTTAAGCTAGCGCTGTTTCGCTGTATTTGTTGTTTCGAGATAAACGCGTTTAAAGTTCTGGCGCCGCTACGGACTACGTGCTCGGCTAGGCGCGGCGCGCAACTCGTGTACGGAGTGTTTTTTCTCTCCTGAGCTCAATTTTGGGAATTTTTCAGTCTGCTTTGTACCAAAATATTCGGAAGAGATTTCAGTAACAGAATCCGACAAAAAATAAAAATGAAAAAATCCGAATTTTCTCGCTGCCTAGTCCCCTTAAAAATGAATTTATCAATTTTCAACAATATGAAATTTTATTAACGCTCACGACCATTCTTCGGCACCCAGCTAAATTGTACGGGGCTATGAGTCACTGGTGACCCAGGTGTTGACCCGAGGGTTAATTCAAATTGATATTGAAATAATAATCACGATTATAAACAAATTTATCAAAAAATTGTTCAGAGAAAATCTTATACATCGATTTTCAGCATTGGAGTAACTATTATAAATCAATTTCATGAATTAATTATTCAATAATTCTTCAATCAAAACAAAAAAACGTATAAAAATGAATTTATCAATTTTCAACAATATTAAACTTGATTAACGTTGAAAATCGCGATTATAAACAAATTTATCAAAAAATTAATATTGAAATAAGAATCACGATTATAAACAAATTTATCAACAAATTAATATTGAAATAAAAATCACGATTATAAACAAATTTATCGAAAAAATTAATATTGAAATAAAAATCATGATTATAAACAAATTTATCAAAAATTGTTCAGAGATAAATCTCATACATCGATTTCCAACATAAGAGTAACTATTATAAATCAATTTCATGAATCAATTCTTCAATAATTCTTCAATCGAAACAAAAACAAGGGTGCAAAGTAGAACCTTGCACATTGCTTCCTCATAATTTTATACCGTTTTTAAATTATTGAGATGTAAAGTAGAACCTCGCTCATGGCTTCCTTATCATTTTACACACTTGCCGAAGATTCCTCTATGGGGAACCATGTGTCGATCAATTTTGGCTTCCTCATAGAGGAAGCTTTGGCAAGTGTGTAAAATGATAATCAATGACGTCTCCCAAATGCATATAGGGCAGTAACAAGATTACTATAATTCGAAATATTGACTGCACCGAAGTGACCGATCACAATTAGAACTATGAATGAACTAAGATGATAGCTTGGATTATGTCATCCTTTTTATTTGCGTCTGAAGTTTTTTTTTTAGTCATTTAATTTTTTATTTAATTTTTTATTATTTTTTTGCGTCCGAGGTTTTTTTAGCAATCGGGAGTTTTTTCAAATTTTAAATTTAATTGTTATTTGGTTTTTTTTCTTGTTCTCCCGGTCTGAACGTCGAGTGTGTGTGGGTGACTCGCGAAAAGAACGATTAGCAGGGTCCCGGACGATCTTTTACACTACTGATTCGCGCTTCAATTTTGCGCGGATCCAATTTTGTGTGTATTGTTTTTTGTACCGAGTAGGCAATCGTTCCCCGTGAACCGAGTAGCGGGGGCGATTGTAGTAAGGAAATTGTCACGTGTTGTCCCTGAAAATCGCGGCGTGCATTATTTTATTTTTTTTTTGTACTTTTTACTTTTTGGTAAAATAAATTCACCGTGGAGATTCCCGGAAATCGTATAACCTTCGTACTCGTATGTGTGTGGAAATTAATCTTTGCTTGTGTCGATCTCACTCAAATATCCCCGAAAATCACACTTCCCCGAGCCGCCCCCTACCCGTGTGACGGCTGCGGTCTAGCCAGGCAAAACCCCCACGTCTCTCATTTTAACATCTTGAAAATTTATTTTCTTCCCGGTCGGGTCACGCTATAGGCGTGGCTGGCGCCCAAATATTTTTTATTAAAAATAAAATTTACCGGCCGAGGAGGCGTTTTGTATACGTCCCGGAAAAAGGCGTTACAATGGATATACGCTAAATTCTTTTATGTGAACGTGTTTCAACGACATATTCATATAATATCCTATGCATATCTATACATGTCCATAAAAAAATCAAGCTACCAATACCCAAGTGAAAAAATGATATATAAACTATATATGGAATTGGGCAAATATAGTTTATATATAGATTATATATAGTCTATATATAGACTACAGATTCTGTATATAGTCTATATATACTTGTATATGCAAACCCCGACTTTACTTTGTGAAGTTCCTTAGTCACAATGGTCAGCTTTTATCGCAGAAAAATAATACCACATTTTCCGAAGTCCGCGTAGCGCAGTGAGCAGCGCGCTAGACTAGTAATCGCGAGAACCCTGGATCAAGTCCCCGCGTCTCATATTTTTTTTTCCTTTTTTTATATACCTGCGAGACACTTTTTTAGTACATTGTATATACATGTAATGTCCCCGTGTATATGCATAGTATATTCATCGGATATACGCTTATATACCATTGTAACGGTAGCGGCTCCACCGAGCCTCACCCCCTACCCCACACAACGCTAACGCGCAGCCGTACTGCGATCCTTCGACATCCTTCGGTCACTGCAGCGACACTTGGAACAAATGGGCGAAACAAGGCCGGCGGGTGGCGGGAAAAACATAAAAAAAGGACCAATGGCGGATGAGAGCGGTGTCGTCAATGCACCAGAGCCAATCACTGCTCGTGCCGGTGGCGTCACTCTGAAAAAGCGAAAAAGAGGGAAGCTCCCGGTGGGGTATAAAAAACCACCACCGGAGGAGCCAGGATCAGATTTTCTCTGTCCACAGCCCCAGGATCTCCAGCCAGCAGCCAGCCGCCAACCAGGAAAACCCGAGGAGGAACTACGAGAAAAGCATTGGGGTCCAACGAGCAACGGCGCACGAGCATCACAAGCACGGACGGAGACGCGAGAAACCCAGGGGACGAAATATCCACCGGAGCCACACGCATGCCGGACAAAGTCTCAATTTCTCTTATTCGTATTCTTCAGTTAAAAAAAACGAAACGAGAAACCGTGGGCAACGGGAGGGAAATTCCACGACGAGACGCGACGGTGACCCGAGAAAAATCCAAAACGAGACAGCCACCGGCCGTTGACGGATCGAAACGACGAGCTGTCACTTTGGAGTTCACCGGAACGCCAACAAACGTCGAGACCGGAGTCATCGACGGGGAGGGACGCGGAGGAGCCCGAACGACCGAAAAAACACCCGAAAAAAAAAACGAAATCCCGCGAACTTTCGGGTGTGGAAAAACGAGCGACGCGGATCCGACCCAACGTAATCCCCACCATCTTGGCGACTGTCGAAATCTGCTCGTCACTCACGGGAGTTACTGCGACGTCCTGTACCACGACGAAAGCGCCCCACGTCACGCGTGACCCGCCGCAAGCTCCCGCGAGGAGGGGAGAGCCATCGAGATCGACCGCTATCGATTGATTGATCGACGAGGTACCTGAGGGCGGCACCGTACGGCGTCGAGAGCACACGCGCGCAAGCTCCGCCGAGCTTACAGAGGGACATCTTTGCCGGGCGTACTAGACCACGGGAGCGAACAACGATCGAGCGAGAGTGAGCGCGAAAAGCCCGTGTTAGCGAAGCACAGCAAATTGTATGCGAACGATATCCAATAGAGAGCGCGACGATCTTTCGAATTTCCCCGGCGTAACGCATGAATGTGAGAAGAACGAGAATATTTTCTCTGTAATTTCACCTGTTTGGAAAATAAACCCTACTTTTACCTATTGCCCGTGTAAAAACATTTCTTCGCATGCTCAAGACCCTATAAAACATTAAGTAACCAAGAAATATCGTTACACCATATATCCGATGGACTGACTATGCATATAGGTACGCGAGTATATACACTGTATATGTAATGGATATAAAAGAGTGTCTCCTTTGCTGATACACTGGATATTCATTAGATATACGATGCAGTATATCGGTATATACATAGGATATTCAATATCCGTACGAGTATAGACAGTGGAAATCAGATGTATGTCAAAATGCTATATGGGCGTTGATTGAGAATATTGACAAATCAAAATAGCGGACCGGAAGTGACTATTCTCGTTACTGAAAAGTATCGGATTTCGGGGAAAACCGCTGAATGTATGGTTTTGAGCTCGCTGATTGCGAATCTCGAAAAAAATCTGAAAAAACAAAATGGCGGACCGGAAGTGACTATTTTCGTTACTCAAATGCATCCGGCTTTAGGAAAAATCGCTAACTGTGTGGTTTTGAGCTCGCTGATTTTGAATCTGAATTGAAAATTTTGAAAGCACAAAATGGCGGACCAGAAGTGACTGCTTTTGTTACTGAAAAGCATCCGATTTTGGTGAAAATCGCACAATTGTATGGTTTTTAACTAGCTGATTTCAAATCTGAAATAAAATTTTCGGCAAAAAAATGGTGGTCCAGATGTATTGGTCGACCCAACTAACAAAGAACTGTTTAAAATGAGGAATTGATATCTTCTTATTTTTACAGTTCTGTACTCGAAAATTGAAAAAAGAATTTATAAATATAGATATAATTGATCCGTAGGAGGAAGAAATTATTTACAATGCATTTAGAATGATTTCTTTTTATTTTATGCAGTGAAAACATTGTTACATGATTGATCAATTTTACGGAGAAAAAATTATTAATCGCCGTCGTCAGAAGAATTATTCGAATCTGATTCGTCAGTCGAGTTTTGAATAACCTCCTCTAGTCCGAATCTAGTGCGCGAACCATAAGTACCGAGTAAAAGTTGCAAAGCCTCTGTGACTAAATTTTTTCATTTCTCCGGATACCTCTTGCCGATGACATTGACATGTACGGATCGGAAGTTAAGAGGAGTGGATGAAAAATGTCTTTCATGGTCGCTGCTGTCTTCATCAGCTCTATGTCGTTAAATTTCGATGATGTATAGTTGCAGATGTAGCAACGCATTGATGACTTTGTGGCTGTCACAGACTTTGCCGTCAATCATAGTAAGAAAAAGTTCATATTTCACTATAAAATCCTGCGCGTCAATAATCCTCGTAAAAGGACCAGAGACTCGATCTGATTTCCAACGTGCAGTCGTTCGAGGTTAGTTGATACAACAGTTCCAATCAAAAATTGAACTCTGATGGGGCGACAATAGCGCGGCGAGGAAGGCCTGGGATTTTTTCAAATAACTAATTCCTCGTGTTCATTATCTGAACCTGCAACTTGCAATGGCACTATGGATGTTAAGGTAGTTCTGGAGGTACACGTATCAGCTAAAAGTTTCGACCGCAGTGTACAGTAAAACCCAATCTCATATGATGCTGTCAGTTGAAAACTTTTGACAGAGCTTGTACTCTCTGCACAGCCTACACAATCACACCTCGTGCATGGATAGGCCCCCTACATACATAGAGCGTGGCGCTGAAAAAGCGGCAACAGCGCAATTTTCTAGTATTAGAAACTTCAAACGTGTACCAGTGGCCGTGAATTTTTATCAACGAATTATTGAGAAAATGTCCAGCCGAGTGAGGGATAAGGGTCGGTTTGCGAAAAAAAAATTGTGATCACGAATTACGAGCTGTTGCGGCTATGTGTCGAGCGAATGCTGCTAAACGTGATAACCTCAACGACCATAACCTCAACGATCAGCAACAGAAGTTTGCTGTCGAGAGGCGACGGATTGTTGATTTAAAATATCTTTCCGAGCATTTAAAGTGTATTCAGTGTAAAAAGGATATTTTTTCAAGAAAAGCAGTGGAAGAAACACGAATGGGATTAAGTTCTATTTTATATATTCCTTATTATCAAAACTCAGAAAAAAAACCCGTTTCAAATTCCCGGACTTTGCCGCGCCCCCATCTCTTCTCCACAGCGAACACGGTTGCCGTTTCGTCACGGCTGATTGCGTGTCCGTTCCGTATCGAGTATAATAAATATTTGTTGTGAGTCGATATCTCCGAAACTAAGTGGTGGAATATTGCAATTTTTTTTTCAATTAATCCTACACTAGTACTGCATACACCGGTGGTTTTATTTGAAAATGTATAGTTCCGTTTAGCGCCGATAATAAAAA
Source organism: Diplazon laetatorius (assembly GCA_963662125.1). Classification (NCBI taxonomy): domain Eukaryota; kingdom Metazoa; phylum Arthropoda; class Insecta; order Hymenoptera; family Ichneumonidae; genus Diplazon; species Diplazon laetatorius. Next base: position 20,761,034 of record OY759154.1, on the reverse strand, counting down.
GTGTGAATAAAGTCCTATCCATTCACGTGTTAGGCATAGGCATCACGTACAAAAAAACCGATTTTTGATTGCAATTATCTCAGAAACTAAGTGGTGGATCGAATAAAAAATTTAGGAACCGGTTCATAAAGGTTGTATGTACACCATACTACAATTTCAGGCGATTCTATAGATTTTGAGAAAACTCCAGAACTACCTTAAAAACACACTCGCATAGGAACTGTCCTCGTTTGTAACCTTTTGCTTGTATCAAGAGACGCGGTAGCATCTCGAGTTAAGTACATTTCCTTATTCAGTTACCTACCTTACCGGCCTCCTCTCGAGACGCGACTGCACTCTCTTATTCTGTGAACCGAGCTAACTGTCACCCTACTTCGGAATATTTTTATAGAGGGACTGCGCTATTCATAAATGTTTCATTGCAGTTGGATGCGTTATTTTTGATATTTCGATTGGACCCAACACGAATGCTGTGGGTGCTGTTATGCGGGAGATATCGAATTATTTTCATGATTGAAGTTCGCTGGCATATCGCTGTTATCGCAGTCTTCACAGGTTACGATCACTGAGGACCAGCCAACCTGCCTGACGAGATCAGCTAAGAACGATACAGATAGAGAACGAGCATCGAAATGAAAACGATCGAGTGTGACAGTTTGTGGTGTTTTTGAAGAATTAACCAAAAACCACGTATGGCATATAATAAAACTGATAACGAATAGTTCGAAACGTATCGTTTGTGGGGTAAAGTGAGATGAAAAGTTTCTAACATTGTTTAAACAATTTTTTATCCTTCCGATAAAATGAAGTTATTTGAACAAACATTTATTGAAGTAAGAAGTTAGTCGTATCGTAATTCTGTGATACCGTTGGAGGTGACGTAAACCTGGCTTTATTCGGAATTGCATTCAGGTTATTCTTGACCACTATTTATAACATGGTAAGTATAATTCTTTTATAGCAACATGTATCAAATTTTATTCCCTCGTAATAATGAACCTACTTACGATACTCGAGAACTTGGAGCACCATAAGCAGTAGCGTCAAGATCAGGGAGGAGCCTTTCTTAAGGAAAACGGCTTCGAAGCATAACGTGCGACTTGTGAAAATATAATCGTTTTTACTATTGGTTGCAGTAAAAAAACGACCTGGCTCTTTGGATAAAAGCCAACACATCATCTCAAAACAGTAGCCCATTTTTTTTTTTTTTTTCAATGATGTTTTATTCTGATTTAATTTTACAAGTAATGCATTATTTAATTGCTCCTACAGTCTCTATACTATTATGGGATAGATTTTTTCGTTAATGTACAATGTGTGTGTGTGTGTTTAGTGCCGCATGGCTCGTTTTCGTTTTTGTATGTTAAATTCATGTTATTAGTATGTTAATGCTAATATGATGTATGTATGCTGATATGAAGGGTGAGGGTGTGAATTTACAAAATGAGGGTTTGGGCGATATGATTTTGAGAGGTCCCTATTCGGCAGGGAGAATTCGGCAAAGAATATTGTTCTTTGCTTCGGGACGTTGATATAGTTGACGGTCCGCAGTTGTCAATCCTCGTAAGTACGGGCAGGCGTGAGACGGTAGTTTTTCCAGGTTTTCATTTTGCGTGTCGCGAAGCCGTTCAAGGAATGGGACCTCGTCGAGCATTGACCAGAGATCGTTCGTGGGAAAGCACATCGGCAGACCGGCGGCGTTCTTTAGTGCTTTCTTGTACACAACCTCGAGCTTTTTGAGGTTTGTTTTGTTATAAAGTGGGAGGAGGCACCCGGTGCCGTAGTCCAGTGATGGGAGTATGCACGCTCGTATTACTCGCCATTTGACGTGGACGTCAATTTGTGTGTATCGACCGATAATACTCTGGAGGGTTGCTATTACGTGTCTCGTGATATTAAGTCTCTTCAGTCCCAGCGGTGTTACTTTCAGAGTTCTTGATATTTTTGCGCCGAGGTATTCTATTTCCCGGTTCATATCGATGTATTCGTCTTGGTTTGTCGACGGGTAGGTTATTCTAATTGATCTCTGCTCGGCTCGCTGCTGTTGTCGTCCAAACATGATTACTTGTGTTTTCGTGTTGTTACATTTAAGGGGGTGGGGCTCGAAGTTTAGAATGAGCAATGTTCAGGAAAGCCAAAATTTCGAACGCGCGATGCTTCGAACGACAATGTTACGAATGGTCGCGGCGTAGAATGAAATTGTTTCGAATGGTCAAAATTTCGAATCGCATTGTAGCCTTCCGAACGCCTACCTTTCGAGCTTTCCCACGCGTAAATTATGAAAGTTAGAAATATGCCGTCGCGGACTTTTTTATAGGAAATTTATTTCTCTACGACATTGTTTATGTGAACTTTTTGTCTATATACCGTTGTTTATTCAGCGTTTGGACAGAAACAAACAAAACGATAAGAATTCGATGCATTTTTACCTTCCCGTCAAAACGCTGGTTAAACAACGCTATATAGATCAAAAGTTCACATAAACAATGTTGTAGAGAATTGAATTTCCTATAAAAAAGTCAGTGACGGCATATATCTATCTGTGATAATTTACGTGTGGGAAAGCTCGAAAGCCAGGAAATGTTGAAAACCGCAGCGGTTTTCTATTTAAAAAAATTATCGTTAATTTAAAAATTAGCGTAAATCATCGCAGTTAGATATATGCCGTCACTGACTTTTTTATAGGAAATTCAATTCTCTACAACATTTTTTATGTGAACTTTTGGTCTATATAGCGTTGTTTAACCAGCGTTTTGACGGGAAGGTAAAAATGCATCGAATTCTTATCGTTTTGTTTGTTTCTGTCCAAACGCTGAATAAACAACGCTATATAGACAAAAAGTTCACATAAACAATGTTGTAGAGAAATAAATTTCCTATAAAAAAGTCCGCGACGGCATATTTCTAACTCTCATAATTTACGCGTGGGAAAGCTCGAAAGGTAGGCGTTCGGAAGGCTACAATGCGATTCGAAATTTTGACCATTCGAAACAATTTCATTCTACGCCGCGACCATTCGTAACATTGTCGTTCGAAGCATCGCGCGTTCGAAATTTCGGCCTTTCTGAACATTGCTCATTCTGAACTTCGAGCCCCACCCATTTAAGGCCCCATCGGTCATAGTATTTGTTAAGTTCGTTTGTGTTTCTTGATGCTTTATATTTAGCTCTGTCTGGGTTGAATCCCTTATTGATTATGCACATGTCGTCTGCGTATTGTGATGTTAGATCAGACGAGTGCGGTACGTCGCTGATATACAGATTAAATATTATCGGACCGAAAACAGAGCCTTGTGGGACACCGTGTGGTTGGTGCTTTGGTTCGCTGTATTCGTTCAGGAATTTTCCGATCAGTTTTCTGTCCGTGAGATAAGATTCTAGCATTTTAGTCATCCCGATATCGATGTTCGCTTCAGTTAATTTAAAAATTATCCCGCTGTGATTAATGCTGTCAAATGCTTTTGAAAAATCGAGAGATACGACACAGCAGCTTTCTCCCTCGTTGATCGTCTTTTGGATGTAGTAGACCGTTCTTGTCAGTTGACTGTTTGTGCCTAGTCCCGGCCTGAATCCGTGTTGCGAGTCTGGGAGCAATTCGAAACAATCACTCATTCTATTTAGGATTATTCTTTCAAACCATTTGCCCACGATGTTCAGGAGGGTTATTGGTCTGTAAGAAGATGGCGCGTTTATTGGTTTCCCGCTTTTGTGCAAGAAAATGCATATGCCAGTCTTCCACGCGTTTGGGTAATAATTTGCTTGTAGGCAGAAGTTGAACATTTCTTCGAGTCTTATGTGACACGAGTCATGCATGCGTTTTAAGTTTTTCGCTCCAAGATTATCTGGTCCCGGTGCTTTATTATTTTTAAACCTCTTGAGAGCTTTTTTCATCTCTCGCAACGATGTCTCTCTAATTGGTTTTGATGGCACGAATTTGTTTGTGGTTTTGAGTTCATCCTGTATGGTGCTGTCAGAGATAATCGCGGCATCGACCAGTTTGTCTGCTACGTCTTTTTGACTGTTGGCGTCTTCGAAAAAGGGGACTACTTTTTCAGGTGTTCTAAGCGACTTTTGGATTCGCCAGAGTGTTTTTCTGTGGTCTGTTTCGTCTTCGATGATTTCTATCCATTTGTTTTTCTTGTGTTCCATGAATTTATGGTAGATTTCTGTTTTAATTTTGGCGAGTTCTCTTCGCCATGTCGGTGAGTTATTTCTGTTGTGTCGACGCATCATGTACCTCATGCGATTTCGTTCTCTAATCGAACGCTGGATGTCATCTGGCAGTATCTCGCTTTTCTTTTTTATTGGCTTCGTCACGTTGCTGTTAAATGTTTGCAGGTGTTTAGTTAGCGTGTCAATAGCGCTTTTGACGTCCTCCATGTTGTTAATTTCTGGTTGCTGCCGAAGTTTGGTTAGTTCCTCGTATTCGAGCCATTTTTCTTCTGTTTTAATTCTTGTTCTTCCAGCGGTAGTTGTCTTCGCTGCGAGTTGAATTTTTACAATAATTGGCACGTGATCGCTTCCAATGTCTTTAGTATTATTACATGTGATGATATTGTTGCCTAGATTAGTTAGTGCATAATCGAGGTGGGAATTGTGCAGATTTGCTGTCTGTCTCGCGCCTGTGGGGTCAACGGCAATATCGAGGTTTCCAGAGTTAATGGGGTCCATAATTATAGTACCTCTACGGTCATTATGCATGTGCCCGAATGCCGTATGTTGCGCATTCCAGTCACCCACGTTCACTGAATCTTGTTGTCCAAGTATTTCCACGATGTCGTCGTTAAGAGTAGCATCGTTTGGTGCTGCATAGACTCCATTGATGTTGATTTTCCGGTCATCGTCCGTCTTCAGTGTGATTGAGCAGCACTCGAAGAGATCAGGTGATTTTCTGCGAGTCCAGTAGAGGTCATTTCTTACGTACATAAATGTTCCCCTCTTTGCGTTTCGTTCTGCAGCAACTCCAATTTTCTTATCCGTGATTTTTGAGTATCCCATGATGTTATATTTGTATATACTGGATGATTTTACCCTTACTTTATTAACAATTACAATGTGGGGGTTTGTCTCCATAACGAGGCTGCAAAGTTCGTTAATTCTTTTGTGAATTCCATTTACGTTACTTTGCAGAATGACTATGAATGTTGCTGCATTTGCCATAATCGATCGATTATGGTATTAGCCGCACCGATTATTCCCCCGAATGTGCGTTGAATTGGTTGAATTGAGTTGATTTCTTCGACCATTTGTAATATTTCATCAACGTAGCTTTCGTCTATAGTTTCATCGTATATGTTAACTATCGTGCTACATACCCTTATGCCTATGGGTTTCGTGTAGTTATATTGTTGGTCTCTTCGGTTGAGGTTCAGTTTTTGAGCTCGTCCATTAGTTAGATTGTTTTCAGGTTGTCCAGAAAAGTTGATTTTTTCAGCGGGTTCCGTGGTGGAAAGTATGTGCCCGTTTCCGTTGCTATTATTTTGCCACGCTCGTGTCGGTTCCGGTTTTGATTTTGGCTTAGCTTTTTGTGCCGTCGGCGCATTGAGTATTTGTTGAGTTTGCTGAGACGTCAATATTGCTGGCAGGGATGGGCGCACTTAAGTGAAAAAAGTATTTAAGTTACGTGTCAAAATACTAAGTGATTTTCCACTTGTCATTTATTTCGTTCCGAAATACAAAGTGATTTTCCACTTGTTATTTCGTTCGAGTCGAAATATCAAGCTGTCTCTCACTCGTGACTTATTTCGACGTGAAATATCGAATTTATTTTCACTTATCGCTCGGAACGTATACAAATGTAGAAACACTTGACGCGGCTCGCGCGGCAAGTGGTTTTCATTCACTTATGCCCGGCTTAAGTGAATTTCTACGTCACTTGAATTTCCGAAACGAGTAAATATACGCTATTCGTCTTGCTCGTTGCCAAGTTATATTCTACTCGACATATATGGATAAATCTACGCTTAAAAAATTCAATAATATTAAACTCCTTCAAAAAGACTTTTTTTCTGAATTTTTTTTTCAAAATCTCAATTTTTTTTCGTTAAAAAAAATCTCAATTTTTTTTTTTTAAACGATTCGATTAACTCTGGGCAAATAGCACAAACTAAGCTCTGTTCCACAATAGATCTAAAAAATCGATAACGTAACAATATATTAATATATTTATATCCATATATCTCTCTCTATCTTGGAGGGGGGGGGGGCAATGACGAACCCCCTCTCCCCTTCTCTCGTTTACTATTATTCTCCCTCGTATAACAAAACATACAATCTACTCTTCTTACTTTTTCAACATATCTCTCACTCTCTCTCCCTCTTTCTCTTTCTTTCTCGTTTATTTTTTTTTTTCACACGCGAATTACTTTACACAAACGAACCTCTATCTCGAGCTTTCATACGTTGCAATTATAATCCTCGAATCACTCTTTACTACCTTCGATCACCAAAAACAAGAAATAAAAACAAAAAAATTCTATTTTCATTTCAATTCGTTACTTTACTGAAATGATAAAAAGAAAATAAAAAAAAATTTCGATTAATCGTGATGAAATTGCGATAGAGGCACGAGGTACAGTGATAGGCAATGATTGAGGAAGTTTATCTAACGTTCTATCGATCGGCTCTATTGCCTTTTTTCATATTTTTCTACATTATAAATTATATATATAAGACAATTATTATTATTATTGTTCCGGATAATAATTTAAACGAAAATATGTTTCTCTGTAAACAAAGCGGAGAATATCTTTTTTATTCATTATTTACATTATTTAACCCCTTACCTGTAAACAAAGAGACGACAATTTTTGCTTGTTATTATCCCTTCTCTATTTACGCTACCACTGTTTTCAATATATCCTTTTTTATTATAAATTTTATTTTTTTGCGTTTTTGCACATTAGCAAACATATTTTTTGTATGCATTTCTTTACGTTCGCCATAAAGCGAAAGTCGTTTTTTTTAGTGATACAACATTTTCTTCGTGTCTTTTTCTCGTTTTTTTTTCATCATCGATTATTTTTTTCGAATTTCGTATCTTCTCGTATGGCATCATTTCTATACCATCCGTCATCTTGACACAAATATGAGCGATTCCACGTGACTTCAGCCACTCAAAAAAAAATTTTCCACAGATAATTGTAAAAAATTGAGCTATTTTTTTGCAATATATTCACCGAGTGCCGATTTTTTAAAAAATTTTTTGACGGTTTTATCGTTAATTAACGTTTTTTTGTATTTTTCCATTCAAATGGCTGTATCTTTGGCAGGATTTGACGTATTTACATTCGTAAAAACAAAAATGTGCGTCTTTTTATGGCTTTTCAGAAAAAAATTACTTTTGATTTTATTGAGCAAGTTGAACGTCCGTTTCAGGGCAAAATATGCAGAAATATTTTTTTTCTCGAAAAATGCATTTTTAATTTTTTTTTTTCAAAATTTCCCCAAATTCTGAATACGAAAAAAGAATTTTTGGTATTTTTTATATCGTGGGACCGGTAATCGGTAATGCGTAATTTTACCGATTTTATTAATAAATTTTTTTCAGTTCGATTTTTTCGCTTTACGCGATTCAACGAGCATTGATTATCATTAATTTCTCTTTCAAGGAGGCTTCTGAACTCGCGTAAAGCGACTGGAGCACATGAAAAATACCAAAAAATCAAAATATCATTTCTGTTTTTAGGTCACCAATCTACGTCTGTGCACTAAATTTCATCTCAATTGGTGCATAACTGAAAGAATGTGACTTACAGACAGATGAACGAACAGACAAACAGTAAGGTTTTAATTGTAAGGGTTTCGTAGATTTCTACGAAACCCTAGAAATGAGCGTTTATTCGATAAAAAAAATATTGCGACATGTTATTTGAATTTAAAAGTTTTAATAATTTGGCGCGATCCGAAATATGGTCCGATCAAGCGCATTGTTCATCACTATCCTACGGATGCAAGGCACTTTGACCCGGATGCGCCCCGCGAAAATCGGCGAAACATTTTTTTGGCTGGTCACCCTAATGTACAAAAATGAATTTTTTTTAACGAAAAAAAAATTAAGATTTTTTTTTAACGAAAAAAAAATTAAGATTTTTTTTTAACGAAAAAAAAAATTAGATTTTGAGAAAAAAATTTCAGAGAAAAAAGTCTTTTTGAAGGAGTTTAATATTATTTTATTTTTTTAGCGTATATTTATCCATATATGTCGGGTAGAATGTAATTTGGCAACGAGCGAGACGAATAGCGTATATTTACTCGTTTCGGAAATTCAAGTGACGTAGAAATTCACTTAAGCCGGGCATAAGTGAATGAAAACCACTTGCCGTGCGAGCCGCGGCAAGTGGATCGTCACGCGCCCAAAATCAAAACAAATGCCGGGCCGAAATTCACTTCGAATTTCGTTCGCCGTCAAGTGTTTCTACATTTGTATACGTTCCAAGCGATAAGTGAAAATCAATTCGATATTTCACGTCGAAATAAGTCACGAGTGAGAGACAGCTTGATATTTCGACTCGAACGAAATAACAAGTGGAAAATCACTTTGTATTTCGAAACGAAATAAATGACAAGTGGAAAATCACTTAGTATATTTTTTTTTTAAATACAATTTGCCCATCCCTGATTGCTGGTAGCTGAGGGAAACCGATATCATCACTTTCGAAGTTCCTCAGTGGTTCTTGTTGCACCGATGCAGCTAGTTTCGGCACCGAAGGTCTTTGGTAAAGTTTTGGCGCTTGTAGTGGTTTCATTCTTCGCTCAATTTTCCCCGACATTTTCGCTCTGAATTCAGGGCAAGCGGGTTCGTCACCGCGATGATCAGTTGCTCCGCATAAACTGCATAATATCTGACCGTTTACTTCTTCCACGGGTTCGACTTTGTCGTATCCGCATTGTTCCAGAATGTGGCCAAATTCGAGGCAGTTTTTACACTGCGGTATTCTTGGCTCTTTCGGCTTATATTTATCTACACGAATAATGCAATTTCCGAGTCTCGTTTGTTGATATATTTTCGTTAATTCGGTTTCTTTGTCGAGCATCGCCATCATGATAATAGCGTTGTTCTTGAATGGCACAACGCGCGTTGGTTTTGCCCTCCAGCATTCTTTTATTAGTTCGAGGATTTCTTCCATCTCGTAGTCACCGTGGTTGAAGCTTCTCACGATGCATTTTTTTGAGTTGTCCATTTTCGTCGGATAGGTGTGGTGTTGAATTTTATTTTCTTTCAGAAATGAAATTGTCGCTCGGTGTCCAACGATGTTTGGGCATTGGAGTCTCCAGTTACTATCTCCGTCGCTCTTGTACGTGATATTGTATCTTATACAGTTGACTCTCAGTGCCTTTCTCAGGTCTGCTGATTTTCCCACTCTCTGGCATTTCACCACAATCGGAGGGGGTTTCTTGTCAGGCAGTTTTTCTTCGTCTGGCTTTCGTTTGCGGCTCATGTTTACATTATCGGCTTCCCTTGGCCTCTTGGTTAGGCGTGACTCGACTTGAGGTGTAAGAGTTTCGACTGTTGCGCTAGACGTTGTGGTAGATTGTACCTGCTGGTACGTAGCTTTGTTTACTATTTTTTTGTTTCCGGAGTTCGCACAATTTTCTTCGTTATCGTTATCATTCGCGGTTTTCATGCCTGCGTTGTTATTAACGTTCTCTTCGCTTTCTCCAGGCCCCTCGTCATCACTTTCTTCGTTCGATTCCACAGCTTCTGTTTCCATATCAGTTTCGTCGTCGGTTTTATTGTTTTCGGTTAATTTTACGGACTCAGTTTTTTTTGGCTTATAGCTGTTGGTTATTAGTCTTTTTCCCTCCCATTTTCCATACAGGTATTCTATGTATTCACTGATAGCCCCCTGGTAGGTTGTATTTATTTTTATCCCGTGTTTTAGTAGCACGTCTTTAATTTGTTCGCAGTTCGTTTCAACGCTGTTTTCGTCAAGGTTGATTTCAAAGTCTTTTGCTATCACTTTCCACTTGTTAAGCTTTATTTTCGCACCAATATGGGCGGCATTTAAGGGGACTAGGCAGTGAGAATAGGCCAAAAACGCTATAAAATTCAAATGGCATTTGTGAAGAAACGAAACAACGTACATAAATTTTCTTTTTTGCAATGTTTTTATTGACATTTCGGCTATTGAATTAGCAGCCTGCAGCTTAAAAAATATAAATAATTAAAGGAGATACGGGCTGACAAAGATGGCGACGCATCTCACGGATTGCTTCCGCTTAACCACGATTCCGGGTGATCGATCCAAGTTTCGGCAAATTTTCAAGCGCCATTCTCTTCGCACCATGTTTCCCTACCACTTGAACCAAACATTCTTGAAAAACCATGAAAATTACGGAAATGGCGGCAAAATTTCGAAAAAAATCGAAAAACGGAAGATTTTTTTTTGCATTTGTTGTAATAACAAAAATAACAAATTAATTTTGTTGCATAGAGTTTGGTTCACTTGGTAGAGAACATTTATAGCTTTATTTTGAAAAAAAATTAGGTGTGTGCTTAAGACCACACGACGGAAGTGAAAACTTCATCAAGGCGAGGTTAATAATACGAAATACAACTATTTTTTTTCGTTCTATATTCATTTACATTTACATTTTCCATTTTACATTTTCATTCTATATTACACTTAAAATATATATAATTACTATTATTGTGTATACCGTATTCTTTCAATTCTGGTAAATTTTGCTCGGACTGATCATCATTTGTATCGGACTCTAAAAATGAAACAATAGGTTTGTGGTAACTAAAATATGAAATAAATACTTTAGAATGAAAATTTGCTAAATATCTATAAAAAACTCCGTCAATCGTTGTTCCATATTTTGTCGTGCTTTCGTTTGGATCATTCGACATATTCAAATCTAATTCTGATTTCAAAGAATCCACTAACGGCTTCGATGTGCCTTTTGCGAAATCAACATTGAAATCTCCATTTTCACCATTGGTAAAACGCAGCACCTGTCTGTCCTGTGATCATAATGAGCAATTATTATAAGACAAATGTGGGGCATTATTTTTTTTTAAAATAGTTTTTAAATCAGAGATGTCCAACAGCGATTCCCGGCGCGTCTCCTAACTTGCTTTTCTTCCCCTTCTCCGTCCAATTCTCTTCTCCTCGATCGCATTGTAGCCTACGCGTACAATATTCCGAACGCCTACCAGTCGCCGCGGTTTTCAACATTTCCCGACTTTCGAACTTTCCCACGCGTTAATTATCACAGATAGATACATGCCGTCACTGACTTTTTTATAGGAAATTCAATTCTCTACAACATTGTTCGTGTAAACTTTTGGGCTATATAGCGTTGTTTAACCAGCGTTTTGACGGGAAGGTAAAAATGCATCAATTTTCTCATCGTTTTATTTTTTTCTGTCCAAACGCTGGATAAATAACGCTATATAGACCAAAAGTGCACATAAACAATGTTGTAGAGAATTGAATTTCCTATAAAAAAGTCAGTGACGGCATATATCTATCTGATAATTTCGTGTGGGAAAGCTCGAAAGTCAGAAAATGTTAAAAACCGCGGCTCGGCCATGCAGCCGAGCTGAACCGACCCCCTACCACTGCGTGGCGACTACCGCATGCTGGCCTTACGGTGGGTAAGAGAGGGGATTGACGAGTTGACAGGTTTTCGGTCTTCGACTCGAGCCGACTTTACCCGAACGAGCGTTACATAGCCGAGCGTGACGCCCGAACGAGCGTGACGGCTCAGTCTCTTTCACTCCCCACAGAAAAAGTGCTCGGTGCGACTATAGAAGTTTTCACTTAAAAAAAAACAAGGTGATATCTTTAACCGTTCTCGAGTTATCGTGGTTAAGCTAGCGTTTATTTCGAAGAATGCTGTTTCGAGATAAACGCGTTTAAAGTTCTGGCGCCGCTACGGACTACGTGCTCGGCTAGGCGCGGCGCACCAGACGTGTACAGAGTGTTTTTTCTCTCCTGAGCTCAATTTTGCGAATTTTTCAGTCTGCTTTGTACCAGAATATTCGGAAGAGATTGCAGTAACAGAATATGACAAAAAATAAAAATGAAAAAACTCGAATTTTCTCGCTGCCTAGTCCCCTTAAGGCTCGGTAAAGCACGGTGTTTATATGGTGTTGGCTCAGCCATTGGCTGGCCTTTTGATTTTGATGTATAGCCTATCTGATGCGGCACTCAGATAGGCTATACGTCTCTAGATACCTGAATTTGCAGAAAATAAATCGTTAAAAAAGTATGTTCAGACTCAATAATTGTGCCCGCTCCACCTCGACCTTATATAACAAAGTTTGTATATTATATTCGCAAGAAGTAGTTAAATGCCAACAAATAGCCCAATGGGTAAAAAAATTGAGACAAGTACATTTACGCGAGCGCGCTCGAACAAAAAGGTGTGAGATCAACTGGAAACATTGAATGCATGTATTTGCATCAAGTACATATTGCTTTAAAAAATGATTTTTAAATTTATAAATTCCATTTGTTTCGAAAATCACAGCAGTACTTGGCGAGTTTTTCCGAAGTCAACACAGACACTCTAACGTGGTGCTTTTTCACGCACAACAGTGGTCCTAAATCCCAAAAAGCTAGCCAGAAGTCGAAAAACGTATTTGATTCGGGTGAAAGTCTGTACTCCGGGGTTTTCAGAGTCGCTGATTACGAATTCAAAGTCGACATTAAGAAAAACAAAATGGCGGATCCAATATGGCGGAAAATTTCTTCAAAAACGTTTGGATTCGGCTTAAAGTCTGGACTCGGGGGTTTTTAGACTTTTAATGGTTGGAATAGTTATAGTAATACATCTAGTTCGTATTATGACCGTAAATAAGGGGAAAAGGTCCCCACCTGGCTCAGGTATGCATTCGATTCGTAAGCGTCGAGCGTGCGGCATGGCTTACTCGTCGCGCATCGAAAGTAACACGGAGTTCAGAAGCGTATAGAATCGTGAAAAGTTAAACGACTTGGATTCTGCAAAATGGATTCTATCCCAGAAAATAAGTGCAATTTGAATGTTTTGCTCGAAATTATTATTAGCTATGCATGAAATAGTGAGTCATTGATAAAAGTAGTGTTGTACAACAGCAACGCCAAGCGGGAGAAAACGGCAGCGAAGACGATGTGGAACCGGCGCACGCAGGAATCTCCACGTCACCCGACGCAAACGAGAGAGATGGAGAGATGCGGATTCCGTATAAAAGCAGGGCGAGAGTACGATAACTGTGGCGCCGTGATTTGATGCACTATTTTTATAGAAGACCCCGAAATATGACGAAAATGAAGAATAAAATTTTTTGATATCTCGCTTAGATTTTGAGTTATTGAATTTTTTGTTTTATTTTGACGATTGGACAAATACGCGATCCGCCATGCTATCCACTGAGGAGGGTGACTGCGCTACCCGCCGTGGCGCCACTATCCGATGTACTAGCCTTTATAATCCGCATCTACAATATATAGATGTAGACTGCTGACGCTGTAGGTTGAAAGTATGGTCGCAAAAGACCTTGAGAAGACGATGCCGGTACCGGATACAAATTCATTTGTATCCGGTACAAGGAGCCCCCCCCACCCCCACCCCCACCCCAAAAAAAAAGAACATGGAGACAAAAGAGCCTAACCCCGCGACGGACCCAAAGAACCGAAAGAACCAAAAGAACCTAACCCCGAAGAGCCCACCCCCCCAACCCAAAAAAAAAAAAAAGAACATGGAGACAAAAGAGCCTAACCCCGCGACGGACCCAAAGAACCAAAAGGACCTAACCCCGAAGAGCCCCCCCACCCCCCCACCCCAAAAAAAAAAGAACATGGAGACGAAAGAGCCTAACCCCGCGACGGACCCAAAGAACCAAAAGAACCAAAAGAACCTAACCCCGAAGAGCCCACCCCCCCCAACCCCAAAAAAAAGAACATGGAGACAAAAGAGCCTAACCCCGCGACGGACCCAAAGAACCAAAAGAACCAAAATAACCCAACCCCGAAGAACCCAAAGAAGAAGAAAAAGAAAGTTAACACTGTCAATACCGTTATGTCGATAAGTTACCGAAACCCATGTGTACCATCGGAGTAGCCATCTGGCGGCAAAAGATCGATTTATGATGATTTCTTGGTTCAATCAATTCGCAAAGCGCTCACGGACCGCTGAAGCGCCATTCTCAAATTATTTAATATTGCCGTGTACAATTCATTGCACAAACAATCGAAAAAAATGGCTGCGTCAGTTCCTCATCCTCGTCTCCATCCTCTTCTCAGACATTTTTCGATAATAGATTCATTCAGTGAGCTAGTACAAACGAACGAACAGGCAGTAAAATTCTTAGAAGAAGTCGAACTCATTCCAGGTAAACATTCAACACCTCTAATTTGCTGCAATTTGCCGATGAAAGTCGAAAATGCTCCAACCAAAAGGCTGAAATGGGTATGGCGATGCTCGAAGCCAGCAACAAAAAAGAAAGGATCAAAAGAATGCCGAAAAACCATAAACCCGAGCGAAAAAACATTTTTTGACGGTTCCGCAAGTAGGATAGAAATCAGAGAAGTTTTGGCCATCGTTATTCTCTTCGTGCTGAAACTTCCCGTCAACTTCGTCCATCGACAATTTCAAAGTTGGCGGCGCCGCTCGAATGGTAATAACGATGAGCTGTGCAGTGGAAAGGCAACGATCGTAGATCATTTCAGCTATTGCCGCGAGGTGGCGCAAGTCGTCATGTCGAATGCGGAAATCAGTCTAGGCGGCGCAGGCAAGACAGTTCAAATTGACGAGACGTTTTTGACGAAGCGAAAATATCACCGGGGAAGGGTAACAGAACAAATGACGATGACAATTTTAGGAATTTTTTGCAAGGAGGATAAAAAATGCGTATTTTTTCAAGTCAAATCGAAGAGTAAGGAAAGCATTTGGCCATATTTGTCGAGATATATAAACAAAGAAACAGATGTAGTGTGTACCGATAGCGCAAAACAATATCACGGGGTCAAAGAGTTATTTTCGGAGAATACAGTTCATTTGCAGACAAATCATAGCAAGGGAGAGTACGTCAATAGGGAAGATCCGAGAAACACGATTAACGATGTCGAAAATCAAAATCGTTTATTAAAGACCGCGATAAAAAGCCGCAGATCGCCGAAATTGATACACGAGTACATGGCACTGCATTATTATAGGCAGAATTGTTTGGAAAAACTTTACAAAGACGACGCAGGCTCGCAAATCATGCAATTTCTCGAAGACATTAGGAAAGTTTATCCGCCGTTCATCAATGGAATCTGCAAAGAACAACTCGAACTTTTTACATTGGACGAACCGACGATAGAAACTGAGGGCTTAGAGGATGTCGTGCCGTCCTCATCGAAGAGACCACGATTAGAGACAATAGATGACGAAATTGATGACGCTAGGGAAAACTCGGAAGATGAGATGGACGATGAGATGAATGATCAGATGGAGGATGAGGATATCTGAGAAAAACGCGTGCAATAATTAAATAAACAGAGAGGATTTGGAGTCATAAAATACTTCGGAAGTGACAAGCCGAGGGGTTCTAATCTCTGTATGGACGACAGACAGACAGA
Source organism: Diplazon laetatorius (assembly GCA_963662125.1). Lineage (NCBI taxonomy): Eukaryota > Metazoa > Arthropoda > Insecta > Hymenoptera > Ichneumonidae > Diplazon > Diplazon laetatorius. The sequence continues at coordinate 20,745,478 of OY759154.1, read as the reverse complement.
CAGACGGACGGACGGACGTACAGACAGACAGACAAACCGACAGACTGGCACAGGCAAATAAACAGACGGACTGACACAGACAGACAGATAGACAATGACAAAAAATGCGAGTGTCACCAGATCGTACAATTTTTTACAATAAAAAAAATTGTCTAAAACTGTAAGATTTGGTAACACGTTGGTGGAATGCTATAACAGACTTTACCTCCTCGTGGTGCATTCTGGGTAACGCTAAAATAGTCTGTAATTTTTTTTTCATTTATATTCACGAACGATTCTATATGTTTGAAAAAAAATAAAGGTAAACAATCATTTATTATTTATTGTTAAATATTATAATTTTTTTTATATTCAATTTTCATTTGTTGACGTAAATAAAAAATTTCATTAGACAGTGGCGCCACGGTTTTCGAAGCCTCCCCGCTCACATGGTCGCCGCGCTCAGTAGTCGCGCCGCTCAACGATCGCGCAATTGAGAAAAACAATAAAAAATTAAAAAATCGATATTTTGAAAACTAAGCGTGATATCGAAAAATGTTATTCTTGTTTTTCTTTTTTTTTTGGGGTGGAGAACAAGAAAAGACCAGCAAATCGCGGCGCCACAGTTATCGTACTCTCCCCGCCGATTCCCTATTCGAGACGTTCAAAAAAACTAAATACAAAGAAAAAACACATAGAAAATTAATTCGCGAACGCGGATCTAAAACACGAATTATTTTCGTTTACGACGGGACCCTACTATCTTACTCTATCGATGCAATCGCACGCGCGTTACAGGGAACACACAAAGTAACCCCGACGATCGGATACAAAAAAACTAGAGGGTAATTCCCTCCCGATTTCAACGAGTTATAATTCTTGGGCATAGCCTACAGGCGACTCAGATTTACCCAAAAAAAAATCCAAAACGAATCTGAGACGCTTCCTGCTCGACTTACTCCCCGAGCCTTGCCGTGTCCACGCACCAAAAACAAAACGAAACTCGCGTGACATCCTAACGGAATAAAATACGTATCAGGGACAAACGACCGAACGGCGTTGCCACGGGAAAGATCTTACCCTGATTTTCCAATGGGCTTCGTTCGTCTCGTCCCTCCATTTATTTCCGGGACTCGTTACTTCGGAACCGGGATAAGAATTTCCGGGAACTCTCGTGCCCCGACATCCTCTGGGATGCTCCCGTTTTCCCCCCAAAACCAAACTTGTCGCGACCAATGCTTCTCGAAGAATGCCCCTTAACGACTGCTCGCGGTACGCGGGCCAGCTACTTGTCCCCCACTCATTTTCTAAAATATTTTCGAAGCCCGGGAGCTGCTGTCGCCTATCGTCAAATCTCGCATTTAGTTACCCCCGGGGACTATTACTATATCGATCGCTATCGATCGCCGTTATTCTCATCCTCGATTATCCGGTCCGTCGGGGAATATTGGCAACTTCAAATCCTCGTTCTTTGATTGGTCCTCGACGGGGATAGATGGACCAGAAATCATGTTTATTGATTGTTGCGATAATCGTCTCCGTTTTCCTCGTAATTTTTGTTTTCCGTTACATAAAAAAAACATAACAAAAAAAAATTTTGAATAATATTTCTTAATATTTCACGTTGCCCTGACGAACGTGCTCGATATCTGCCGAGGGAGTCGGAGAAATAGCCAAAAAAAGCCGGATATTTAGAGGCATCATTGTAACGCTCAAAATAAGCGTTACAGTATATAACGTAAATGTACTAAAAAACTGTCTCGCAGGTGTATAAAGGGTGCATGTCAAAGTCGTTCGAGCCAAAGTCTTTTCAGCCAACTTCTCGCGACTTTAACATTACCTATATATCTATGAGGTGTTCCACCCCATTTCGAACGGTCAAAAAGTTTTGCATTCCCGAAAAAATTGAAATTTGGTCAAATTATTCAATTAGACGAAAAAAAGTAGTGTGAATTTTTTCAGATTTTTTGGATCGCATTTTTTTGAGTTTTTCAACATTTCAAAATTTTCTAAATAACGTTATATATTGAAAACATACGATTAAACAGAAAAATGTTTCAGACAAAAAAGTTGCAGTTTTCCATAAACTTTGTGAAAACATTTTTCTTGGAATTTTTCGAGTTCAAAAAATGACCATTTTCATCAAAAATATACGAAAATAATTTTTTTCGGTCGGTATGTCACCTTCGATTTATCTCAAAAAATTCCTGAAAATACTCTGAAATGTGTAAAATACACACGTATTTTTTTTGTCATGGCTCGATTAGTTGTTCCTAAGCTATGCTTTGGTTTATTAATAATATTTATTAAAGTTTTTTTAGAAAAATCCATTATTATGGAAAATCATGATCTCCCGAATTGTTTTTCTCAAATTCACAGATGAGAGAACATTTACAATAATAATATTAATGTTTTTGAGCTTATTGGATAATCGATAACGTAGATGGAACTCCATTGAACTCGTTCGAAAGCTACGCTCTATAATCACTCGTTCAAAAAATTCAATGATTAAGTGAATAATTTTCTGTCCTAACATCATATTTTTTTATTATTGTTGTGTAAATGAATCACAACGTAAGAACTGGGAAAAAGTGAAGCATAAACAGATCGTTTCGAGTTATTTATTTTTCCAGACTCGGTGAGTTACGAAGTCCGTGGCGAGCGAATATATTTTGCATTGGAGAATCCCATCCGGTCCTGATGCAAAGGTGTTTTTGGGTCTTCGGTACAGCTTTTACTCGCTTAAATCTCGATTCCATCTACGTTATCGATTATCTATGCTCCAATAAGCTCCAAAACATTAATATCATCATTGTAAATGTTCTTTCATCTGTAAATTTGAGAAAAACAATTCGGGAGATTATGATTTTCCATAATAATGGATTTTTCTAAAAAAACTTTAATAAATATTATTTATAAACCAAAGCATAGCTTAGGAACAACTAATCGAGCCATGACAAAAAAAATACGTGTGTATTTTACACATTTCAGAGTATTTTCAGGAATTTTTTGAGATAAATCGAAGGTGACATACCGACCGGAAAAAATTATTTTCGTATATTTTTGATGAGAATGGTCATTTTTTGAACTCGAAAAATTCCATGAAAAATGTTTTCACAAAGTTTATGGAAAACTGCAACTTTCTTGTCTGAAACATTTTTCTGTTTAATCGTATGTTTTCAATATATAACGTTATTTAGAAAATTTTGAAATGTTGAAAAACTCAAAAAAATGCGATCCAAAAAATCTGAAAAAAATCACACTACTTTTTTTCGTCTAATTGAATAATTTGACCAAATTTCAATTTTTTCGGGAATGCAAAACTTTTTGACCGTTCGAAATGGGGTGGAACACCTCCTATACACATTCACTTCTATAGATATATCGGTACGGTGGCGAGAAGTTGGCTGAAAAGACTTTGACATACGCCCGTGTATAAAGAAAGGCAAAAAATAGGAGACGCGGGGACTCGATCCAGGGTTATTGCGGGTACGAGTCCGCAGCGCTGCTCACTGCGCTACGCCGACTTCGATGAATATGGTATCATTTATCTGCAATAAAAGCTAACCATTGTGACTTAGGAACTTCACAAAGTAAAGTCGGGGTTTGCATGCACAGTCTATAAATAATCTATACATCTGTAGTCTATAAATAATCTATACATGAACTATATTTTCCCAATGTCATATATAGTTTATATATAATTTTTTTACAAGTATATATAGACTATATATATACTATGTAGACTATATATACTATATAGTCTATAAATAATCTATACATGAACTATATTTGCCCAATGTCATATTTAGTTTATATATAATTTTTTTACTTGGGTGTTGATAGCTCGATTTTTTTAACGGACATGTATAGATATACATAGGATATCATATGAATATGTCGATGAAACACGTTCACATAAGAGTATTTGGCTTATATCCATACAATGTGCAATGGACTGTAACGTGAAAAAGAGAGAAAGAACTCCCGCTCGGGGAGAGACACGTAATCGCGTAACAGCAACGGCGAATTCACTGGGTCAAATAAAATGAGAAATCGTCGATTCTAATTACTATCGTATTCTTGTGTTTTTCGAGTGACATCCCGAGGAGGACAGAGAGAGAGAGAGAGAGAGAGAGAGAGAGAGAGAGAGAGAGAGAGAGAGAGAGAGAGAACGAACGTACCCGGTGACGTCACCAGAGCGCCCAGCGCGAGTCCAGAGGAGGAGGACGGGGAAGAAAATCCGAATCCCGTGCGCGGAACCATGCCAACCACTGTCACGCGAACTAAGATTGGCCACGGGGCCGAGCGACTAGGAGAGTAGGGAAAGGGGGGAAGAGGCCCGAACGTGCCCGAGCGACGGGAGGAGAGAAAAATTAGGACAGTCCCGTTTCGACCGCGATAGAGTTGCGTCGTCGTGATCCCGATCAAAAGGAGAGACAGCGAGAGAGAGAAAGAATTAAAGAATATAGAGGAAAATACCGGAAGGAAGGAGATTGTAACTTCGAATTCCCGGTTTGTCAAGGAAGGAGATTGTAACTTCGAATTCCCGGTTTGTCAAGGAAGGAGATTGTAACTTCGAATTCCCGGTTTGTCAAGGAAGGAGATTGTAACTTCGATATCCCGGTAAGCGTGATTATTTCTGAATTTTGTTGGAGGGTTCCGATGGGGATTTTCGCGGGTATCGACGGCGTGGTCGAGTGAAAGATTCGCGGGAAGAACAAAAAGGTGCCTCTTGTTGGTTTGCGGGAATTCGGAAATTATAATAGTGATAATCGTGGTGGGGAACAGGGGGGGGGGGGGGCGACAGTGTGGAATTTTGAGTGTGGTTTCGGGATTATGATAACGCGGTGGATCGAGTAGCCGCACCCCCGGGGAGAGTATGCGTGTGTCGCGAGATTTGTTTTGGTATAGTTAACGAACGTCCCGGAAACATCGTGTGTGTCGAGTGGTCGCCTCCCGTTGTACCGGCGTTCGCGGGTATGGAGATCGAGATCGTAATATATCGTTCATAGAATCGTGTTAGCGTTGTGTTATTTTCCCGGTACGAGAGACCAATGGGTAATCGTTCGAGGTCGCGTTAGAGTTGTGTTATTTTCCCGATACGAGAAACCAATGGGTAATCGTTCCAGGTCGCGTTAGGATTATGTTATTTTTCCCGATGCGAGGAGCCGATGTGTAATCGGTCGGGACCGGGATAGTGTTGCGAATATTTTTTCCCGATGCGAGAAACTGTAGAAGTAATCCAGCGGGTCGGTCGTCTTTTATATAATGTTATCAACAGTAATTAACGTCGACATCTTGATTCGAGAAACGAAAACGGTAATCGATAAAGATCGTGCGTAAATTAATTCATCTCGATCTCCCGGTTGAGAGTGAGTGGCATGTGTGTGAATGTTATATGTAAGGTTGTGTACGTGGGGCGAGAGTCGTGAGGCGTGGTAACTCGCGAGACCGAGCGAAATTTTAATTGAAATTGCAATAAATCGCCTACGGGGAAAATTCAAACCATTTTGCTTTCTTTCATTTGATAATCGTCCTTACACGAGAGAACGATAGAATCCCGCCCCTCTACCTTTAAGCGAGGCTGCGGCTAGTCGAGCAAACCAGCTTGGCCCAAGGACACCGGCGAATCACCCCGGTGCGAAAGCACCTGGCGCCCATGGAAAATAAAAGGGGGGATTTCGCGGGCTTTAGCTTGTAGTGTGTTGGGATGAGTCACGGAAAATTCGCGCTACAGGACATCCGTGCAGGTATGCACGGATGTCCTGTAGCGTGTATATACACGCATGTAAGTCGTATGTATATCCATAGAACATCTGGTCCTGTATGTCGGCATAAGAGTTTTTGCCGGATGTCCATACAATATGCTTTCAACGTTCGTGCATGTATATACATGCATGTAAGTCGTATGGATATCCATAGAACATCTTTTCCTGTATGTCGACATAAGAGTTTTTGCCGTATGTCCATACAATATGCTTTGAACGTTCGTGCATGTATGCATGTCACTGTTAACATGCATGTAAGTCGTATGGATATCCTCAGAACATCCTGTGCTGTATGTCCACATAAGAGTATTTTCCGTATATCCATACAATGTGCTTCAAACGTTAGTGCATGTACTGTAACGAGAAATAATTTCGTTTGAAAACTAAACAAATCGCTCCCGCTACGCTCGTCGCGACGACCCCGGCAAGTCCACGGTCATTATAGGGAGACTAGGAAATTTACTAATTAATTTGTTATTTTAAATTTTTTTTTCATGTCTAATCGTAATCGTCTCGAGCGGGACAATTTGTCCGCGCCCGTATACATGCCTCGGGAGGCCCCGAGCACGCGACGGAGAAGAGAAAAGCCCGAGAGGGAGAGTCGCCCGCCCGCCAGCGACGTAAGGACCCCTCAATCCGACGGTCCGCGGGAGAAAACTTCTCCGCCGTAAAGACGCTACTGATTGCGAATAGCGTAGGCGAGGACCCACGAATATAGGTGTCGAGGGGGGGGGGGGTCAGAGTTGGTCGCCTGTTGCCCCTCCTGACCGCGTGACCTAAGAGGGTAGGGGGTATGGGGCACGAGCCATCGGTTACCGCAAAGATCGAGGCTGTTTCGGGATAGTCGTTGCGACGAGCGGTTATCGGGAGAGAATTTAGTGGCCTACCGGAAAGAAAGAACGAGAGAGAGAGAGAAGGAAAAAAGTCGTTCGAAGAAAGAACGAGAGTGAGAAGGAGAAAGAGGATGGGTGACGAAGAAAAACTCGATCAGCGGTACCGGTGAGTCTCGCGTACTTGCGATTCCCGTCTCGGGACGAATTTTCTTAAAATTATTATTCTTTTTTCGAGTTTTGACCGTTGCGACGACCGTTCGACCGCGTGGTCGAACGTACCGAGAGTTTCCGCGGACGCGTAGGTTTGTCGATTGCGAAATTTCCCGGACAGTCAATTTAGTATTCCCCATATTACTGTTTTTTTGGCAAGTGAGTCGAGTCGATGGGGTTTGCTCGCGTAATAAATAGTTTTGTGAATCCGGCACCGAAGTGGTTGAGGATCACTTTTTTTTTGTAAATTCTTTTCTTTGTGAATTCAGTGTTATAATAATCATTTTGTGCCGCCGGCACCGAAGTGGTTGAGGGTCACTTTTTCTTTTTTTTTTTTTTTGTAAACCCATCGTCACTCGACTTTCGCGACGCCGGCACCGAGTCGGTTGAGGGTCGCGCCGTCTTTTTTTTAATTATTTATTATTTCGTTCGGTCGTTGTTTCATTTTATCGACACACGGATCTTCCGGGATTTTGCGGGGAAAACGGACGGTTCGCGTGCATGGGTGTGTGTGAACCGCGAGTAAATTATTTATTTCTTTTTGTTTGTATTTTTTTTTGTGTGCGGTGGACAGAGTAGCCGCAATCGGTGAGAGAGCGAGTGCCGCGACTTTATTTTGTATTATATTTTCTTTCTTGTCTTCGGAAGTGTGCGGGTGGGTGAGAGAAAGTGTGAGGGCCGTCCGGCTTGAACCGCGGGCGCGAGCGAGAGCGAGTGTGAGCGAGAGAGAGAGAGATTGATTTGATTTGATTTGATTGACGTGTTTATTGCGTACTCTGGGATCGAGATCCCCTAAGAGTACCGTGCCCAATAAGTACATTTTTACAATTGTGGCCGCACGGAGTTAAAATGTGGAATAAGATAATACAATTAAAATAAAATAAAGATTAAAAAATAACAATAAAAATAAAAATAAAATAAAGTAGTATATACAGTTTAACGCGACTGAAAATAATACTAATACGGATCGATAATATAATATCGCGAGGTGAAGAATTACATCGATATTCGATATTCGTCGCCACCGATCACGCCCTCATACCCGACAGAAGAGCCAGTCTATACGCTTCTTTAAACCGCCTCAAGGTCGCCATTCCTCTCAACTCCTCCGATAAGCCATTCCAGAGGTTGCACGCCGCAACGATAAACGATCGCCAATAACACTCCGTACGAAACAACGGTGTGCGCGCCTTCGCTCAACGCAACACAAATGTTCGTTGCAGTGGTAAGTTTACGACTGAATCGTGACCAATTTTTTCCACGTGGATTACACGTGGGCGAAGCAGAATGGGGGTTACTTGAAGACAAAGTATGGTGGACACGGTGAATATTCGACTAAGTTGCCCGTTTATTAACACTGAACGTCGTCGTACTCGTGAGGACAATATCGTTATCGAAACGTCGTCTTTTTTGTCGTTAAATAACTGGGATGTACAATGCTTCAACTCATACGAAGATTACCATACAAATTCCCGATTACAAAAGTATAAATTACGCGCGTGTCGTATTACTTGAGACCGTCGTGCTTCTTCTCGACAACGAGAGCCGGTAGCCCCCGCTTCCGCGAGTGAAACACCACCTCTCATTCGCACTTCGCGTAGCCAATCACAGGACGGCGACAACTCGCGCGACGTTAGATTAGACACGTTAGTTATGCGGATAATCTACCGGATGCAGGCTGTGGCGTGAACAAACAGAATAACGTAGTCGAGTGCGTGCCTCTCTCGCCTGGTGTCGTGCGTGACGACTGTCGTGGGATGCACAAATCGTTCGTGCAGGTACCGCGGCTCCCCATTTTTCCGCAACGCGAACACAAACGCCCCCAAAAAATAATTTCGCCGGTCGAAGACCTTCAGCCAATTCAAACGCACGAAGTAGGGTGTGATATGCGCATCGCGTGGCACGTTAAAAATCAAACGTACCCCCCTGTTCATCGCCCTCTGCAGCCTAAAATCAAGCTCTAGCGAGATGTCGATGAAGAGCAGACAACAGTAATCTATATGCGGTATAACTAATGATTGCACCAGCAATCTTCGTACTTCCCGCGGCAGCTTGCTGCGACAAACCTTCAACCGATGCACAATGCCGTTTATTTTCTGTGATACTTTCATCACGTGCTCCCGCCAAGACAGTGTGCTGGTCAATGTCACCCCTAGGCAAGTTACCGATGTCGACATAGCGATAACATTGAGTCCAACGCAAATAGGAGGAAGGGCGGTCTCTTGCAGCGCGTGAACAAATCTCGCAGATCCCATCAATATAGCTTTTGTTTTTGCTGCATTTAAACGAAGGTTTAGCGATTGCGCCCATCCACAAATTGCAGCAACATCCCGGTTGATGCGCGCAATTCCGTCTCCCACTTCCGCAGGTGGGCACGAGTAATAGACTTGGAGGTCATCTGCGTAGAAATTATAACGGCAGTTTGATACTACGGTTTCGAAGCCTCTGAGAAAGATCGTGAAAAGTATAGGTCCCAGTACAGAGCCCTGCGGTACCCCCGTCCGGAGGGTGCTCCACAAGGAACGGTTTCCGCGTTTGTCGTAGACGGATTGGCTGCGCCCGCATAAATATGACGTAAGCCAGCGCAGCGCATCCCCTGAGAAGTTGAGCTCCGTGATCTTGTGCAACAACTGATCGTGACGCACACAATCAAAGGCCTGCGAGAAGTCGAAGAGCAGCATGATCGTGACGCACCGCCTGTCCACCGCTGACCGAACATCGTCAAGTATCCGAAGTAGTACAGTTTGCGTGCTGTGAGACGCCCTATACGCCGACTGGTATCGGTCGCGCAGATTCATTGCGTCGAGGTGGCCCGTGATTTGCTTTGCGATCAATCGCTCGAGTATTTTCGACATCACGGACAAAAGCGAAATTGGCCGATAATTCGCTGGCGACGCAGGCACCGACACTTTCGGAATTGGACAGACCAAAGCCTTCTTCCACTCCGATGGAACAACACCACTGCATATCGATTAGTTGAGTACATGCAGAACGTGGTTGCATATCGCAGGCACTGCTAGCCCGAGCATTCGTTTCGAAATTTCGTCAATCCCCGCCGCTTCGGAGGCAATTGCATTCGTCGCTGCCATAAGCTCGCGATGTACAATGGGTCTGAAACGAAAAGCGTTTTCAGCGTCGACGACTTGCAACCGAAAATCGTTGCTCAGCACCGGTGATTGACGACCAGTGGATAAAAAGGTCGCATTCAGCTCATCAAGAAAAAAGATCGGGTCATGGGTTGTCCCTCGCATGGGCAGAAGACCAAGCTCACGCAGCTTCGTCCACATCCTCCGTGGATCCTTCGCAGCTTCGGCTCGAAGGCTTGATTGGAAGTGTTCATCCCGTGCTGCCTTGACTCGCATCTTGACCTCATTACGCATAACGATAAACCTCGCATGCACGTGGGGCAAGCCTGTTTTCATGAAGGCTCTACGTAGCCGATCTCTGCGTCGCATCATCTCCACGAGCTCCGACGTGATCCACGGTGCGGGCCTTCGCCTGACCGTGATTGTCCGTATGGGGTGGTATATGGAGCGTACAACATATACCACCCGTGAGACAACGGGTGGTATATGTTGTACGCTCCCGCCCTGGTGCAACCACACCGTATTCTACATATATTAGGTCATGAGCGGAGAGAAACGGTACCGGATATTGGCCTGAACTAAGAACTTTTGCCTCGTCATCGACAATGCACAAGTCTAAACGCGTGCTTGAGGTCGCCATATGATGGGTTGCATGATGCGGTACAAGATGAAGAGCGTTCGTAACGATGAATTCTCGCAGATGAACCGCATCGAAGGAGGCGGTATCCATATCCGTGTTGAAGTCCCCGAGCACGATCGCATGGCGAAAATCAGGGACGATTTCCATGAACCGCTCTTCGAAGAGCGACAGGTGACCCAGTTTCGGTGGCCGATACACGACTGCAACAAGGAGAGAATCAGTTCCAGGTACCATTACTTCCACAATCATGAACTCCGGCAAGCGACGGTACTGCTGCGGTGACGATGATAGCACCGTGGCCCGAAGAGTTCGATGTACGTATATGCCGACTCCCCCACCCTGCTTGCCGATCCTGTCGCGCCGCAACTATTCGTCGAGAGAGAGAGAGAGAGAGAGAGAGAGAGAGAGAGAGAGAGAGAGAGAGAGAGGAAGAGTGAGTGAGTGAGAGAGAGAGAGTGAGTGAGAGTGTGAGCGAGCGAGTATAATTATTTTCATTTGTGTTTTCTTTTATTTTATTTTGTAATATTTTTTTTTGTATTATACAACCGATTCCGGCCAGATTGTGGTCCGGAGAAGTTGACAATTGGGGACGTGTTCTACCGGAACTGTGTTCTTCCCGGTAGGTAATTAAAAGTGATGCTAAATTCGAAACTATAATTTTTTTTGTTTATTATTTATTGGAATAAATCCACACGACGTCGAATCACGCCACTCTACCGAGAGCAAGGCTGCGGTTGGCCGAGAATTCCAGCTTGACTCTTCAGTATTTTCTCCGGTGCATATGGACCTGGCGCCCATTAAAAGAAAAGGGGAAAATATTGAGGAGTCTTAGCTTTGTGATCGAGAATACGACAATTCCGTTACAGTACATACGTGCATGTGAGTCGTAAGGATATCCATAGGATATGCAGGATATCTTTTTCACATTATGGATATCCAGTTGATATACATGGAACATTTGGTGCTATATGGGTGGTCATGATTCTCATTTTTGCTTATCGGCTCAAGATTGTCATACATTTTTATAATGGAACCGAAATAAAAGCCTTCCAATCATAAATATTTTCAAAAAGTATGAAATAAAATAAAACTAGTAGTGCCCATGGTTAGTAATGACCATGGTTAGTAGTGCCCATGGTTAGTAGTGCCTATGGCTAGTAATGCCCATAGCTATTCATGTTTATTTTGTGTGTGACCCTTCACGGGCCGCACAAGTAACTTCCCGATTCGCGAGTCTAAATATATTCAAGTTTCTTCAAATTTGGGGGGATGAGCATTTTTTGAAGTCCCATAACTTTTTTTCGTTCCGACTAAGAATGAAAATTCGTTCACTACAAACTTTTGCACACCTAAACCTTTAAAAATGACGAAAGAAAAAATTATTTTTCCCAAGTGGAGTGCCAGAATTTTTGTCCCCAAATTCCATGCCTCATTTACGGTAACGAAAAAAAAAAAAAAAAAAAAAAAAAAACCACAAACACAACAACAACAACAACAACAACAACAACAACAACAACGCCATATTTATATTATTGCCACTCAGTAGCCACTTGCAAATTGCTACCCTCCAGTGTAAATTCCGTTCTTAAATTATGATTTTTGCTAAAAAACTAAAAAACTACTTGATCGATCTGGACCAAAATCTAATCGCTCTAAGTTCCGGTGAGACACATCTATTGCATCATCGATCATCCCGATCGCTTCATTAGTTTTGGAGAAAACGTTAACGAAAAATTGATCACATACGTACGTACGAACGTACGTACATACGCACACACACACACACACAAACATTTTGCTCAAAATAGGCTCAAATGAACCCAATGACCTCGAAACGTGAAGATCTGCAAAAAAAACGATTTTCGATTTTCGGGGTCATCACAATAACTTCCCTATAATCGGGAAGTTAATTAAAAAAATTTTGAAAAACTCCCGGCTGAAAAAAATATAACATTAAAAGTGTATTGTAAGAAAAAAAATATTCATTGAATAAAAATTTAAAAAGGATGAAATAATTCAAGATATCATCCTAGTTTACTCATAGTTTGAATTACGATCGGTCATTTCAGTGAGTTTAATATTTTGCATTATAATAATCTTTTGACTGCCCTCTTTGCAGCCGGGAGACGTAATCGATTGGATAAAAAGACGATATCCAATATAGGTGTCGACGATGCAAACGTCATTAATGGAACGAAAAGATGATATTCAATATTAATGTTTGATGATGCGGAAGAGGACGTCTCACGACTGCATAGAGGGCAGTCAAAAGATTACTGGAATGGATGGCTGGAATCGATGATTCAGTGTAAGGTGGAAAAAAAATGCACGTCTTTAGCTTCTAAAATCTTTAACGCGTTTTTCTTAAAACTACTTTCCAAAAGTCAGGATGTGAGTATTCAGGATCTTTTGCATTTGAATTATTTCGAAAAAATGTATTGCCCACTCTGCATGAGAATGTCGTCGAATATTCCAATATTTCTTTATTGTTTACTTTTCAAATCCGAGTGGTTTTCCACTCGTTTGCTGGAATCAAAACAAATACTACTCTGCCTTCACTCGGCGTCCCGGTAAGGTTTGAGTGACGAATCATTTGTAAACAAAGCACTGGCTGAGTGGTCACGTACCTTGTATTTCAATCCGAAGTATATTTCGAGTGGTTTTAAGCTCAGTATTTATTTCTGATTTAAATAATGAGTGATTTTCCACTCAATGTTCAAGCGCGATGGAATAGTGAGTGAAAATTCATTCGTTATTTAAACCGGAAACAAATACTAAGTGAAAAAGAATGTTGCATTCCTGATCGTCGTAAGGCTGAACCGTATTGGTGCAACTAAACTGAAAAAAGATTCCAATGGAACAATCGTATAAAAAAACCCAGGATTATGATTCCCGGTTGAGTTCATGCGGGAATCTATTCAACTTTTCGATTTGGAGCACGTACCAATATTGTTATGATTCTGAGAAAAGTCTATTTCGAGACAACACATCCCAATCATTCTCATGTACTGTCAACTTATTCCGCACTCTCAATTGTCTACAGACTTACCATATTAACTTCAGATATTGCGTCAAAACTGGCAATCGTAAGGTCCATACCAACCGGCAACGGTTCACCTGCAATAAAACCGGGAAAGTATAACAGAACAAAGATAGAATTTATCTATTACTGCGACGAAAATTAAAAAAGAAATGCAATAAAAATACCTAGGAAAAAATTCTCTTTCGCGATCGATCGCAATGAAAAACAAGCTGAAACTTAAAATTTTCTACTTTTGAATCGTCGGTAGTGGATGGGGATTCATCTGTAAGGAAGGATTCGTTTTTTTTTCTCCGAATCGTAATTAGTAAACGAAGATTATTCTATGACGAAGCATTGTTCTGTTGAATCTTTGGCTTCCTGATAGAGTAATCTCTGTTTACTACCTACGATTTGGAAGAAGCAAATCGCAAGTCTCAACTTGCAGCTTGTTCTGATATTCAAATATTCATCGGTGGGTACATAACATTTCAATTTATCCCCAAATTTAACGTGTAAATAAACTCCCACCAAATTTGATACTAAATAGCCCTAATAGTTGATTAATGTGAACACATGAGATTGAGCATGGCAAGTCAAATATTTTCAAATTTGCAGGGGTTCAAAATTGAAAATGTTGAACCTCTGTCTATTTAGTGATAAAATCTGTAGAATAAAATCTGATGAAATGTTGTGTGATAGAATCTGAGATAAGACAAGCTGTCGGATCAAGGTTCGATTTCTGGTGACGGGTAAGACACTCGTAATTTATTTGAAAAACACAATTTATTCGAAAAACGTCTATAATCTCAAGATGAGGTGGTACAGTTTCGAATGTTTTGAGAAAAAAATAATAAGAAACTGGGGACAAATTGTCATCAAAAAACACTGGTGAAACTGATTATGGAAAAGACACTGTTAATAATCTCCGAGAGTATAGTTTTGAAGGGTAGATGTAATGTTGTCGATTACTTATATTGTCGGTATTATGGATCAAATTCTTTTTGTGCTATGTTATTAAATTTCTCCCATACACTTAAGGGGACTAGGCAGCGAGAATAGGCCAAAAATGCGATAAAATTCAAATGGCATTTATAAAGAAACGAAACAACGTACATAAATTTTCTTTTTTGCAATGTTTCTCTTGACATTTCGGCTATTAAATTAGCAGGTCGCAACTTGAAAAATAAAAATATTCAAAGGAGATACGGGGTGATAAAGATGGCGACGCGTTTCACGCATTGCTTCAGCTTAACCACGTTTCCGGGTGGCCGATTCAAGTTTCGTCAAATTTTCAAACGCCATTCTGTTCGGAACATGTTTCTCTACCGAGTGAACCAAAATTTTTTGAAAAACCATGAAAATTACGGAAATGACGACGAAAATTCGAAAAAAATCGAAAACGGGCGAAATTTTTTGACATTTGTTGTAATAACAATAATAAAAAATTAATTTCTTTCCATAGAGTTTGGTTCACTCGGTAGAGAACATTTATCGCTTTATTTTGAACAAAAAAACAAGGTGATATCTTCAACCGTTCTCGAGTTATCGTGGTTAAGATAGCGTTTATTTCGAAAAATGCTGTTTCGAGATAAACGTTTCGAAATGCGTTTAAAGTTCTGGCGCCTCTACGGACTCCGTGCTCGCCTAGGCGCGGCGCGCCAGCCGTGTACGGAGTGTTTTTTCTCTCCTGAGCTCAATTTTGCGAATTTTTTAGTCTGCTTTGTACCAGAATATTCGGAAGAGATTGCAGTAACAAAATATGACAAAAAATAAAAATGAAAAAATTCGAATTTCCTCGCTGCCTAGTCCCCTTAAGGTAGTATCACACAAACCGTAAGAGTCAAAGCAAGCCTAAAGCTATACCATCTCCAAATGAGTTACGTAGTACCTGTGTGTGACAAAGACGCGTGGTATGATGTCGATTAGAGAGAAAGAGAGAGAGACGATATTTTCCGATGTTTATTTGCTTATTATTCTCGTCACAGTCTGTTGATCTTTACGGTCAAGTGCCCAAAATGTTGCCCGAATATTAAACTTGCAGCTCAAGTGTTTTCATTAAAATCTGACGGCGACTTTTTGTATTATATCAAATTTAGCGTGATTTTCCATAAGGCTCAATGTTAAACGTGTAAAAATTAAAGTGTTGATATCTTTTTTCTCGTGCTCCGGAGGGCCATAAAAATTTAACTGGGCCTTTTTCTCATCAATACCCATAAGTATGCCAAGTTTCATGAAAATCGGACGGTAAAGTCTCCTATGTAGGGTACTACCTTAAGGGGACTGAGTCACTTAAGAATCGATTTTTTTTGAAATTTTTTTTCGAATCTCCATACGATTTTCTACCTACGTACTAAATTTTAGACCGCGATCTTCAAAAATAAAAAAGTTATGAGCATTTGAATAGAGTCGTAAATTTTTAAAAATTATTCAATATTCACATCTGTACTCGAGTACTCATAACTGCTTTGGTTTTGAAGATTTCGACCTCAAATTTGTTACCTAAGTAGTAATCAGTGAACGATTCAAAAAAAAAAAAAAAAAATTGAAAAATGAAGAATTTTTTTTTTATAATTTTTTTTTATCAATCCTCAGCCTAAATTCATGGAGAATCGTGCTTGGGTCTCGAAACTCTATTTTAAAAAAACGGTGTTGCTTTTGTTTTTTTTAGTTTGACCGCGATCTCGCAATATCAAACGATATGGCGATGCCAGCGCTGGCGACCGAGATGTGTATACAACGCTGCGGCGTTTAGGGGGTTTATTGACTTTACCGACTGTACAATCGATTCTTCTAAGAAATATAGTGCAGATTTTCGCCGCTACCGATCAACGCTTCATGGCGTAAGCACGGCCGAATTGCGAATGCACGTACGCACTCGCATCGGCATGAAATATCTCGAAAACGTCACAACAACACCGGTCACCGTAAACTGTTTGTTATTTTTTGAATGTAAAATATATATTTTTTTGTGTGCTTACAGTTTCTGTGTGAATACAGTCTTTGTGTGCCACCGAAATCAAAAATATATATTGGGAAATTATCATTCACTAGTCTACTTCAACGAGGATATGGAAATTTCATGTTGGGACACCTAACCTCAATTTTTGACATCATCTAGTAAAAGCTATTTTTCTAGTTTTAAGAATAAGAATTTGATAACGAACTTCCATTCTCTGGATATTGGACAATTTTTTTTTTCAAATTTCAAGGTTTTTTTTTTTTTTTGGGGTAATTTTTTCTTCAAAGACAGGAGAAATGTCCCCAAAGAGCAAGTGAAACAAAAAACACGAAAGAAGTACCATGAATAGGCCAGCGAAATGAATTTTTTTCAACTTCATCTTTGAAATTCGTTTCCCGACATTCCATTTTTCTTCGCTTGTCGCAACTTTCGGACCGCACCGATGAACGGATTTTGGATTCCGACGTCTCATTTTGTTCCAAATCGCAGTCATTCTCGGATAAGTGTAGGAATTTTGGATGCGAGGTAAAACGAATTTATGGTAACCTATTATTCAACCGATTTTTCAAAAAGTTACAAAAAAATTGTTTTTTTTTTTTCACATTATAGGTCGCCATAACTTCCAGAAAGCAGATAAAAAAAATCCCACACTCATCCGAGAACGAGGTCTGTTACGAAGAAAATGAGACGTCAGAATTGAAAATCCATTGAGTCGCAGGGTCCGAAAGCTGCGACAAGTGAAAAATTTTGTGAAAAATCTCACAGCATTACATAACTCATACGGCTATGGAAAAATTTGAAATGATAGCTAAGTATACGTACTTTGTAAGGGTAAAATCGATTTTCAATTTGGATCGGCCGTGTCACGGAAAAAAAATTTTAATTTTCGAATTTTTTAGGTGACTCAGTCCCCTTAATATATGTATTTTTGGTCTCCTTGACTTTGCGATTTTGAGATTATTGATGTTAAGCAAGGGTAAGGGATTTTGTTCATTTTTGTTAAAATGTCAATGTGAAACATATTGAGATTATTGTCTGATAATTTAAAGTCGATTAGAGTAAATCTAACGGAAATATGGAGTTGTAAGTCTCCGCCGCTCCGGTCTCTTTTCATGCTGCAGGGGACAGCTACCTGACATCGAAAACAACAGTGAATTTCCATGGTAATTTCTAGCGGCTGCTCCGTTACTTTTGTTGAATCCTCAAATCCCTGTTTTTAACTTCCTGCCGAAAATGGGAGTTATGTGTTTCGACGTGTCTACGCGACTCGGCGTTTTTTTTGTCCTCTCCGGGGGGCCAAAACGGCCAAATCTTTTATAACAGATTTTTGCACATCGGTTCTGTGGGTCCCACAGGTGGTCCATAGACGATAATATTCATGATCGGATGTGAACTCGCAACGATATCGAATTTTGAACGAGCCCTTCGATTTTTGAATTTTCCATGTCGCAATACACCAGAGCTGACTCAAGCGAGCCCGCTGATTGGCTGAGCAATACTCGCACCGTTCGTAACCTGACTATATTCCGATGCTGGGTCGTTCCCTCAGGCATGCTAAGCAGACCATCAGCTGGCTGGCTCGGAATTGTCATGCCCGCTGTTGAGGGCGTACACTCAGTTGAAAAAATTAGGTCCAGTTCGACCATCACGACCCGTCATACGGCTCAAATATTTTCACGCGACTGTATAGAAGAGGACAGAAAACTCAACGTTTTGCTACCTCTGGCGGCAGGCGCTTTGCGGAAAAAATCGAAACCAACAATTCGGATATTTATAATGCGGTATGTATAGCTTATGTTTTACTTCGTACTGGAAATTTTGTGATATTTTTTTTATTATTATGAAGTGATTCGTTTGCCTGTGATTTATGTTCTATTATTCAACAAGTAAGCGGGTGAGCATAAACACAAAAACATTTATTTCGAAAAGAAACAACAAAACAATTAAATATAGAATCGTAGTAAAAACAAAAGAAATTTAAAATAATGTAAGAAGTACATGGAATCTAGAAAATGGCAATTCATGCCTGCGTATTGTGCTATGAGTGGATTTGTCGCTATGTGCAAGTAGCGACCGGAACCAGCTCTCAATCCTATACCGCTGCGACTACTCTGCTTTCCATCCTTCCTTGACGCTATTGTTTCAGTTTCCCACTCTCTGCTTTTCTTTCCATTCAGTCAGTGATGCCAATTCTTTCATCTATTCTCCATGCTCTGCCACTCTTTCCATCCATTCCCCACGCTCTTTTCTTCCATCCGTTCTCCATGCTCTGTCATGTTTGATTATCATCTTCCGATAAACTTGGGACAAAGCGATTTTTACCATCCAAGACATGTACATTTGTGTGTTCCAATCATAGAAAGGTTGTTGTCAAATCGACTACAAATCCGAGGCATAAGTGAAAAGTGCTGACAGACTGATGGATAAAGGCTGCATGCTGCGGCAAGCTGTGTTCGAACAATATTGGAGATGGCAAGCGCTGCTATTTGGTCAAGGCTCGGTCAAGCCGCGATCGCACATATTCAGGATTGGGAAGCGCTGACGTCAAGTCAAGGCTCCATCAAGCGGCGCTCTCATATTATTGGAAAGCACTGATATCTGGTTGAGGCTCTAGCAAGCGCCTCAACCAGAAAATCGCGCTGAAAATCTCTATGTTATGCTGACATTTTGTCAAGGCTTTTTTCACATGGCCGAAGCAATACTCAGCTATGGCTAAGCAGAACCAGCATCTACCGAAGCTGGTTAAGATTAAATAAAGTCTTATTATATCAAAATGGTGTACAGTGACAACGGAAAGAAATTTATAGATTAATAAACGGTTTCAGCAGACGATTATAGAATAAAAAGTTTATTTCCGTTTGGATGACAATTTCAACGATTTCTTTGGAATTCTCATACTGGAACCGAAATAAAAGTCTCTTAATAAAACTGTGAGTGCGTGATTTTCTAAAAATATTCACGCCTAGAGGGCCGGATGGAGTATGCTATACGTCTCCTGCTTTACGACCTGGACGACGATTGCAATCGTTCGAATGATCTGAAAATGAAAAACCAGGCATTGTGAAATCGGAAAGACGAGTCTTTATCGTCGAAACTACGGTTATTTTATTTGAACCGTAGTACCAGAGATTAGTAGAGAGATCTCCAGTGAGGTCTGTCGCCGTCGCTCACTGCGTGCACCGTCTAGTGGGAACGCTTGGCAAATGTGGCGGAATCGTCGCGCTATGACGTCACCTCAGCTTGTAATGGGAGGGACGCGCGACTCTCGACAATCCTCGATCTGTTGCCGCGTGACGATAGCT
Organism: Diplazon laetatorius; assembly: GCA_963662125.1. NCBI lineage: Eukaryota > Metazoa > Arthropoda > Insecta > Hymenoptera > Ichneumonidae > Diplazon > Diplazon laetatorius. Next base: position 20,725,676 of record OY759154.1, on the reverse strand, counting down.
CTTCGTTCTCCTACAGCGATATTCAAGCGTTTCGTAATGTATGTCACTGAGAGTGCGAGAGAGACAGCGCTATCGGCGCTCGCTGCGGAGCGAGGGAGACGGAGAGACCGTCTTGACTCGACCAGGATCGGCGACGGAACTACGGGGCGGGGCGCTGGCCGTGAGGGCGGACAAGGCACTTGGGCGCGTGTGCGGCATACACAGATAAGTGGAGCCGACGGTTTTCGATGTATTCGTGCCCAGCATAGTCGTGCGGTCGTCCCGTCCAGACCACGGTCTTACATACAGGTCTTGAAATTCCCATAGTAGGGGATATTCAGCCGCTTCGAGCAACATAAAAATTTCATTAGGTGAACACCCCCACCACCAGAAATTTGGAGGAGTTTCAAGACCTGTATGTAAGACCGTGGTCCAGACAGTGGACGAAAGTATGGGTGCCCAGGGCCTGTGCATGCGATAAACACGGTCTCTTCGGATAATGCGATAGAAATAGGATTGGGACGTCGAATTGTATCCGACAACGGTATCGCGCCCACCGAAACGGATTTCACATGTATACTCAGGGATGGGCGCACTTAAGTGAAAAAAGTATTTAAGTTATGTGTCAAAATACTAAGTGATTTTCCACTCGTCATTTATTTCGTTCCGAAATACAAAGTGATTTTCCACTTGTTATTTCGTTCGAGTCGAAATATCAAGCTGTCTCTCACTCGTGACTTATTTCGACGTGAAATATCGAATTTATTTTCACTTATCGCTCGGAACGTATACAAATGTAGAAATACTTGACGGCGAACGAAATTCGAAGTGAATTTCGGCCCGGCATTTGTTTTGATTTTGGGCGCGTGACGATCCACTTGCCGCGCGAGCCGCGGCAAGTGGTTTTCATTCACTTATGCCCGGCTTAAGTGAATTTCTACGTCACTTGAATTTCCGAAACGAGTAAATATACGTTAATCGTCTTGCTCGTTGCCAAGTTACATCCTACTCGACATATATGGATGAATCTACGCTAAAAAAATTAAATCATATTAAACTCCTTCGAAAAGACTTTTTTTCTGAAATTTTTTTCTCAAAATCTCAATTTTTTTTCGTTAAAAAAAATCTCTATTTTTTTTAAACGATTCGATTAACTCTGGGCAAATAGCATAAACTAAGCTCTGTTCCACAATAGATCTAAAAAATCAATAACGTAACAATATATTTATATATTTATATCCATACATCTCTCTCTATCTTGGAGGGGGGGGGGCAATGACGAACCCCCTCTCCCCTTCTCTCGTTTACTATTATTCTCTCTCGTATAACAAAACAAACAATCTACTCTTCTTACTTTTTCAATATATCTCTCACTCTCTCTCCCTCTTTCTCTCTCTTTCTCGTTTATTTTTTCTTTCACACGCGAATTACTTTACACAAACGAACCTCTATCTCGAGCTTTCATACGTTGCAATTATAATCCTCGAATCACTCTTTACTACAAGATAGAAACAAAAAAATTCTCCTTTTATATAAATTCGTTACTTTACTGAAATGATAAGAAGAAAATTTAAAAAAAAATTTCGATTAATCGTGATGAAATTGCGATACAGGCACGAGGTACAGTGATAGGCAATGATTGAGGAAGTTTATTCAACGTTCTATCGATCGGCTCTATTGCCTTTTTTCATATTTTTATACATTATAAATGATAGATATAAGACAATTATTATCATTATTGTTCCGGATAATAATTTAAACGAAAATATGTTTCTCTGTAAACAAAGCGGAGAATATCTTATTAATTCATTATTTACATTATTTAACACCTTACCTGTAAACAAAGAGACGACAATTTATGCTTGTTATTATCCTTTCTCTATTTACGCTACCACTGTTTTCAATATATCCTTTTTTATTATAAATTTTATTTTTCTGCGTTTTTGCACATGTGCTCTCTTGCGTACTGACTCTGTTACTTAATCACTTCCTCTATCTGTGACTGGACTGAAAGGCGCGCGGATCATGACGAGCGCGGCAAATTCGAACCTAAAGAAAGTACATTTTCTTTATATATATTGTAACGGTAGCCGTTACATCGAGCCCCAAAGCCCCACCCCAAGCCAGAAAAGCGAGGGAAAAGACGCGCAGGCGTACGAGGCTCAGCATCCGCCAGCAAACAACATCCGTCAGCGACACCTGTAACAAAAAGAGGATATAGGATCCTGCGGGTGGCGGGAGAAAAACATAAAAAAAAGGACCAATGACGGATGAGAACGGTGTCGTCAATGCACCGGAGCCAATCACTGCTCGTGCTGGTGGCATCACTCTGTAAAAGCAAAAGAGAGGGAAGATCCCGGTGGGGTATAAAAAACCACCACCGGAGGAGCGGAGGATCAGAATTTCTCTGTCCACAGCAGCCAGCAGCCAGCAACCAGCAGCCGACCAGGAAAAACCGAGGAGGAGTGAGGAGAAGAGCATCGGGGTTCGACAACGGCGCACGAGCAGCAAAAACGAACGGAGACACGAGAAGCCGAGGGGCCGAGAGGGATCCACCGGAGTCACGCGCATGCCGGACAAAGTCCGAAAACTTCAGCTCTACGAGGTCAACTTCCGATTTCCGAAGGAGCATCGAAAATCCATTTTATAACGGCCAGTCTAATTATATATATATATATATATATATATATATATATATATATATATATATATATATATGGACCATTCTACCAAATATAGGCATCGGTTTGGATGACCCCCCCTCAGAATCTTTTCCAATTTTTTTAGGATGTAGTCCTTAATGACCTGTATATACCTGAATTTTTTTAGATTTTTTCCTCCATTATTTTGGCTGTAGTAATTATGGGCATTTCGTGACATTTTCGTTTTTCTTTTTTTTCAATTTAATTTCTTAGTATTTTATCGCAAAATAAAAATTACACTCAGAGTGCATTTCTATGTGAAATTATCTCAACTTTCCGAGTAAAGTATTGATTTTCAGTTTGGACTAACTAGAAGCTCTTGAAATCGAGCTTGAATCATGAAAAGCTATTTTTCAGGCATTGCGCATGTCTGAATTTTTTTTTCAATATTTTTTTCAGAAAGCTGATAAAATTTCACGCAATGGATGTCAAATTCACGTTGGGTTCTCTGTAAAAACTGCTAGAATCGATGGAAATTCGAAAATTCAATAATAAGCCAAATTTTTTTTCTCCATTTAAAATTTATAAATTCATCGTCAATCCTCATGAACTATCGATCATTTGAGATTTGAGTCTTTTACACAGAAATGCAATGTCTTGACTACTTCAAATATCCTGCAGAGGAAAAATGTTTTACAATTATTTAAAACATTTTTAAAAATATCCAATTTTGACTAACACCACCTGAGTTCGGTCTCCTGAGGATTGACGATGAATTTATAAATTTTAAATGGAGAATAGAACATTTTTTTTATCATCGAATTTTTGAATTTTCATCGATTCTAGCAGTTTTTACAGAGAACCCAACGTGAATTTGACATATGTTGTGTAAAATTTTCTTAGCTTTCTGAAAAAAATATTGAAAAAAAAATTCAGACGTTTTCTTTTCTGGAGAAAAGAAAATTTGACACATGGGCTTATTCTAATGCGAAAACTTGGACGCCGAATGTCGCTATCGGAAGTGTTCCGCAGCGTGGCGCTGCTAGTCGAGTGGCTGTCAGAGTGGTAACCCGAAAACGAAGCACGTCGAATATACATGCGACCAATATAGCCACCGCGGACCTAGCCTGCACCGGCCACGTGACCACTAGCGCCATATAGCGGCCGCAACATTCAGAAACGTAGCGAGCATACTGTGTGCCACTTCTCGTTATAACTTTTTTAGTCCGCAGGATATTAGAAGTAGTCAAGACATTGCATTTCTATGTAAAAGACTCAAATCTCAAATGATCGATAGTTCATGAGGATTGACGATGAATTTATAAATTTTAAATGGAGAAAAGAAAATTTGGTTTATCATTGAATTTTTGAATTTTCATCGATTCTAGCAGTTTTTCACAGAGAACCCAACGTGAATTTGACATATATCATGTGAATTTTTCTCAGCTTTCTGGAAAAAGTATTGAAAAAAAAATTCAGACATGCGCAATGCCTGAACAATAGCTTTTTATGATTGAAGCTCGATTTTAAGAGCTTTTAGTTAGTCCAAACTGAAAATTAATATTTTTTTCGGAAAGTTGAGATAATTTCACATAGCACTCTAAGTGTAATTTTTATTTTGCGATAAGAAACTAAGAAATAAAATTGAAAAAGAAGAAAAACAGAAATGTCACGAAATGCCCATAATTACTACAGCCAAAACAATGGAGGAAAAAATCTGAAAAAATTCAGGTATATACAGGTCATCAAAGACTACATCCTAAAAAAATTGAAAAAGATTCTGAGAGGGGGTCACCAAACCGATGCCTATATTTGGTAGAATGGTCAATACATATGATTTCCACGAAGTTTTAATTGATTGATTTTAAAGGTAATGTACATTTTAATTAAAGACATTTCGTGTATAAATTAAATAATTCGTGTTAAATAAATTAGTGAATTGGTATTGATATTTAAGGTTAAATTCATTTTTTAAAATTCCCGCACTCAGTCCGAATTTTTATTCGCTCGGCAACGAACGAAAACGGACCAGTCAGCATCAGAGTAACGACCAGCTTAGGCTGGCTCGTAACACAAGTTGAAGGAGAAATCGCGCGGGAGAAAAGGAGTAGTGTAGTGTAGTGGAGTTTCGGAGCACAAGCAAGGACAACGACGCGCGTGTCCTTCCCGCTCTTTTGTCATCTTTTCTGGTGTTTGCTGTGTTTGCTCTGTCATCGTTTGCAATCGTTAAGCGTCGTTTGCATGTTTTACTCATCGAAAATATAATTTCAAGTGAAATAGTAAATAATTTTTTTTTAATTATTATTTCGTGTTGAAATGCCTCGCAAATGTGAGGTCGAAGGTTGCCCTTCGAAAAGTGAAGACCCCGCTCGTGTTTTACCGCTGAGTAACCGCAATTTAACGGATCTATGGCTTGAAAGCCTTAGGTTGCAACATTTGAAAGGTTTGTTATTATACAATTTGGGGGTGAAGGTACCAAAGGCGTTAACCCAAAAAATCAAAAATTTTGCAGGTCGGCGAAAAAACGTTCGCATTCGAAAAGTACTGCACTATTTATTGAAATTTAAGATTAAAAAAAATCCATTTAAAAGTCATAGCGTTTTAAAGGTAGCTCGGGCGCGGGGTGCAGGGAGTGTACGCGGAGGTACCAAAGGCGCAACCTGCAAGTCGCAAGCACTGTTTATCCGATGCTACCGAAAAATATGGGTTTTGAACCTTAGTTTTATTTGAATATATGCTTATTTTGTTCGTTTTTCGATCATTATTATAAATAATTATCGTCCTTTTTTCAAGTTTACAATATGATTGCAACGCATGAAACAAAAAGCCGGATTTAGTGAAAAGTTTGAAAAGTTAATACGTCTCTGCGGCTGGATCACGTACTTTTCACCGTAAGCAAAATACCTTGGGTGGAAAACGTCGGCTGAATTCCCTCTCTTAGCGACAATCGGTAAAATGGATTTCCGTTCAGCCATTCTTCCTAAAACCTTGGATCTCTACAGACAAACGTCGATTTTTCATAAGATCCAATGAGCAGGTTGCGCCTTTGGTACCTCCGCACCCCTGAAGATAGCACTTTGCACAATTTCGTTGATTTTTGATAAAAGACTATCAACAATTTTGATGTTTTGCAATTGGATATGTATTGGGCGACCTTAAAATTTTCCGGAAATGCGAAAAAAAAGCATTTCGAAAAAAGAGTGGAATAGCGCCTGGTACCTTTACCGCTCAATTATTAGAGATAAATTTGTAAACCAAAATTAGTAATGATTTATTTATTGCAAAATATGCGCTCATAACACACTCGAAATTTTGAAATATCGTTTCCAGACAAACCCAAAGAAGAACTCAAAAAAATTCGGATTTGCTACAAGCACTTCCCTGAAGTGAGGTCCAACCACAAATATAAGATCATCCCGAAAAATGTGATCCCCCAAATTGCTTGGCACTCCGATGACGCCGATGCAAGTGATAACGAGAAAACAAAAGCAGAGGCCGTGCACCATGATTACGTTTCTCATATTCGAGAGCTAGAAGCTCGTCAACATGAAATGGAAAAAATAAAACGAGACGACGATGCCAAAATTAAACAACTTGAATCCGCCCAACAGGAATCGCGCGATCGAATAGAAAAACTCGAAGCGTCAATTGCTCAATTGCACCTTGACGGTCAGAAATTGGAAAAAAAAACGATGCACTCAAATCTAAGCTAGACAATGCACAAAAACGATTGTATAGAGCGAATCGACAAATTGCTACAATCCGAGCAAAAAAAATAAGAGGCCAATTGAAGCGAGGGGAAAAGTGGACGACCGTCTTAGACTCGGCGGAGGGAATGTCCAAGCCATTCATGCAAATGATGCATAAAAATTTCGACAAATCGCCGAAGGTAAATGCCGATACATAATGTAAAAGAAAATGAAATACTTTTTGAAATATATAATCAAATATAGTCATGTGTATTGTAGGATGTTATATATATATACATATATATATATATATATATATATATATATATATATATATATATATATATATATATATATATATATATATATATATATATATATATATATAATTAATATTATTATTATTATTATTAATATCACGGTTTACGATTGTTTTTCATTTCATATATTGGGAAATTGTGTATGTCCCAACGTATTATATTTTTCATGTAATTGTCCTCATTGCATCTTCAAATGCAGTCTGAGATTTGAATAGACTAAATATTTTGTAATTAATGGGTGACCATTAGCCTGGATAAATGACATTTCGAAAAGTATTTCATATTTTAACGTAATGTATCGTCATTCATTACTGAGAAAAATCATGATAGTAATGGGACATTCAAATGTGAATAGAATTGATAAAAAGCAAAAGACAAAAAGAGGGATCTTGAAAAATTTTGCTACAAATTGTAATGAGAATAATGTTTCACAAGGTTGTAGGCAGAAGCTACGATTTCTTCATATTTCACATTGCCGAAATGTTCTATTTCTCAGTTAGCGACTAAGTCCCCGGCTGGCACTTGTTTTGCGAAACAATCAGCCGTGAAAGAGATTAAAACTCGAGTCAGCAGTATTTTCAATTTCCCTTAATTTGACTTCTTCACGTACACGGATATATATACATATAGCCTATATTAGGCCGGTTCTTATTTGGGTTATTTTTGAAATGAGAATGGGGAGTGGTGTCAATCAATGAAAAATTTTTTTTTTTTATGTTCAGCCTATCTTGGCCCTCCTAGTCCGACTCCTTCACCTGCCGAGAAGCAGGTGAAGTTTCGAATTTGAAATACGCGCAATTTTTCTCCATCCCGGTAATTATATTTGTGGGAGTCCTAATTATTCTGTAAAAAATCCAATACTATATGGAACTCACGGGTATACGCCCTGCTTTCAGGGAAAAAATATAACACGTGTATGGGTCATTTCATGCCACATTTACACGCACCTTCGCACCGGTCAATATGGCATGAAATGACCCATGTAAATGTGGCATGAAATGACCCATACACGTGTTATGTTTTTTCTCTGAAAGCAGGGCGCATACCCGTGAGTTCCATATAGTATTGAATTTTTTCAAGAATAATTAGCCCTCCCACCAATTTAATTACCGGGATGGAGAAAAATTGCGTGTATTTCAAATAAGAAACTTCACTTGCTTCTCGGCAGATGAAGGAGTCGGACTAGGAGGTTCAAAATAGGCTCAAACATTAAAAAAAAAAAATGTCCATTGATTGAGCGACTGGAGCACATGAAAAAAAAATTAAACTGGAAAAAATCTATTAATAAAATCGGTAAAATTACGCATCACCGATTACCGATCCCACGATATAAAAAATACCAAAAATTCTTTTGTCGTATTCAGAATTTGGGGAAATTTTGAAAACTAAAATAGCGAGTGCATTTTTTGAGAAAAAAAATATTTTTGCATATTTCGTTTTTTACAAATGTAAATACGTCAAATCCTGTCAAAGATACAGCCATTTGAATGGAAAAATTGAAAAAAACGTTAATTAACGATAAAACCGTCAGAAAAATTTGAAAAAATTCGTCACTCGGTGAATATATTGCAATAAAATAACTCAATTTTTTTAAATTATTTGTGGACATTTTTTTTTGTGGCTGAAGTCACGTGGAATCGCTCATATATGAGGTATTCCATGGCTAATCGTCCAGTGAAAACCCGACAGGGTTTCGATTTGAATAAAAAAAATTTACTCTACTACTCCTGAAAAGCATCATGTGATGGATTTTCCAGATTTTTTTCGTAACTTTATTTGTTATGATTTTTGAATTGAAAAAAAATTAAGAAATAGAATCATTTTTCTCGCATACTCACTTCGTTCGTGTCAAACCGCATTTACACACCTTGTGATATCATAATTTGTACGATACTCGTGCGAAAAACGTTTTCTTGACTCGTGTGATTGCAACACTCGTCAGAAAAAATGATTCCGTACTAGTATCATAATGTGCTATTAAGAGATTTTTGAAAGATCCCTTTCTTCGTTTATAGCCTTTTGTTATTTCGATTCACTCAATGTCCCGGTACTATTATGATTTTTTGGTTTAGGTATGGCATCACATGTTCAACGCAACAAAAGGTAAAATACAACTGACTCGTCTTTATTGAATGCCGTTTTCTTTATAGAGTTAATTCATTTTTTTTCTTTTGCTTTGAGTGTACGCCGATCATTCCTGTCATACGCACAGCTATTCGAATGATTTCTTTATTGCGCACTTTCCAGGAAGAGTTTCCAATTTCTTTTCCAGGTTCTATGCTTGTTCTACCACTGTTGTATGGCTAATACGATACGCATCGCGGTATCGCATGTGACCGGGATAATTTTCTCTAACATTTGAGCCAAGTTTGAGTTACAGTTTGCTTTTGCGATTGCGTTTTTTAGTGTGACTGTTGATTATGATCATGCTTAGCGAGTCATGGCATGTATCAGATTCTCTTTTTTTGTAACTAGTCATTTTATGGTGGCGCAGGGTAATCGATATAACGACGAGCAAATAGCTGCAGCTCTGGTTGCGTACAAAATCTTAGGGAAAAGAGGTTACACTTTTCTTAGAGATATCATTAAGGGCGTACCCTCCGTATTCTACCTGCAAAAAAAACAAGGAGAGTTGAAGCTTGGTCATGGGTTCAATAACGTCACGTTGGCTTTTCTAAAAAAAATCGGAAACGTACTGCCACCAGAAAAACGAATCGTCCAATTGATGTGGGATGAGGTAAAAAATATACAGTACTGATGCATTGCGGACATATTTATGTGAAAATGGTTTTTCTCACTCAGCTTGCTATTCAAGAAAAACTGGAATATGACGAAATTAATGACATTGTGCATGGCTTCGAAAACTATGGCTACGCAACAACCCCGAAAGTAGCCAATCACTACTTGGTGTTCATGCTGCGCCTCATTTCGTCAGGCGAAAAATTACCTCTCTCGCATGCAGCTACGGCCGATGCCGCTAATCACGCGCAATTGGAACGATCAATTAAACGTCACGTGGAAGTACTGCAGAAATACAAATTCCGGGTTCTTGCGTCGACCTGCGACCAAGGCGGCCCCAATTTGAAAGCTATACAGGAGCTGGTCAGCCAGACAAATCGGCTGAGAGTCCTGAGAGATGGGGTAAATGCTCGTCAAAGTAAGTCTAGGATTAATATTATGAAACACATAAAAACGTTCCCGAACTTCAGTCGCGACCAAAATAAGCTGTTGAAATGAAAACTTCGATAAATATTGATATATCTTGACTCGAACACACCTTTTTATTTTTCAGTCGACTCTTACGAGGTTAATGGCGAAGAGATTTTTCATTTGTGGGATGCTCCGCACTTAATTAAAAATATGCGCAATAATTTCATGACGAAATTTCTCGAATACGAGTCCGGCGATAAAAAAATTTTGGCAAACGTGTGGGACATAATCGAACGAGCGTGGAAAATGGATCGGAGTTTGAACGCCATGTGCCCTCGCTTAAAAAAATAACACAAGCCCACATCGATAGGACCAAAGTTCCCAAGATGCGCGTCAAGCACGCTACTCAGCTCCTAAGCGAGACGACAGCGAAGTGGATTCATGAACTGGCCATGAATCAAAGTAAGTACCAATGGTACATAAAACAATATCAGTGACTTTAAAAATAGTAAATCGACTACGACAATCAGTGCTGCATCGATGAGCAGTTTGAAAAAGTAACTACATTAAAATACAACATTGACTAAAATAAATTTCGGAATTAAGCTATGATATAATACAACATGAACAACAGTGGACTACAAACAACTACGATAAACTATTCAATGAACTGCAGTAAAAACTGAAATAAACTACAAACTAAACAACATTAAACTACCCAAGAAACCACAATAAAATATGAAATAAATTACAATGACTACTTGATATCTTCCAGGGACTGCCGTTGTTGACGGAAACACAGTTACCATTGATAAGGACGCGGGAGTAGCGGTTGCGAGACTACTGCGATTATGCAACAATTTGTTCGACAGCTTTGATAGCAGCTCGCCAACGGACCGAATGGTGCTGAGGAGACCCCTCACAGACAATAGTCCCCATCTATTGTTTTGGGCATCAGCGAAACAAGAACTCAATCAATTGAGATTCCACATGTGGAACGAGAAGACGGAGAAATTTGTTGACGGGTCTTTTGTAACGGTCCACAATTGGTCCTACTCGATTTACAGCATGGAACGAATTTGGCGGGTTCTCAGGGATGAATTTGGGTTTTCTCACCTGAACACGAGATTTTTTAATCAGGACCCATTAGAGAATTTCTTCGGCCAAATTCGTTGCCATGGTGGGAGGAATGTCTCTCCGACTTCTCGCCAATTTTTGTATGCATACACCGCATGCTTGTTAAATACTATTCGGCGTAGGTATCACAACAACCAAAAGTGAGACTCCGTTATACGACTGTTTTCTATTTTCGTTACAGAAAAACTTTCGATTTCTAAAGGACGACAACATTGACGAAGACCAAGACTGGACAAATGTTGATGACGAGGGGAACGACGAAACAACGAACGACGATGACAATGACATTGATCTCGATTCAGACCCAAACGAACTGATTCTTTGTGATATTGATGTGCGGATGGATCACATAATCGAAGAATTTCGGCAGTTCGAGGCTGTTTTGAACGGGGAAATGTTGAAGGGAGTCGGGTTTTGCCCTGACTGTTTATTAATTTTGAGCAGCGAGGAATTGAGAGGCGCAGTAGAAAAAATTGTTTTTCTCAGCTGCAAACAACTGCCGTACAAAATTCACTGGCGAAATATTCGGAAGTATTTGGGCCGAGACATCAATTACGAAACAATAGGCTTGGCACAAAAAGAATGTGACGAAAATCACACTCCGCTCATCGAGGTTTTGACGAATACCGTTATCACCAAAATCATTCACTCATGGTGTAAAGAATTAAACGTCGTCAAAACTTCTAGCAAAGAAGAAAAATTGCAAAGTAATAAAAAAAAAAAAAATAGTCGTGCAATCAACGAAGCGGAAAGCAAATCTGAAATTTCTCGAGACCAGTCGTGGAAAAAAATTTAAAGGAATTTTGGTCTTTTTCTGTCGCTTGAAGTTCCCCACGCCCAATCTCTAAAACGTGACCTGTAACTCGAACCTAAAAAGTATGGAAAATCTTTACGGGTTCTTGAGTTTCATGAAAAATGTGGAGGTGTGCGCCAATCGAACGCGGGCCATTGATCGCACGAGTCGGCATTCTCCCTAGATTTTCTCGCGGAGGCAGGGCCGAAACGTACCATAAGTGCAATGAGCGCTTATACGGAGCGCCCTTCAGAAAGCATATTCTTATACTGATTTTTTAGAAGTATTCTGAGCTAAATTTCGATTAATTAAATTACAACGTTAGAACAATAATTTAATCAATTAAAATGCAGCTCATAATAGACTCGGAAAAAGATCAGAATAAGAATATGCTTCTGAAAGAGCGCCCCGTGCAGGCGCTCGCCTCACGCATGTCAAACTTCTGACAAATGTTCCCAACTTTGGCCATGACTTGAAGTGCTGGTCGTATGTCTAAGTCTGTCCTAGTCAAACCATCGAAATGGTTCCTCGCTTCCTTCGTTTATGTACAAATATAATAATTCGTTGTTAATTCAATCTCAGTACAATTCGTAATTCTAATAGTTTATTCACATTTTCCACAATCGGCAACGAATGTTTTATTTAATGAAAATGTTTAAATTCGAGTATAAAGTGTCACAATTCATTTAATCCAATCCGCCTCCATCCTCGCAAAAAGTTATACAAAATTATGAATGAAATAACTCAATTCAATAAACGCACGTCATTAAAATTTCGATTTCAAATACAACTTTCTTGCTTCTTCCGTATAATTGCATTTTATGTTTGTTGTGTTTATGTTGTTATACATATTTATGTTATGATTATTGGGGTGACCGGCAGAAAAAAAATTTCCGGTCATTTTCGTCACCGTCATCAGAGTCAAAGTATCTTGCATCCGTAGAATCGTGCTGAAAGATAAGTTCGATCGGCCATCGACCTGATCTTTCAGCCCGACTTTATAATATTTACGGAGCTTGAATCGCATATTGAAAAACAAATCGCTTCAAAGATGTTTTCGTTTCTTTTTTCTCAAGTATTTCAAAAATATATAATTACCCTAAAAGGAATATATAAAAAATCTATTGTTGACGTAAAATTTTCTTAAATTTCAAACAAAAAAATGCTGCAAACTTTAAAAAATGATACATTGGCGTAAAATCGATTTATATGTTTCAAATCCGATTTTGATATATTTTTGAGAGTCGGGATAAAAAACTAATATTTTTTCGAAAAGCTGAAACAATTTCACGTCGAAAACAGATTTTTTTTCAGCGCAATTATATGAAAATAAATACTTGGATAAAAAAAAATCAAAAAACGCCTTAATTAGCTGCTCCCAAAATAATGGAGAAAGAAATCTGCCAAAATTTGGGAATCTGCTTTTCAAAATGCATTTAATAAAGCTCCGTAAATATTATAAAGATGCTTCATGTCGATGCCGAATCTTAGTAGTTTATTTGGTGGAATGACCCATATATAAAAACTTCATTTTACCCTAACACAACAAAATCTTGTTCGGTATAAAAAATTATTGCACTGTGTTATTTAAACGTAAAAACTCGCAAAATCTAAAAAAAAAATTTTTTCGTTACAGAAATCCCAACTAAAAGAAAACATTTTTCCTGTAAAATGGTCAAAGCTTTCCGAAAAAGATACTTCCAAATTTTTTTTTAAATACACATCATTGGCCGAAAAATCGATTTCTATATTTAAAATCCAATTCTGATAGATTTTTGAGAGTCGGAATGAAAACATGATTCTTTTTTCGGAATGCTGATATAATTTCACAATTATTAAGTATAAGTATAAGAATTATTAAGTATAAGAAAGTATATTTTTGTTATTTTTTTTATCAGCACAAGTACGGAAAAAAAAATTTGAACAAAATGAAAAATACGAACATAAATATCAACTTTCTGCTCTGGCGTTGCCCGCCATGGCCCGTCATTGCCCGTTTCTGCGTTTCCATGGGCCACGCTTGGCTACAGCTTAGGCAGATGGTTTCGCTTGCGCTTTGTGCCCCACTACCTATGTCTCCCCCCATTTCTGTCCCGTCACATCCCCACCTAACTCGTGTAATTTCGTGCAATTGTAGTTCGCCGCTAGAGGTGCTACTGCGCTTCTCTAACCGACTTTTTACCCGTGCTTAGGCCCCCCTGACAGTGGCGACTGTCGAATCCGCTCGTCACCCACGAGCAGCTACCGCGACGTCCGATATCACGACGAAAGCGCCCCGCGCCACGCGTGACCCGTGTCGAAAGCTCCAGCGAGGAGGGGATAGCCACCGAGACCGAGCGTGACACACCGCATCACGACGAAGGCGCCCCGCGTTACGCGTGACCCGCCGCGCAAGCTCCCGCGAGGAGGGGAGAGCCAGCGAGATCGACCGCCATCGATTGATTGATCAAGGAGGTACCGGAGGGCAGCACCGTACGGCGTCGAGAGCACGCGCGCGCAAGCTCCGCCGAGCGTATCGAGAGACATCTCTGCCGGGAATACGAACTCACGTGAGCGCGCGGCGATATTGCGAGAGTAAGCGCGAAAAGCCCGTGTGCACGAAGCACGGCGAATTGTATGCGAAAAATATCCGAAAGAGAGCGCGACGATCTGTCGAATTTCTACGGCGCAACGTATGAATACAAGCAAAACGAGAATAATTGTATGTAAATTTCATCTGTTTCAAGAATAAACCCTACTTTTACCTACTGCCCGTGTAAAAACATTTCTTTGCGTGCTCAAGACCCTATAAAAATCAAGTAACAAGGAAATACGGTTACATTTGGCGCCCAACGTGGGGCTTGAGCATAAAAAGAATATACCGGGTAATACGGGGACCAAGTAGGGTATGCTGTATAAATCACGGTTTGCACAGAGGCTTGCTCGACAAACAATTATGGAGGGGATCACGGAAGCAAGCATGAGTTCCCCGGAAGGAAGCCCGAATGGGGAGACACTTGCGTGGGAGTCAACCACGGCCGATCGGATGCTGCGACCCCCACCGAGGAATACAAGGAGAACAATCGGTGAATGGTCGGACATTAACGAACGGGAGGATCGAGGGAACGGAGACAGCACCACCAATGGAGAAGAGATGGCGACGGATGAAAGAAGCAACAATCTCGAACGGGTCGTTTCCATGCTTCAAAGGATTGAGAAGGACTTGACATCCTTGAAGGGTGAGAAGAGGGCGTGCGAGTCCCGGGTAAGATCGCTACGAGACAACCTCGTAGAGCACGTCGAAGTAGCGATCGCAAGCGAGGAAAAGAGGACGAACAAGAAAATTGCTGAAGCTACGGGGCAGATAAGACGGGAACAGGAGGCGGTAAATAACGTCATCGCGGGGCAATTGGGGGAGGCGGAGGCGGCAACGGCAAAATTCAGAAGACTCATCGAGGAAGCACGGGAAAGGAGCCGGCAAAATCACGCGGCAATCGAGGAGCACGATGTCCGGATTAGAAGATTGGAGCAGCGTGCCACGATGCAGCCAGATGCAACCGTGCTAGGGGCCACCTTAGGTAACTGTACGGGGATCCAGCGGATACAAACGGTCCAACAGAAAACACCCGTATTTCGAGCAGACGGCAAACAACGACCCATGGCGTTTCTGAATGACTTAGAAACGTACTGCAGTTGCACCGGGGTCGATGTACGGACAGTGCTTCCAGAAGCACTCAAAGGAACGGCAGAGGACTGGTGGCGTCTCATCAGGGACGAAATCGAAGATCTACAGACGTTCCGGGAATTGTTTATGGCTCGATACTGGACAGTGGAGATGCAGAACAAAGTCCGGAGGAATTTAGAATTCGGTTGCTACCGTGCGAACGAGCAGAATCGGACACGAGCTGAATACGCAGCCCTGATGCTCGGAAATGCTCGAGATTTGACGGAGAGAAGAACGGATGAGGAGATCATCAAGTGTTTAGCGCGGCATTTCGACGAGGAGATCCTCTGTGCCGTCAGGATTCGGCAAATCCGAACGGTACGAGAATTTCTAGAACTTCTCGAAAGTATCGACCTCTCGGGCCCCGTAAATGACCGGAGAGGGGACAACCGGACGAATAAGAGGCAAATGGCATACCCACCACCACGAACAGACGACCATCCTCCACCACGGGACGCAAGATGGCCACCTCCGGAACGAAACAAACGGGGGTGGTTTCAGAAATGCGGCACCAAATGCCGCGCGGTGGCAGGGACCGGGGTATCCCCAATCACTGTCGGGGGCACCAGGAAACGGAGGGGGGACCGGTGGATGGCAGCAGTCACCCCCCGCGACCGTACAAGCCCTGCAAGTGCATGGGGGGGCAGCACAGTGGACGCCGCCGGGACCATACGTGGAAACGTCAACGAATGGTCAGTCGACGCCGGTCAGCACGAGCAACGCGGGAAACGCGTAGCCGTTGCGTTCAGAGCCTCGGGAGATGAAAAGAAAAAGACGAGGGGGGACGCAACGGGCGCGAAAAGAGAGGAGAAGAAGGAAAAGAAAAAGGAAGAAAAGAAAATAGAAGGAAAACAAGAAGAGAGGAAGAAGGAAGAGAACGAAGACAAGAAAATAGGAGGAAAGCAAGAAAAGAAGAAAGAAGAAGAGCAAGAAAAGAAGAAAGAAGAAGAGCAAGAAAAGAAGAAAGAAGAGAAGAAAAGAAGAAAGAAGAGAAAAGAGAAAAGGAAAAAAGAAAAGTCGAGAAACGAGTAAGGAGAAGAGAGAGACAAATGGAAAGGAAAAAGATGAAGAATGAGGAAGTCGAACAAAATTTCCGGGAGGTACGGATAAATACCATTCTCGAGAATCCGCGTGAATTCCTGTGCGAGGAAGCGGACCCCAAGGGGCGAGGATGGTATAGCGAAATGCATCCGAGGTGCCCGGAAATCACGATCGACGTAGCAGGAATCGGAACCACTGCACTCATCGACACCGGGAGCGAGGTCAGTTGCCTGGCGGAGGAATTATTCACGAGGGAGGCGGAAACCTTCGAGAAATGGCCAATCCTCCCGGTGACGTGCACGAAAGTGGTGGGTGCATATGGAGGAGAGGCTACTCGGGTGAAGAAGCAGGTCGTCGTCGATGCGAACGTCCAAGAGACGACGGGCAAAATACAAATGCTCGTCGTGCCGAAATTACTTCGCTCCGTATTGATAGGTATCGATGGTATGGTGAGTTTAGGCATCAGTGTCGATACCGTCAAAGGCGAAGTAACCGTAGAAGGACAAACGATCGCGCGATTGATCAAGGGAGAATGGAAACCGGTGAAACCAGGGGTGAAAAAGGAGATTATCCGGAGGTGCAACGCAATTCACGGAGACCCAACAGCAGAACAATGGGGACTAACCGAGGAAGAATTTGACCGGAAAATGGCGGAGTATGACGGCATCGAGGAAGGGTTGAGAAAAAAATTCAAGGACGTGGTGGACACGTATAAGAAAATATTCGACAAAAGACCCGGAAAGATGTCGGCATACGTCCATCGGCTCGAATTGAAAAACGCGGAACCATATTTTCATCGAGCGTACCCGGTGCCATTGGGACAGCGGGAAAAGGTGCAAGAGGAACTGCAACGGATGCTGGGGTACGGTGTGATCCAAAAATCACAGAGCACGTTTATCAACCCGTTGATGCCGGTGACCAAAAGCGACGGAAGTGTGCGACTGTGTCTCGACGCCAGAGAATTGAACAAATATCTGGTAAACGACTACAATAACGCACCTCCGATCGAAGAAATTTTCCAAAAATGCGGCGGAAAAACGGTCATCTCGACACTGGACCTCACGAGCAGCTTTTGGCAGATTCCACTGGACCCCGACTCACGGAGGTACACGGCGTTCCAACACAACGGAAAATGTTATGAATTTACGGTGACTCCGTTCGGATTGAAAACGAGCACCGCAAGTCTCATACGAGCATTGGACATTGTGTTGAAGGGTCTGGATTTCGTCATCAACTTCGTCGATGACCTGCTGGTATTGTCTGAGAGTATGGAGGAGCACGTGGAGCACCTCAAAATTTTATTTCATCGGTTCATGGAGCATGGGATGACACTGAAATTCGGAAAATCTCATTTTTTCCGAAAAGAGGTGTCATTTCTGGGGCATATTCTGACCACCGAGGGGCTGAAGCCCGACCCCGAAAAGGTCAAGGCCATTCATGAATATGCAGCTCCGAAGAACATTCGACAGCTGCGAGGATTTCTCGGTTTGATAAATTTCTATACGAAATTCACCAACCGACACGCGCATGAAACGGCACCATTGCTCGAGCTGTTGCGTAAGGGGGTGCGGTGGCGATGGGGGGAGGAGGAGGAGAAGAGTTTCGCGCAGGTAAAAAAACTTTTCTGCGAAACGGTTATCCTCCGATACCCCGACGTGAAGAAGGCGTACTTTCTCACCACGGATGCAAGCAGTTACGCACTAGGTGCGATTTTGGCACAAGAAAACGACGAAGGAGAACGAGAGGTCGTCGCGTTCGCAAGTCGGACGTTAAAAGGGGCCGAGCTCGGATATATGACCACCGAGAAGGAGCTGCTCGCCATCGTATGGGCGCTAAAGGAATTCCGGACATACCTGGTGGGAGCGGCCATAAAAATCGCAACCGACCATAAGGCATTAACGTTACTACGAACGTGCCGATTTTCGTCGGAGAGACTGATGCGATGGGCTCTCGCGATCCAAGACTACGACCTCGAAGTCGACCACATCGAGGGGAGGAAGAACGTGGTTGCGGATACCCTCAGCAGACCCGAGGAAGGAGGGGAAAGCATCGGGGGCAGTCCAAAGGAGGTCGTCGTGATAGCAGCCGCATTGGCCAGGAAAGCATCGAGGGAACTCGTCCAAGAAATGAAGAAGATTCGGAAATTACAACGACAAGACGAAGAGCTGAACAAAACCATCGAGTCATTGGAAAAGGGAGAAAAGAATGATCGGTACAGGATCAACGAAGGAATCCTGCAAAGAAGATCGAGGGAAAGAATCTGGAAAACGGTTGTACCAAAAAAAATCATCGACCATCTGATTACCGAATGCCACGAACTGTATGGACATCTCGGTCCAAAGAAATGCTTCCGGATGATCGATGAGGATTTTGCATACCCACATCTCGCGCGACAGATTCGGAAAATTCTTTCATGTTGTGATACGTGCCAGCGAAACAAAGTGGCTGTGCAGACCAGCTACGCAGAAATGCAAAACATCGTTCCGAGCGGGCCAAATGATTTACTCTCCATCGATTTCTACGGACCACTACCGACGTCTGTGGGAGGAGTCAAGCACATATTGGTGACGATCGACGCATTCTCGAAACATGTGGTTTTGTTTCCCATGCGCCAGGCCAACACGGCGACCGTGGTGAAACGCATTTTCGAAAATTATATTCCGACATATGGAAAACCGACGAGAATCCAATTCGACCACGGAACACAGTTTACATCGAAAAGCTGGTTAAAAAAATTGGAAGAGGCGAACATAAAGGCGGTATATTCGTCGATACGACACCCACAAGGAAACATCGTCGAACGAGTAAACCGAGAGCTCGGACGATTTTTCCGAACGTTTTTAAAAGAAAACCACGGGGGGTGGTACAAATGGGTGCAAGTTGTGCAAGATTGCATAAACGAGACGCATCACGAGACCACCGAATATCCGCCAACGGAATTACATACGAAGGAGAAACCGCTACGGATGTGGAATCAATGGATCGGGATACCGGCCAGCGAATGTGAGGACCCTCCGACCTACGAGATGAAGCTGGAAATCGCACGAGAACGCATTAAATCAAAGGGTTTTAAGCGAGCGGAACGATTTAACCGAACGCATAAAATGACCACGTTCGAGGAAGGCGATCTCGTGCTCGTAAAAGCATTAAATGTTTCCGATCCAGCGAAGCAAATTACATCGAAGTTCTTGCCACTCCGAGAAGGTCCGTATCGGATAAAAAAATGTGTGGGATTGGCCACATATCTTTTAGAAGATCCAATAACGAAGAAAGAGAGAGGAAAATTCCACACAAATCTTTTATCGAAATATAGGACGGACATGGGAGAAGCGGAGAAAGAACCGAGAGGAACATCAAAAATCGGGTCGACCGGCACAGGGGCCACGTCCGACAACGCACGCGGCCCGCGCGCGACTGATAGCGAGAGCCCGGTGGGCCAGCGAACCACCCGCCGTACGCAGGAGTAGGGGGAGGGCGAGCGGCGATGCGAGATCGATGCGCACAAACCCTATGTAGATCATCGATTATAGATTTCGCACCGGTGAGGGCGCGCGCGACTGACAGCGAGAGCCGTGGGTGACGAGTAGATCGATGTCACGGGAGATCGATGAAGATGAACCCTTAGGTATTTCATCGATAATCGATTTCGCACTGGAGGGCGCGCGTGATAGTGAGCAAGATTGACGGCGGGTAGCAAGGCCCACGGCGTATGTGAGAGAGAGGGGGGAAATAGTACCACCTCGAGATCACGCGAAAGCAGTTGAAAAATGACTACGGGAATAAAAAACGGAATTACGGAGAAAAGCATGGAGATAGAAATTACGGACGCAGTGGATCTTGAGCAAAAGTGGAGGTTAATTCCTATTTCGTTTAAAAGAACGAAAAACGAGAGAGGAACAAATTCAAGGAGACAACCGAGGAAAAAGACACGGTGGGACGTGAAGTTCCCGCGCGACGCCGAAGGATTCAAAATAATAACGGATGATAACATCGCGCATTGGACCCCGGGATCGGAGACAGCAACGGAATAGCCCGCCAGTCTCGCCAAAACCACCGACACGACCATGTCATTTTATAATTTTGACTCGAGCAATCTGGAGGGGGACCACCGAAATTTCCGCGTCGTCGGAATCAGCGGACCCCAACGGTTCTACGTACAGCTAAACGATCCAAGCCGGGAAAGGGAGCGGATATTGGCCGAATTACAGGCATTTCCCGAGGAGGAAGAGCAAATCGAACCGCTAGACCCGGAGGACGTGTACGCGGGAAAATGCGCCATGTGGCGGACGGAGCCCGCGATATGGTACCGTGTGATCGTGGAGAAGGGAGTGGGGGAGGACGGGACGACGAAGGTGCGGTTCGGGGACTGGGGCATAGCGGCAAGGGCTCTAACCAGCGAACTGTACGAGCCGCCGGTGGAAACAACCATACAACCTCTCCAGGCGATCGCAGTGGGTCTCCCAAGGCTGCAACCACCGGGTGGAGCGTGGACCGAGGACGAGTTGGCTACCGCGGCGGAAATCATCGATCGCCACGATTGGACGATGACAATCCTCGAGGAGCCAACGCACGCGGATGCCCGGTGGGTGAGATTGTGGCGGAGGAGGGGCGGCGAAACGATCGAGACGGCGAGAGGGAGGATGCTCGCAGCGGGGTGCGTACGCGAGACCCTCCGGTGGCCGCGGCATTTCGAGTGGGAAGGGGAGGGGCCCGGATATTTGGACGTAAGCGGGGAAGCGGACAGCGGGTACGAGACAGGAGGGGAGACAGAGGAGGAACGAAGTGAAGAAGAATGAAACTTTTTTTTTCGTTGTTTTTTTTTTTAGGAAACGAGGGAGGGTTTTGCATATTTTTTTTTATAGAACGAGATTTTTTTTTAAATTAATTGGTGTGCAGGAGTGGGAGTGAGATTTTATTATTATTTTTTGAAAACTTGATTTCATTTTTTTTGTATGCAGGAGTGGGAGTGGAATT